>JAANYP010002126.1:600000-1035000 GCA_020465985.1 Centrapalus pauciflorus | reverse complement strand
TGGTTGATGTTATTAATGTTTGACAGATTTGAGAATTTGAGCGTTACATGAATGACCATTGTTACTGTTTGTCATTAATCTTGTTACTGTTTGTTAGTAGTTGACGATGCACAGCATACAGGCTGTGCTGATATGGTACAACCAATGTGAATGGTAAATTTCCTAATGTGAATGGCCATTCACATTAGCTGAATGATCATTCACATTGGTTGATGTTATTAATGTTTGATAGATTTGAGAATATGAGCGTTACATGAATGTTCATTGTTACTGTTTGTCATTACTTGTTACTGCTTGTTAGTAGTTGACGATGCACAACATACATGTTGTGCTGATATGATACAACCAATGTGAATGGTAAATTTCCTAATGTGAATGACCATTCACATTAGCTGAATGATCATTCACATTGGTTGATGTTATTAATGTTTGATAGATTTGAGAATTTGAGCGTTACATGAATGACCATTGTTACTGTTTGTCATTAATCTTGTTACTGATTGTTAGTAGTTGACGATACACAGCATACATGGTGTGCTGATATGGTACAACCAATGTGAATGGTGAAATTTACTAATGTGAATGGCCATTCACAGTAGCTGAATGATCATTCACATTGGTTGATGTTATTAATGTTTGATAGATTTGAGAATTTGAGCGTTACATGAATGACCATTGTTACTGTTTGTCATTAATCTTGTTACTGTGCTGATATGGTACAACCAATGTGAATGGTGAAATTGACTAATGTGAATGGCCATTCACATTAGCTGAATGATCATTCACATTGGTTGATGTTATTAATGTTTGATAGATTTGAGAATTTGAGCGTTACATGAATGATCATTGTTACTGTTTGTTAGTAGTTGACAATGCTCAGATTCACATGTTGTGCTGATATTATTTTACCAATGTGAATGATCAAATAAGCAATGTGAATGATCATTTAAGTAAGGTGAATGATCAATTAAGTAATGTGAATGATCATTTAAGTAACGTAAATGGTTAATTAAGTAATGTGAATGATCATTTAAGTAATGTGAATGATCAATTAAGTAATGTGAATGATCAATTAAGTAATATGAATGATCAATTAGTCAAATAATTATTGTGAATGATCAAATAAGTGTAAAAGAATTGTAAATAGTCAAATAATTCTTGTGAATGATCAAATAAGTGTTGTGAATGAATAATTAAGTAATGTGAATGATCAATTAACTAATGTGAATGATGAATTAAGTAATGTGAATGGTCGCTGTAATTACGAAAATACCCTTCCAGCAAAAAAAAAGGGGGGGGACGCGCATGGAAAGCATTTTTTGATCACAACCATTGATTTATTTAATCTTGTGGCTTTGGATGGGTACCCTTGGTACACTGGATTTTTGAAGGGACTCTTTTGAACCTAAATCTATATATATATATATATATATATATATATATATATATATATATATATATATATATATATATATATATATATATATATATATATATATATATAGATTTGGGTTCAAATGAGTACCACTAGTTTTGCGGAGTACCGGAGGTACCTCGCTTAAAATTATTTTTTTTGAAAATTTTTTTCATAATCATGTTTAAATTAATAATATAAGACTACTTGCAAAAAATCACACATAAACACACACTATAACTATGTGAAACGTGCAAGTTCACATGAACTGCACTGTTGTGAACGTATGTTCACAGCTAAGCATGTTCACATGAATTTTTCCACGTTCACATGACTTTTAAGAGGCTACGAAGTGTGAATGCGTGTAATTCTTTTACAAATATGCTTATATTATTTGTATCTAAATGAATATGAAAAAAAATTTTAAAAAAAAAACTTTTTTTCGGAGCATGTTCACATCTTAAACCCGTGTGTTCACAGGTACTCACGGTACTCTGCATTTTTAAGGTACTCACACGAACCATATTCTATATATATATATATATATATATATATATATATATATATATATATATATATATGTGTGTGTGTGTGTGTGTGTGTGTGAGTACCGTTAGTTTTGCGTAGTACTGGAGATTACCTCGCTTAAAACCATTTTTTTGAATTTTTTTCATAGTCATGTTTAAATTAATAATACAAGACTACTTGTAAAAAATCACACATAAACACACACTAGAAGTCTAGAACTATGTGAAACATGCATGCTTAAATTAACTGCACTGTTGTGAACGTATGTTCACACTAGGCATATTCACATAAATTTATTCACGTTCACATTATTTTGAAAATGCTAGAAAGTGTGAATGTATGTAATTTTTTACAAATAGTCTTATATTATTTCTATCTAAATGAATATGAAAAAAAATTTTTAGCATGTTCACATCCGAAACCCGTGGCTCATAGGTACTCATAGTACTCTGTATTTTTAGTTACTCACACGAACCATTTTCTATACACGCACACACACAGAGATATATACACATACATATATATATATATATATATATATATATATATATATATATATATATATATATATATATATATAGAGTCAGGTTCAAAAAAGTACCACTCGAAATCAAGTGCACCCGAAGGTACCAACCTTAAAAAACTTTTTTTAAATTTTTTTTCTTATAACCATGTTTAAATTAATGTTATACACATGATATATGAATTTCACATACATTCACACTTTCTGTGTCCTTAAAACTTATGTGAATGCTCAATGCATATTTATGTGAATGGTCATCCATGTGAATGGTCATTTCACACAATGTGAATGGTGTGAATGACCATTCACATGATCTTTTTTTATCATTCACAAGATTTATGATGTTGCTCCTTTTGAAAAAAAAGTCTTATAATGTTGTCTTATACATGTTTATTCAAAAACAATATATGTGAATGATCATTCACATTAGGGTACGCTGGGTACGCTGGAATCTCATAGGTACGCTGATGAACCTGATTCTATATATATACATATATATATATATATATATATATATATATATATATATATATATATATATATATATATATATAATCCTGTGAAAAATTAAATATTAATGTGAAATATGAGATGCAATTTTATACATAATTTATTGGATACCACAACTCCATTTTATTATATTTATGCTGGCGACAACATTTACTGTTAGATCATAGAGTAAATTACAAAAAGGTCTTTGAAGTTTGGTCGAAATTATGGATATGGTCCCTGGTCTTTAAAAATTGCATAAATGGTCCATCAAAACACTATTTACTTGCAAAAATGATCCATCTTTCCCTTAAATCTTTTTAAATGACGGCTTTGTCCTTTTCTCAATAACAATTTTGGTCCCTCGATTATGTAATTTATTTTCGATTGTAGTCCTTTTTATAAATTTTTAATTTTTGTTTAACTTATTATTATTATTATTATTATTATTATTATTTATAGATTTTTATTTTTTATATATAATTATTTTATAGATATATTATTTTTTATTTACTAAAAATTATCACTATTAGAATATTTAATTTATTAATTTGAGGTCTCTTTTATATATTCAGTTTAATTTCAAAAGATACTTTCTTATGTTTCATTTGATAACACACACACATATATATAGGGGTGGGTTCAATGGAAAACCACTATGCACCTGGAAACTATGGAAACCTACGTATACCATCCGATTTGGTGCAATTCATGAAAAACGCGGTGGCATGATCGTAAATAAGGTGATGCATCAGCGGGAAATTTGATGCATCACATGGGATTTTGATGCATCACGCGGGGAATTTGATACATCTATGGTGGTGCAATGCGGTTTTCACAAGTTTTCAGGTGCATGATGGTTTTCCATTGAACCCCCTCTATATATATGTGTGTATATGTATATGTATACGTATATATATATATATATAAATATATAAAAATATATATATATATATATATAAATATATATATATATATATATATATATATATATATATATATATATATATATATATATATATATATATATATATATATATATATATATAGGATTGAGTTCTTTTAAGAACCTTAAATAATGTGGGAACATAAGAACCAATTTCAGCCCTTGGATAAATAGGATCAAGGGTGGATAATCAATGACATTGTTGTAAATATTTTCAAGTATGGCTGGGTCCACTAAGGGCAAATCAGTCATTTTTCCTCCTTCCTTTAATGCAACTTTTCAGAAAAGTTTCCAACTTTCTGTCCTTTAATTAAACTATGCAATCATCAATGAGTTTGTCATTAATTTTTTCTTTTTCTTCCATTTTTTCCGGCAAGAAGAAGTTCAGTTTCGTCGCCGGAAAACCATTCCGTTTTTTTTATTTCACCTGAATCCATGGAGCCGACCGACACATTTCAACAGACCCCGTGTAATATTCTTCCAAATGGTTTTGCAGCCGATGAGGAGGTCGACGATTGTTTTTCTCCTAATCCAGGTCATGTTTATATTTGATTCGAGTATTCGTTGCTTTATTTAACGTTTCTTCTACGTAGAATATGTTGCATTCTACGTAGAATATCTTGCATTCTACGTAGAATATCTTGCATTCTATGTTGTCTGTAAATCTGTATATATTTTTGTATTCTATGTTGTCTGAATAGAACTTCTATAAACATTTATAGATTTTGAATTTTTTAATCTGTATTCTACTCATATTTTATGTTATATTATGATGTTCATATTTTCTAGTCTATTTTATATTTTGAAATCGCATAATCGGATAAATATGAAACGCTCAAGACCTTGCTAAACGACGATGGCTCTAAGCAAGACAATAGTAAAGGCACGACAAAAAGATATATGTAATACCCCAATTCTACGCAGAATGTTCACATATTTTTCATTGAATACTACTAATCTACGTAGATTGTTCACATATTCTACGTAGATCGGTAGATAGTTCACATATTCTACATAGAATATTGCTATTCTATGTAACTAGAAATGTTATACATTTTTTACATCTTAGTTTTGAATCCATTGTTTTAATGCAGGTTGTAAAAGCTTCTATCATGGGCACCATTGATTGTGATTGTCGAATGTTCGATCGGATTGTGTTGCTTTGTATCTCCGTCATAGAATGTTTTATATTCACCATAGAATATTATGTTGACTCCATAGAATATATTCTAATCTTCATATAAAGTTGTATATTATTCATAGAATACTTTGTATAATATCTAAAAACTCTGGTGGTTTTTTTTTGGTAGAAAAAAAAATGATAAAGAGAAAATCGAGGAGGGCATTAATTGTGTTGGAAAACGCGTGCAGTGCTTTTTCAATGATATTCAAAATTTTTTCCCCTTTTTACCCCTCCCCTCCTCTTTTTTCCAACAACCATACCCCTTGAAATCTTTTTTATTTCAAAAATGTCATCCAACATCTCAGTCTTTGATCCTATTAATCCAAAGGCTGAGATTAGTTCTTAGGTTCCCACAATATTTAAGGTTCTCAAAAGAACCCTCCCCTATATATATATATATATATATATATATATATATATATATATATATATATATATATATATATATATATATATATATATATATATATATAGACTAAGGATCTTTTGTGAACACTTTATTCGTTGTGAACATTGTGAACAACCATAAAATAGCTTCTGAATCTTATGAATCTTGTTGAAAATAGTACTGGACTCTTCTATTAACCTATTAATACTATTGGATCCTTTGGATCTTATTGAATCCTATGAATTTGTCGAATCTTATGAATCTTGTTGCATCCTATGCATCTTGTGCATCTTGTTATAAAAACTACGTACTATGAACCTTTTGAATGTTCTGAATATTAAATAGACACTTCTATGAACCTTTGAATCATATGAATCATATTACAAACACTTGTTGATACATATGAATGATTATATGTATTTTTTTTATTTGTTCACAACGTGCACAACGAATAACTTGTTCACAATGGATCCCATCCATATATATATATATATATATATATATATATATATATATATATATATATATATATATATATATATATATATATATATATATATATATATATATATATATATATATATATATATATATATATATATATATGTATATGTATATATATATATATATGTATATATATATTTATATTTATATATATATAGACATATATAAATTTTTGTATGCTTCTATATAACTGTTTCATTATGTTAATATATTTTGATTTAATTAGACTTTCTAGAAAAATATATAAACTAAGGATTTAATATTTTGATTTAATTATGTTTGGATTCAAATTTAGTACTTGATTTCAATATTATGTTACATTAATACGTTTCGATTTAAATTTAATGTTTTATTCATTTTGTTTTAATTATTTCATTACTTACTACATTGCGATTTAATGTAGTAAAATATATAAACTTAACATAAACATTTAAAGTTTTGATTTAATGAAAGGTATACATCATTTATTGTATACTTTGACATATACATTTTGGTATGTATATTTTGTAATTAAATCAAAACATATTAATGTAACAAATAATAAGAATAGAACGAGTATAGCAGTTGGTGTAAATTAATTGTATTAATATAACAAAATATTTAAATTAAAATGAATAAACCACAAAACAATTATAATAAAATAATAACACGAGTGCCACTATACGTAACAAAATAATTAAATTAATTTGTGTAAATGTTTATACTTTTCTCATTAAACTTATAATTAAATAAAAATATATTAACATAATTAAAAGTTAGATTAAACTTATAAAAGATAAAAATGTATAAATAGTTTTACAAATAAAACGTAAGATAAATGAATTTTTAATAAATAAATTTGATTCACAAAAAAGACGTAAATTAAATAAATTTAGATAACAGATATTTTTATAATAAAATAATATACTTTAATAAATATATATGATAATATTATCATTAGTTTTTTAAATTAACATTTTAAAATTTAAACAAAATGTAAATTTCATCAAAAGGACTAAAACTGAAAATAAATTACATAGTTAAGGGACCAAAATTGTTATTGTGTAAAGGACAAAACCGTTATTTAGAAAAAGTTATGGGACAGGGGGACTATTTTTGCAAGTAAATAGTGTTTTGAGGGACCATTTATGTAATTTTTAAAGACTAGGGACTATATCCATAAATTCGACCAAATCACAGGGACCATTTTGTAATTTACACTAAATCATAAGATAACACGTTGATTCAACATATATTTTTTTTGATTCAATATTTCTTATACATATTTGATTCCATATACAATTATTCATATGTGTGTGTATGGAGAGAAAAGAGTTCCATGACACTATTCTTTTAAAGGGAAAAACATAAACCATTTTAAATTTTAACTTTCATAAAAAAAAAATTTATTTTTAATCAATTTTAATATTTATTATTATTTTTAAAAATATTTTTTTGTTGATGAATAAAATGCAAGATTTTATTTGTACATAATCACTCGTCTTCCTATAAAAAAATGTCATCGAGTTTATACACAAATAGAAGTTTAGTTTTATGCATCAACAAAAAATATTTTTTATAAAGATAACACTAAAGGTGTACATTGTCAAAAATAAAAAAATTTCAAGAAAAAATTTATTTTAAATTGGCTATCCGGTTCCTCACAAAAGTAAGGTTCTCATTTAAACCTCTCCATATATATGAATGTGTTTAATGGAAAACCAGTGCGCATCGAAAACCCTTCAGGTGGCGTTTTGATTGCATGATTTTAAAATGATGGATTTTAAAATGATAGGATTTTAAAATAATAGGGGGGGGGGGGGGGGGGGGGGTGAGTGCATTATAAAATGAGGAGAATTGGAGCATGTGAAATGCTAAATGAAACCAATTCCTTTCATTTTAGTTTTTATCCAAACATGACATAGAAGGATTTCTAAATTCAAATCCTAAATGATTTGTTAAAATCCTACAAACCAAACGGCACATTAGATAACCCTAATGAATTGCTTAAGAAAAGCATAAAACATCATGCGGTGGAGATTGTGCACCACACAAAACTTATTGTGTATTATACGGGCTCTTTATTGAACCCAGCTCCTATGCACATATGTTCATTGTGCTTCTTCAAAATTTTCAGATGCACACATATTTTTCATTGAACCTCCATATATATATTAATATACACACACACACTTTATTTTCGATTTTAATACTTATAATGTGTTCAAAACTTTAGAATACAAAATAAGTAGTCACAATAGAAACTGGTTTGAAAACAACTCGACTTGTTTTCACTCCTAGTTTATATAAATATAATAATTTAACTGTTATGTATGTACGATAATAAATGAAAAATTAGGTTGTTATAATATAGTAATCATATTGAAGATAAAATCAAAAAATATATTGTATATGTAATTGAGTCCAAGGCATGGGCATGCTTTCCTTTTGTAAATTGATGTCGCGTGGGTGGGAACTTTGTGACTGCTTTATTCATTCATTTCCCCACATTTAGCATGCCATTAATGATGCAAAAGGATAGGCTAATCCATGAAACTCTTTACTTTTAAACAAATTTAGGTAATTTTATTCAAAATAAGGAAAAAAATTTGAAGATACGATCGAAGTGAAACATTCGAATCATGTTAGGAGTGTAAACAAGACGAGACAACTCGTGAGCTACTCGGGATCGACTACTAGAATACTCGAAATCGACTCGCAGTTAATCAAGTCGAGCTCGAGTATTAAAATAGCCTGCTCGATAGGCTCGCTAGCCTAATCGAGCTTAAGTTTACAAGTTTACATTTTTACCATTCAACTTTGTAATATTATATTTTTATCAATGTAATATGAATCAAACTATATAATCTTAAACCTAAAATTTCATTATTGTATTTTTACCATTTTTGTTTGTTGTTGGGATAATTAGATTGAATATTTTGTATTTATATTTCGATTTCCTTAATCCCGAATTTAATCGAGCCGAGTCGAGTCGATCTCGATAGTATCAAGTAGTTTATCGAGTCGAGCTAGAGTTTCAAAATTAAGGCTCGATTCGAGTTTCGAGCTCGAGTTTTATTGTCGAGGCCGAGGTCGAGCTTAGTGATAGTCGACTCAACTCAGCTTGATTACACCCATGTAACTAAAGGTGTCATGGTTTGATTCGTAAATCTTCATTTTATGTCCTTAATTGTCATAAATGTAAGACAGTGTTTGTTACACCGTAATGAGAGATGGAACGAAATGAATCATTATGACAGGTTGAAAAAAAGTTGTTTGTTTATTCCTTGGTAATTGAATGAATCATTACATAAGAAATGTGATTCTTAATCTCTGTTGATTTTTATTCACTGAGGGTGGGTAGGGTGTTTTTTTTTTTCAATTTTATTAAGAAACAGAATAGAATGCAATAATTTTAAAGTATTTTTTATTCAATTTCATTTCATTCCTTTTAATATTTCTAACTAACAAACAACGTATAATAATAACTCATTTCATTCCAATGATATAAACAAAAACGATACGAGAACCGTAATGTTCCATTCCATTATTTTGTTCATTCCATTCCTTTAATTAATCATGCATAATAAGATGGTCTACTTACATAAGCTAATTATTATCCAAGGCCCATGGCTTTGTAATCTAGTCTATTCAAAGCAATTATTCATATTGCTTCTGCTCTTCAACAATAATACTATAATAGCAGGGATGACAACGGGACGAGCTCGAAACGGGGACCAGTCATCCCGTTCCCGTTTATAATAACCGCGGGGGCTTTAACGGGGATCCCTTTCGGGTAAGCGAGGAAAACCACGGGGATTCGGGAAACACATAACAAACGTTTAATTAAATGATAAAATTTTATTTCAAGATTATTGTTAAATCTAAATGAGTAAAATTTATAATGATTCGAACTATAAACGGATACAAAAATAAATAAAATCATATATAAAACAATTATAAACTTGACTAACGATTATACATATTTGCTCAAACAAATAAAATACTTATTATTATATGATATAAATATAAGAATAAGATACATATATAATCTAAAATATAAATAAAATACTTATTATTATGTAAAAAGTAAGTGCACATTTAATCCGTGTTTTAATCGGGTTATCGGGACAGGTATCATAAATCCTATCTCCGTTTAAAATTAATCGGGTTCGGGGAAAACCCGTCCCATTTTAATCGGTTTTTTCCCACCCCATCGGTTTCAGTTTAAAGTGAGAGTGACGGGGCTAGTTTAGGGAATCTTGTTCAAATTTGACTCCAATGACGAAACCACAACAGTCTAATGATAGAAATATCATCCGACATAAAAAACACTTCGATTTTAGTAAATAACAAATGATTCTTTAATCTTCAATTATCTTCTTGATTTGCAATTTTTCGATTGTAGATCAAAACCTAGGGCCTCTCCAATTCCTCTATGCTCCAACGTGAGAAAGTGTGAGAGGAGGATACACCTTTTTCAAGTTCCAATTTTCTCCTAGAGACCATTTTCATTTTCTTTTATATTTTTTTTTAAATACTTTAAAAAAAAACCAAGATGAGAAGGCTATCGCTAAATTATAAAGTATTAATAAGATATCGTTAACAAATTATATAATATCATTAAAAATCTTAACAAAAAAAAGACATAGTTTTACCTAATTAAATTGTAACAAATATAATTTTAGTTGTTTTGAATTATCAAACTCAACTAATGGTTAAAAATTTTATAGTATGGTTGGTGTAAATGTTAATATTATAGACCTTAGAACTATAATTTATTAAGTTTATTTTTTTTTCGGTTAACTGTCGTCACCAAAATCATGTAAGTAACCAAAAGTTTTTTTTTTCCTGTTCAGTTTGGATTTTTAAGCTTAACGACTTGAGAGATGTTTCACAATGAAAAAACTAATTAAAAATGCTATTATTTACTAATTTTAATCATCATAATTTGAATTTCATAATTTTAAAGTTCTTTTGGTATGTATAATTAAATATATAATTTAAAAATATATTGAATTCGAATATTCTTTTTAATCATCGTAATTTCAATCAATAAAATTTATTACTTTTAAAAAAATCAGATAAAAAAATCATTATAGTTTAACCAAAACCTGTTTGATCAGATATGAAAGCTTGGATCCAAAAACAGACAAAAATCCGAACCGGATTTAAACAATCGTTGTTTTTCAATGACAGAAAACGGATCAAATTAAAATCAAGAGTGATTTTTCACAGTTTTAACTTCACATCAACGCTACATCGCCTTGCCTTTCAAGTTTCAATCACAATTTACACTTTACACCCAGAAAATGGTCATCACAGTTCACTTTATAGATTTTAGGCGTGAAAATGAACGTGTAAAATGGAGTAATTTATTGGGAAAATTATTTAAAAAAGTAAAAAAAATGGTGAAAATTGAATGAGTAAAATGAAAGTATTTACTGGAAAAATTATTGAAAAAATAGATGTTGAAAAACGATCAGAAAATTGGATCGTTGGGAGCATGTTCAATTGCGTGAGAGGGTCGCCAAGGTAGAGCCGTAGAAGTGGTGGGAGCCATGAATCATTACCGGAATGATGTTCCATTTCCGTGGAACGACCATGTCACCTTTGGAGTCGTGAACCATGATCATAGCCTAGAGGTTAGATAATATTGATCAATGACGGATCCATAAATTTTATTCATCAGTGTCACTATTTTTAGATGGGGTTTAAAGGTCAGAGTTCTGGAATTTTTCCTTAGACGGGTCGGGTCACTAAAAACTACGTAACAATGTGAGTTTAATGACCAACACAAAATTAAAAGGTATTTCTAATTAATGAAGCGCAATACCATTAAAACTTAAAAACCTAAAATTAATATATTGATCGAACCAACTCGGATGAATACGATTTGTCTTACGACTAACCATTTCCTTTGTAAAGTTTTCACTATGTGATTAATTTACATGGTACCCTAATCCAGTATTTCCTTTTTGATTTCATATTTTTGATCAGGGTGATAAGACGAAACATGTTTTCTTTCTGATGGATCCCATTCTGCTGGAGTATTAGATTAATTATTGTTTGAAAATTCGAACCGGAGGATGATTGTTAATTTCTTTCGGAAGTTTGTCCATTAACTTATATGGTTTTAAGAATTAACAAGTAAGTTTAACAATTATCATTTAAACTATAAACAATCAATAAGCCTAAATTATCAATGATTGATAAACCAACAAAAAGTAAATTAAACAAATATACCAATCATATAGACTATAAAGTTATAGTAAAAAGTAAAGTCAATTTGTTAAACACGTAAAAAATTAATATTTTATAACTTATAAATTATTAAATTAGATGAGTGTTTGAGATAAAATTATTTTGGGAGATACAAGAACCAGGTGTCTTCCATTAATATCTATATGAGTTTGCCTCTTTTGTTTTATTTTTTACGATTAAAACTCGATAATATTTCAATAAATTAGGTAATAGAAACAAGATATATAAATTAAGTATGTATAGAAATTTTCTATAATTTTTTCTTAGGTGTCACCTCACTCGAGTTTTTGATACATACGTAACTGTATTTGAAATTTTATGGGTGTCGAGTGACACCGGACCTAGCATACTAGGTCCGCCCATGATATTGGTTTAGATTGTAGTATCTGAGTGTTCGTTCTTTATTCCGTTCATTGAGATCGATAAATCCTGGGTGATTCTTTTGACCATATTGCGCAGTGACGGGTGACCCACTCTACATGAACCAAGAATAAGCAAGATATATCTTGCTGCACTTGCTTGTACTTCATGAACAAAAATATGTACCATTTTCTGGATTTTATTGTCTCTAAAGATTCCAACTCATTTTGACAACCCTTACCAGATCTGGGAAAAGTGGTGACATCGCGTTTTACTTGAAAAACAGAAAACTGTTCTTCCTCCACTTCAAAAATTCGTTGATAGAACAGAAAATCAAACCCCCAAAAAACCAGAAATCCATCAATCAATCAAATCAATCGATATCATGTTCTTCATCATCACTCGAATCAATTTCTTGCTCCTATTTTTATCTCAGGCAATCGCTTCTCCACGCTTTAATCTTTCCCACTTTATCTACCCCAAAATCAGCGACGAATTTCGCCCTCAACCTTCTCTCTTCTTCAAGGTACACGAATCCTTTCAAATTTAACTCAAATGTGGTAGTTTATCAATGCATTTCGTGTTTATTTTCTTTAATTTTCAAATTTATGTCAGTATAAGGTGATTTTATAAGTTGTTACGAGATAATCTGTGATTAAATTTGCTAATTGAACAAACTGTTTACGCATTGTTTGAATCAATTGATGCTAACTTTTGTTTGATGTTGTTTTTTTTTTTGTTATAGGATGTAATAGGAGCTATATCTGGTAGTCAACACTGGAAGTTGGAAGACGTTAGGGTTTCGAAATTAGAAATTGAGAAGGTTAAGTTTGGGAATTTGCAGGGATACGAGATTGAGTTTTTGTTGGGGAACAAGAAGGATTTTGTGTTCAGTATGTGGGATGAAGTTTCATTATGGAAGAGATTTAAGAACAGAAAAGTGGATGAGTTTGAGGTTTTGGCTAAACGAGTGAGCTCAAGAGCAGTGCTTGGTTCGGTTCGTATAGAAGGTCCTGTTGAATTACTCATTGCTGGAGACAATGAGATGTCGTTGGTACTTCCGGTATGCTCCGTTCTTCATACGTCTATGCTACATTAGGATTTTGTGCTTTATTTGTGACTGTATTTGTACATTATTTGTAGCTTTGTCTAGTTACCAATATACAGGTCAAGATTACATGATTCATTACATTGCCACTGTGATTAGGACGATTATTAGGTGGCGTTTGGTTCTATGAATGGAATTCGAAAGAATTAGAATTTAAATTTTAGTTATTAGTATGTTTGTTGTTGAGGTTAAAAGATAGTTTTTAGTATTAATTAAAGAAGTAGGTTGGAATCTAATTCATGTATGAGTTGGTAGAAATGTCAAATTTCTAAAAATAAGGAATTTGATGGTAAATAAATAGAATTTAACTCTTCATCTTTATTATTAGAACTTCAGAAGTTCAATTCCTTCGAATTCCATTCCGCGAACCAAATGCCCCCTAGATAATTCGTTATTTTTGAGTTCAAAGAGTCACTGGTCTACACTTTACAAAGCTTCATCTTTTCAGTATGCCAACGCTTTGAATTTGTGGTCCTCATTCTAATTTGCTAATTCATATTTCATGCACATTTGAACCATGTTTTCAGTGGAACGTCTCGTATACTGGTTTGAAGCGAATACTTATTGGTGATGACATTACTGTAGAAGTAAAGAATGCACACAAAGTTTCAATTTTTCAACCATCTAATCTTGGAAAACAAGCTGAACAGAATCTCATTGCTCGTAAGGAGCAATTTGACCGATGGTTCTTGCCATGTATGACATGTATGTCATTAACTCCGATCAAGATTTTTGGCTCTGCATCTGTAGTTGCCTTCAGAACTCGAAATCCTGCTGCACATATTACACCCGATTTTCTATCCCGGGATATTATTGAATTGCTTCCTGAGAAATGTTACTCAAGACATACCCATGAGAACCAACAATGCCCAATTGAATCATTGAGATTGAGGATAAGACTGTTGGAAAAAGTTTTGAAGAGTTTTTTAGGTGACAAAATTAATCGAAATGCTGGTGGGGCAAAACTTAAAGCAAAGATTGAGGCATCAACTGCATTTCGTTTTCAGTTGGAACTAGAAAGAAATATCACTACCAATGGTACTCGGTGGACCACTATGGCAGAATGGCGTACAAAGCCAACTATTGAGCGTATGTGGTTTGACGTACTGGCAAGAATTGAAAGTCAGAGGTTAAAGCCGTTAGCGGTTAAAAAGATTAAGCCTTTTATCGGAGTAGATTCGTCTGCTTGGAGTAGTTTGATGGCAAATATGTCCTTCACGAAATTGTCATCCATCCTTGTAGCTCCAGAGGCTCTTACACTCGACGTGAATTGGTAAGCTCTTTGTACCATGAAATAACTTTCGTATTCAGATTGTGAATCATATTACTTGTAAAAAAAATGTTCATAGTATGAAATTTGTAAATCTATTCGAACACATTATTAGGGAGAAAGAAATGAAAAAGAAAAAAAAACCGAAAAGGGTACATTTTTTCATTGCATATGCGTTAACATACACTTTTAAATATATTTCTAGCGTGTGAATAATTTACCTACGGATTACACATCTGAATCTTTCCTTCGTTTATGCGGTCATCATCTATGTGATTCATGTCCACCTTTTTATATTTATACCAAGTGGCACACATTAAATAGACCCCTAAATTTACTATACTTAGTGCTGCTAATAGCCAATAAAAGTAGTTTAATTTATCTCTATTCAAATTATTACTAGCTAACCACCCGCCACTCACTTTATTCACGACCTCCACCACTATCGAGCTCCCGAAGTATCCGAAAGCCATTGAACACCATGAGATAGCAGTGCCCAGAGACTTCATGCCTGATGAACTTTCTTCGTAGAAAAACTCTAGCAGCCCTACTAACGTAAACATATCAGCCACTCCGAAAATGGCAAATTGGTAACCTAACCAGAAAACCGATATAGGCAGAGGGTCTGATGAGTCAACCATGTTATTGTCGATAGCCACTGATTTACGGTGAGTTTCTACAAATCCAGCCACTGCCATTGAGATGGCTGAGAGAACTAATCCCACTCCAATTCTTTGAAGGTGTCGGATTCCTGTTGGAATCCTGGTGAACCTTCTCACGTACGGCACAAAGATACGATCATATAGTGGGATTAAAAGAAACATGAACACTAGTGGAATTATGGGAATTGAGGGACCAGGAACTTTAAAACCAAGGAGGTTCCGGTCCATTGTTGTGCTTTGTTGAATGGTGAAAGTTTGGAGTTGAGCCATACATGTGTTCATGAATACAGTGCTCATTATAATAGGGAGCATGCGTATTAAGATTTTCGTTTCTTCTACTTGCGTTACAGTACACAGTTTCCATGAACCTGATGGTAGTAATTCCGATGCGTCTAGCGAAGTACTAATAACAGCTGCCCGGTCTAGACACCTGACATTAAAATGCAAGTATTAGCAACCACAAGATAAATGTAAATTTTATAAAGATCAAATGAATATATTAAGGACTTCCAGCTTTGAAGTTATGAAATATGTTTCATTTTGGTCACTTTTGAAGATTTGTCCATACTCCATAACACTCCAATACCATTTGAAAAAAATGGTCATGTTGCTAAAATAAGAAGTGTTTTTTTGGTTTACTGGAGATTCCTGTCAAACAGTTCTGCATATATGTTTGTGTAGGGTTCTTGACTTCTTGTTGATGCACAAAGACCCATATCATCTTTTCCAATTCGGGTTTCGGCTTTTGGATTTCAGTTCTATTCAAATTTTGAAAAACATTGATTAACCCTATGCAATCTAAACACAATAAAAATTGGATCTGAAATGAAATTTTAAACATTCATTCTCTAATACAATTATAAAATTTAATATTGTATGCTTTTGGTACTTAGATCTTACAAATGTTTATACCATTTGGTTATTTGAATTTATAAGTCTGCACGGGTTAAGTAGGTCACTTTTGGGTTACATGGGTTAATACTAACCCGACCCAAAATTTTTATTTCAATTTATGTTACTCTGGGGACTGTAAACTAGTTGATCCAAGTTTGAGTTCGAGCTTGACTTATTTAAAAGTCAATGCTCGAGCTCTGGTTTGAGTTTGGCTTGTTTGCGCTTTGCGTGAAAAGGTTCAGCTCCGATAGACTCTTGAATAATTTATAGGTTCAACATTGGCTCGAGCTCGACACGTTTATTATATATGGTTTTTTTAACTTTTATTGTATATTGTATGCATTATTATTATTTAATTAATATATATGGTATTTATTTATTTATTGATTAACATATATATTAATATATTAGGACTTGTTTAGGCTTGTGAGCCTAAACGAGCTATGTATGTGAAGCTTTGAGATCGAAGTCGTTTATTAAATGAGCTCAAATCTAGGCTCGAGTTTAGCTTGGGTTCGTTTACATTGAGGTTTTAAGGAGTCGAGTTGGACCTTATTTGTTTTCTAGAAAAAGATCTTTGAAGCTCTTATGTTTGCGGGTTCGCAGACGCGGAAGATGTTTTCTTTTGAAAATGCGTTTGTTTTTTTTTTTTTTTTTTTTAAAGTATAACATCTGCCCGCCTATTCCAATCTCTTCTAAATCGAAGACAATATTAAGAAGTTTCCAACCCTTCTCTTGTATGATTTAGTTATAAAAACCCTATGTTTTTATTTTATTAAAGAGAACATCATCTCCTCTCATATAAATTTAACTATGTAAGTTTTTTGGTGGAAAAATTTAAATTAAACTCTGACAGATAATTTTTTACATTACAAAAAACAAACAGTATTCTCTTTACAAACTGCATACTTTTAGGTCATCTCTTACTTTTAAAAACAACCGCGTAGTGTTCATGTAATCTTTAGGGGTAGTATAGTCATTTCCTTTTAAAACAAACACACTTGTGACTTGTGAGTGTAGTCACTTAAAAAAGTAAAAGGACAGTGAGTGATCTTTGCCTTAACCCTTTAATAAAATTTACAAAGACACACCTGAATTGATTTGTTCTTTGAAGAATATCAGTTGCTATTCCAGCTTCTTTGTCATGAATCTCATGCAACTCCTCCGTCATCTCTGGTATCGGAATTTTTCGGTTTCTAACGGCCACAACGAACACCTGTATCCAATCGATACGTCTCTGATAAAGAATAATCTTATAAAATGCAAACCATGTTCGTATTCGTTATAATTATCATACCTGTAGAATTCGAACAATTGGGCTTCCTCCTTTTGGTACATAGTGCCGATACAAGGATTTCCCCGTGAGTAGGAAAACAGCTGCTACTAAAACAGCTACCGAGCACACACCGAACCCCCAGTCCCAACCTTGGTTGTAACTGATCCAGACTACAAACGTGACCCCGAACATAGCTCCAACCACGATGCTGAACAGAAGCCAGTTAAAAAAGCTCGCAAGTGATTCAGCCTCTTTTGGGTCCCTTTCATCGAATTGGTCCGCACCCAATGACGGCAGAGCGGCTTTAATACCACTTGCTCCAATTGCAACTAAATACAAACCCGTGAACAAAATCGTCACCTGACCACTTTCTGCTTGCTGGCATTGGCTTGCTAGGCTCGAGTTACATGGAACGGGTCGTAACTGTTGGAAGTGTGCTTGAACAGCTAGAAGTCCATAACCCTGAATGTCAATAATGTATAAATAATCGTTATTTTCGTATAAATCATTTTACGATTGTTTTAGTTCCGTTCTGTCTAACATACGTACCATGACTTCAAAAGATGCAAACAGTATGCAAGTCTTGAATCTCGACAAATAGGTATCAGATAAAAAGCCACCAAATAGCGATAGCAGAAACGCAGTGCCCATGAAGTTCGTTAGCGTTGTGGCTGACTTGGTCAAACTGAAGTTCATATAACCGTAAAAGTACGTTACCAAACTAACGCCCATCGCTATGAATGCCATATTCTCAAGCCCAACCATACCTGCGTAAAATCAAAACACGAAAAAAATGTGTAAACGACAAACTTAACGCAACTTTAACTCAACGCTTGTTCTTAAACAGACTTATTTCAATATACCGTATACAAACATAGCGGCTTTTGTTCCTCCCTGCCTTTTCTTTTGTAGTTTGTCATCTCCACCGATCCCCTGCAAATCATCGTACAAATGTCTAGATGTAGGTGTGTGCTACGGTTCAAAACCAGACTAAACGAAAGAAAAGAAAATACTAAAACTGAATGCCGAAACTGAAACGAACCAAACCAAAACCCAAAAAAATGTAAAAAAAAGAAAAAAAAAAGGAACAATTCTAATATGGTTTGTCGGTCTTTTGGTCTAGTCTTGAGTTCTGCACATCGAAAACAGAGTTACAAACAAATTATATAAGTAAATATTACCATTTTTGTTGAAGGAGGATCGTTATTGTTTTCCAGGATCTTCAACTATGTGTTACTGACCTTGTGTTAGGATATGGTGTTTATTTTATAGCTAAGGATATTTGTCTTGTTATTTTCATAAAATCAAACTGCATCTTTGACAAAACCCTTATTTCTCAATCAAATAATACAACTTTTTGGTGGGTCAACGGTTTATTTAGCTATCATTATTTCGTTAAAAAGGAGAAAGTGCATAGAAAAGGAAGGAACTTTGTCACCTCTATTATTTTGATGTATGCAGGCATGACTTTGTAATCGAGCCGAGTCGAGTCGAGTATCACTAAGCTTGAGCTCGAACTCGAGCTTGAAACTCGACTCGTGCTCGATCGAGCCTTAATTTTGAAACTCGAGCTCGACTCGATAAACTACTCGATACTATCGAAGCTCGACTCGACTCGATTAAATTCGGGATAAAGGAAATCGTAATATAAATACAAAATATTCAATCTAATTTTATCCCAACAACAAGCAAGAATGGTAAAAAATATAAGAATGTAATTTTAGGTTTAATATTATATAGTTTGATTTATATAAAAGTAATAAAAATATAATATTACAAAGTTGAATAATTAAAAATGTAAACTAGTAAATTTAAGCTCGATTAGGCTTGCGAGCCTATCGAAAAGGTTATTATAATACTCGAGCTCGACTCGATTAGACGATTACTACTCGAGTAGCTCGAGCTCGACTCGATTAGACGATTGCTATTAAAATTAATTGATACACTTCCAAAATTACAAATTCAAAACAAATTCAAAAAGGATGATTTGATGTCGATGCATCTAATGTTCATTTTTCAATTCATGATGCATTTTAGTTTTTCATCCTCATCTTCGGTCATATTCATCCTAATCTTCGTCCCACCATCATGCATCATCAAAATGGTGATGCATCTTCATCACATTCATCTTCAAACACGATGCATCTTCATCGAATTCATTTCAAACATGATGCATCTTCATCGGATTCATCTTCAAACACAATTCATCTTCATAAACACGATGCATTAGATTCGTCTTCCATAAACATCGGATAAACACGATTAATTTTTTTAAAATTTTTCATTAAGAAAATGAATGAAAAAACCGACCATACCTTCAAAACGAGATCATTCCATCATCATCATCGCAGAATCATTATCATATTCATTGGAATGAATCGTGAACCGACTGCTACGCATCATGTTTATCGTTCATCATCAAGGAATCATGATCATCGTGTTCATCGTTCATTGTGTGATGGCGTCCGAGAGGAGTGGTGGTCGGCTGAGAGAGATGGCGGTGGAGTGGCCGGCCGAGAGGAATGGTGGTGTGGTGGCATCCGAAAGAGATGGCGGTGGAGTGGTGGCCGGCCGCCGGCCTAGAGAGAAAGAGAGGGGGAGAGAGGTGAGGGTGAGGGAGAGAAAGTAGGAGGGATAAGTGGAAGGTTGATTAAACTGATCTAGTTTCCTAATTTAATAAGAATAAAATTAATTAAATTAAATCTCTTAATTAAATTAGATTTATATTAACTTTTTCAATATTGTCATTTATGCATTTTTGGTAGACCTGGCATTATGGGACATGACACGACGACACGACATGTATACGACACGAAATTTTCGTGTACAGGTTTGGTAAATTCGTGTTTCGTGTCAAAACATGTTGACTTGTTTTTGAAATTCGTGTTTCGTGTCTTACACGTGTCATACACGAATTTACCTGTATAAACACGTATAAGACACGTGTAAAATACGTGTGACACAGATGACACGTCTAAGACACGTCTGACACGTCTAAGAAACAGAATTCAAATAAAATTAGGGTTTTAAAACATTTTGACCAAGTCCTTAATTTCATATTCAAAATAACATCTAGGGTTTCACATATCTCTCTTTCTCGCATTCTCTCCTCCAGACCTCCAGACTCCAGTGCGTTCTGCCTCCCTCACCGGCGGCGACCACCTCGGCTTCGATTACGGCCCTTGATTAGTTTTAAATACTTTTGAAGTGTTGTTTGATACTTGAATTTATATGTTTTGGGATTTGGAATTATATATTTTGTGAGAATTTGGATTTATATGTTTTGGATGTTGGAAACTTGGAATTAGATGTTTTGGAAGATGGAATTTTGGATTTATAAGTTCATATCTTTGTTAAAAATTCGTGTTCAATTCGTTTACAGGTTATGTATTCGTGTTTTCGTGTGACACAGCTAAATTGCGTGTCGTGTCACAGGTAACACGAATTTTTTCCGTGTCGTGTACAGGTTTCATAACCAGACACATTTTTTATTTCGTGTCGTGTACAGGTTTGGCAAATTCGTGTCGTGTAAAATTCGTGCCTGACCTGTTACACGACACGAATACACGAATTGCCAGGTCTAATTTTTGGTTCTCAGTGGTTCCCAATGCATCAAGGTTCCCCATTGAGCCTCAATCTATATATATAAATAAATTTATTTAAACTATAGTGAATAGTTCACATTATAAAATTACATAAACATAATAATTTATACCATGATATTAAACAGGACCGGGGTCGGATATTAAAGCGTATCCCATCTCCATTCCCCTTCAACTCAGGTTCGGGGAATCCCCGGTCAAGTCGGTGTCAAGTTTCGGATTCCCGTCAGGTCGGATTATTATATACATATACATATATATATATATATACATATACATATATATATATATATACATATATATATATATATATATATACATATATATATATATATATATATATATATATATATATATATATATATATAGGGGTGGGTTCAATGGAAAACCACTATGCACCGGAAAACTGTGAAAACCTACGCATACCGTCCGATTTGGTGTATTTCATGAAAAACGCGGTGGCATGATCGTAAATAAAGTGATGCATCACGCGGGATTTTGATGCATCACGCGGGGAATTTGATGCATTTGTGGTGGTGCGGTGTGGTTTTCACAAGTTTTCACGTGCATGGTGGTTTTCCATTGAACCTCCCTCTATATATATATACATATATATATATATATATATATACACATATATATATATATATATATATATATAAAACAGGACCGGGGTCGGGATCGGATATTAAAGCGTATCCCATCTCCATTCCCCTTCAACTCAGGTTCGGGGAATCCCCGGTCAAGTCGGTGTCAAGTTTCGGATTCCCGTCAGGTCGGATTATGTTGCCAAACCTAGATGTATGTGACCATGTTACATAAATTGGTAATGTGTATCTATACACATATGATTTTCATAAATTAGTAGATATGATTAATATAACTTTGCTTCTACATATGTTATAATTTATTTTTGAATTCTTTAAAAAAGACAATTGACTACCCTTTTATTTTAGTCAAATCCAAAACATGTGATGTAAAGTATGATTCCAAAAATGGAACATGAGGTTGTGTTTGGTTGATGCCAGAATCAAAATGTAATTCGAATGAATTTAAATTTAAATTTTAGTTTTTGGTATGCTTGATGGTGATGGTAAAAATAGTTTTTAGTATTGGTTTAAGGATGTATGTTTGAATCTAATTTATGTATGGGTTGAAATCTAATTCATGCTTGAGAGTTGAGTCGAAAGGAAAGGCAAATTCCTATAAACAAAAAGCTTGATGCCAAATAAATAGAATTTAACTTTTCATCGTTGTTAGCAAAAGTTATAAACAAATTAAATTTGAATTTCATTTCCTTCGAAATCCATCACGCGAACCAAACGCCAACTAATACATTTTTCTTAATTAGAAATTTGATAGTTTTAACATGTCAAGTAGCAATGCTGTAGTCATCGATGTTATTCGACTTGAGTAGTGTTATTGTGTCAAGCTTGACTCGAACCATACTAAGCCTAAATTTCAGTACAATGGCTCGGTTTGATAGTTTATTAAAAAATACTTAAAAATATATAAATCAATGCCCTTAATGACTCGACTCGACTAACAGACTAGTCAGCTTAATTCTTTATATATAAAATAATAAAATAGTAAATTAGTCGAGCTCAATTGTGCTCACAAGCCTCATGAGTCGACTAGTTTAATATAATACTTGAGTCAGACTCAACAAACTATTCAAGAAGCCCAACACGACTTAAATTGAGATGATTCAATTATTTTTTGAGCTAATATTGAGTATCTCACGAGTTGGTTCGATTCGATTACTTCCAACCGGTGTTAGTGCATGTGCTCAACAAGTTTACCTTGCATTCAGAGCTATAGCCCAGATAAAATTTTCATAATTATGTTTGAGCTCGTTGAATGCTCGTTTGAAAATGTGTTATTGTTTAAAAATAAATCTTTAACTAAATTAGCTCGTTTAAAAATCAAGTTTTGTGAAAAAAGATTGATTAGTTGATTCGATTCGAATAACTAAACGAGTTTTCAATAGCCGAAAATTAGAAACCCGTTTAGTTGATGAAAATTTTCAATTTGAATTTTTATATAACTGAAAACAACTAGGGTTTTCTTGAATACACATTTTATAAGCAAAATATGTTTATGAGGGTTAAAAGAAATTTTTATATAACTGAAAATAAGTTAGTTATAAATTGAAAACTGAAAACTGAAAACATTAAAAAAAAACAATGGATCTGAACGTGTTTTCTAAAAACCCTTGTTTTCGACAAAAATTTTCGCCGAAAATAAGTTAGCTAAACATGCCCAGTATTGTAAAGCATGTTCCTTTAAAGGTTGACATGCTTTAGAGCTCAATAGTTGATGTATTCATTTAAACCGAGTTATATTTATATAATTAAATTTAGTTATGATCATTAATTAATTGTGTTGACATACGGCCATGCATGATCACGAGCGTGCCATTGTTACAAAATTTTGTGGATCAGGTTATCTTTTGATGCGGATTCAGTAAATTTTCACAATCCTCATAAATTAGAACAAAATAAGTCAATATTTCGGGTGTGTATGTATACACACACTTTATTCGTTGCAGACAAATAAAAAAAAATTACATATAAGCATTCATATATATATCAACAAGTGTTTGTAACAAAATTCATATGATTCAAATGTTTCATAGAAGTTCTGCAACATAATTCATAACATTCAAAAGGTCCATAACTGTATTTGTAACAAAGTTAATAGGATTCAACAAGATTCATAGGTTAATAGAAATGTTTGGTTGTATCTGCAACAAGATTCATAAGATTCAAAGTTATTTTATGATTGTTCACAACGAATAAAGTGTTCACAAAAGATCACATGTCTATACATCTATATATATCTATATAGAATATGCAGTGGCGGACCCAGCCACCGAAGGAACCCGTTGCACAAATTTTTATCGCGTTTACGGTTCAAATATTAAGATGATTATTTTAGTCGGGCCGTGTCAACACAATGATATTTTAGTTGGATCAATTCTACTAACTTTTAAATATGGACCGTCGTAACTACCACTTTCCGTTAACTTTCTATTGAAAATTTTATCCACTAATCCTACAATTAACAAATTCACGATTAAAGAAACTAAAAACACAAATGGCAAATCACAATTAAACTTAAACCCTAGATTATACAAATTTGAACTTTAAACCCAACCCTAGATTACAAATTAACAATTAAAGAAACTAAAAACACAAAACAAATCACAAATCAATTTCAACTTTAAAATTTCAATTAGAAATCACAAAATTGATTAATTACACACACTTTTAACTTTCAATTAAAAATAATAAAAACTAAAAACCATAAACTTTGTTCAACACAAGTCGCAAATTCACAATTAAACACTAATTTTAAGCAATGAGGATCAAAGATTCAAATAAAAGTAGAATACCAAATTTATAAAAGATAAAAGATTAGGAAAAGGAATTGGGCTTTTAAAGTAAAAGTATTATTGGGTTTGAAATTGGGTTAAAATTAATATTGGATTTAAAAAGAATATCGGGTTAATGAGTTTACAAATTAGCATTGGATTTTTTGGGTTTTAATTTTTGAAATATGATTGGATGTTCTTGATTTATCGTATTAATTATTTATTTAGTTATTTAGCCAATCCATTTTTTTTGTGGTATTAAAATTCTTTTAAAAAAGTTGCATACATAATTTATTTATTTTGTTGAATACTATAAGTTGCACACATAAAAATTCATCAGTTGCACATATATAATTTTTAAAAAATTTTCACTGCAAAACGAGATTATTTGGGAGGGACCCGTTGCACGGGCTACCCCCAAACCCACATAGATGAGAATATGGTTCAAGCACCAGAAGGTACCACCTTAAAAAAAAATTTTAAATTTTTTTTCATAAATATGTTTCAATTAACATTATAAAGATCATATGTAAATTTCACATAAATTCATATCTTGTAACTCCTAAAAAATGATGTGAACGTACACTTACATAATTTTGCATATATGTGAACTTGCATTTATATGATGCATGATTTTATGCATTTAGGATGTGTGAATGTGCTTGAATTTAATATATTATTTGTGTAATGATAATTAAAACACGTTTATGAAAAAACTCAAAAGATTTACTTTTAAAAGTGGTACCTTCTGGTGCGCTGCATTATAAGTGGTACTCGAACCTCTATATATATATATATATATATATATATATATATATATATATATATATATATATATATATATATATATATATATATATATATATATGTATATATATATATAGGGTCAGGTTCTATGGGGCACCTGTATGCATTGTGTACTTTGGGAACCTGTATGCACCGTTAGATCTTGAATTTTAATGGTTCAGATTGTAGTGGCAAAAGGGTAATTCACTTGAAAATGGGTGCACGGGTGCATAACTTCTCGCGCGCGGAAGGCAAAATCGGAAGACGCTTGAATTCAGAAAATATTCTATCCGAATCTAAATAAACATGATGCATCTTCATCCAATTTATTGGATTCGTCTTCAAACACGATGCATTTTCATCCAATTCAATTTCAAACATGATACATTTCGACCATATTCATCCTCGTCTTTGTTCCATCATTATGCATCACCAAAATCGTGATGCATTTCAGCCGTATTCATCATCGTCTTTGTTACATCATTATGCATCACCAAAATCGTGATGCATTTCGACATTTAAACGTGTTAATTTCGTGATACATCTCTGAAATTTAAACGTGTTCATCAACATCTTCAATGTGTTCATTATTGTCGTGATGCATTGCCGTTGTGCATCATGTTTGAAACAACCAATACCATATGCTCCAACTATTTCTTGGAAGCAATAACCACCAACATTAATAAAGAATCATAGAATTCTTTGACTAGCCATAAGCATGATACAGAATCGTAGAATGAACTGTTTGTGAAAAAACTGATACTCAAAAACCATGATCAACAGACGCAAGCAAATTCTCGTCAACATCGATGCACAGGTATGGTAAAGAGTTGCATACTGACGGTGGACAGCGATGGTGGTGTTGGGTCTGGCGGTAGTAGTAGTGGTTGTCTTGTGAAAACTGGTTGAGAGAAAGAGAGATGGAGAGAAGCTAGCCATGAAAGAGAAAGGGAAATAGAGAGAAAAGGGGATGGATTTATGGGAAGGTGATTGATCATTTTATTTAGTTTCCTAAATAAATGATAAATATTAAATTAAATCTTATAATTTAACAATATATTATTAAGCATTTCCAAAATGCCCTTTATGCACCCTTTGTGAACAAGCAATGCATTTTTTGTTCCCATTTGGTTCCCGATGCATATGGTGCCCCATAGAACCTCAATCTATATATATATATATATATATATATATATATATATATATATATATATATATATATATATATATATATATATATATATATATATATATATATATATATATAAGGAGAGAGGTTCAATGGAAAACCACTATGCACCTGGAAACTTGTGAAAACCGCACTGCACCAGCACAAATGCATCAAATTTCCCAAATGCATCAAATTCCCGGCGTGATGCATCAAAATCCCGCATGATGCATCAAATTTCTCGCGTGATGCATCAAAATCCCGCATGATGCATCAAATTTCTCGCGTGATGCATCAAAATCCCGCGTGATGCATCACCTTATTTATGAAAATGTCACCGCGTTTTTCATGAAATGCACAAAATCGGACGGTATGCGTAGGTTTCCATAGTTTTCAGGTGCATAGTGGTTTTCCATTGAACCCACCCCTATATATAAGTACCATTAGTTTTGCGGAGTACCGGAGGTACCTCTCTTAAAATCATTTTTTTGAAATTTTTTTTCATGATCATGTTTAAATCAATAATATAAGACTACTTGCAAAAAATCACACACTAGAACTATGTGAAACGTGTGTGTTCACATGAACTGCTCAGTTATGAACGTACATTCACACTAAGCATGTTCACATATAATTTTTTCACGTTCACATGACTTTTAAGATGGTAGAAAGTGTGAATGTATGCAATATTTTACAAATAGTCTTACAGTATTTGTATCTAAATGAATATTCACATCTGAAACCCGTATGTTCACAGGTACTCACACTACTCTGTATTTTTTAGGTACTCACACGAACCCCCCCCACACACACATATATAGGTAAGAACCATTCTCACCGTAATAATCTCTAAAATGCACATATTTACATGGAAAATGCACAAATATGATACAAATGTCATAAATTTCATGTCCAAGATTTGTATATTTCCTGTATAAATGTAATATGAAAAAAATTTCATAAATTTCATGTTAAAATTTTATGCATTTTTTTTATAAATTTTTGTATTTAGGAGTTCTTACAGTAAGAATGGTTTTTACCGAGACTAAGGCTTGAAAGCTTGAGATTTGATGGTAAGTCAAGGATTTTAGTCAAAATTAATTGATTGTTTTTTAGTTCTAGTTTGATTTTGATATATTACGGTTTCTCAACGAAACTTTGAAGCAGTTAGTTCAATTGTTGGAAGGAAATAGAAGTTTTTGGTGGGTAGGGATCAAAATGAAACCGGAAAAGTCTTAGGTTTTTCGAGTTTAAGTTGCCAGAAAACTCGAACAAAACTGAAACAATAAATAATGTTCTATCGAGCGCATCCAAGCACATGTATATTTGCATCTGATAGCCTGATAAACAAAACAAGCAGAACTTCTTAATTGTATGAATTTATACCGGATTCGAAAGCGAGCTTTCTTTTTGGTTGCATATTTCTTGTTTCTTTGTAGCATAATCATGATTCTCGTGACATGTGAAGTGTCACAGGCAAGAACTAGCCGGTGTGTACGATTGGATTTCTTTAAAATTCTCTCGTGTGGCGTTTGGTTCACGAAATGAAATTCGAAGAAATTGGAATTTAAATTTTAATTAATAATATGGTTGATGGTGAATGTATAAGATGGTTTTAGTATTGATTAGAAATGTATGTCGGAATCTAATTCATTTATAGGTTGGAATTTAATTCTATAATTGGAAGGAATGTCAAAATCCTATAAGCAATGAAATTTGATGGAAATACATAAAAAATTAACTCGTTCCATTAGTTAAAAAAAATCGTAAACAAACTAAAATTAAATTCCAATTCCATCAAAATTCATCACATGAACCAAATTTCATCTCAGAATTTAGGTATTAACATCAATCCACTGCATTGCTTGAATTTCCATCAATATCTTGACATCATGGATTCTCACTATCTCAAGTTTTAAGTACAATTTTTTTAATAATCAAAGTTTGTTTTTTTTCTTCATCATTTCAAGATTTAAAGTAAAATATACTTCAAGTTTCCATATTTAAAGAATCTACTTTGTAGTTATAACACATGAGTAGATGCCCGTCAAAATCCACTGGACGACATTGTTGAAGACATGTTTATTAAAATCTAACAGTTTGACCTATTACACGTCAAAAACATGTATATATGTTTATATTAGGACAAAAAACTTTAGGGACTTGATCGAGACAAAACGAGTTAGAAGACTTATCACTAAAAAATAGAAGTCCAATGGATTTGACGAATTACCCAGGTTTTTATATATATTATTATTATGAATATCATATTTTTAATCATTTAGAGGAAAACAAATGTTAGTAATTTCTAAGAAAAAGAAGACGTTTCTTAATCTTAACATCAATGAGCTTTCGTCATATTCTATAGGTAGGAAAGTAAAAGAGTCGTTTTTGTTAATTAGTAGTTTAATTACTAAAAATAGCAATTAACTACAAATATACTTCAAGTTACTATAGAGGTTGATCAAAGAGCCATCGATAATGTTTCCTAATACATAATCCTTTTGTCCATGTGGGAAAGTGGAAGACTGATGTCTAGTATAACTAAATATAAGTGGTTTTTGTCAATTAATACTTTAACTGTTCGATACAACAATGACATAAATATAATTCGATCAGTTTTGCTCATGTTATGACCCAATGTCGTCACAAGTTAGTAATGATATATGGAATCACTTGCCCTCATTTTCTTTCACATTATGATCCTCACAAGTTGAGTTAACAAAATGTACCATTTTTATTTGGGACAACAGTTTTTGACTGATTTTGAGGTGCACCGTGCACATAAATCAATTTTGTGGCAAAAATTGGTTAGCTTAAGCACATATGGTATTAATGCATTTGGGTCTTTAATGGTGATCAAATTTGGTGCTGGTGAACTACCTTTCTTGGAGCAAAAAAAAAAAGATGTTCATATTTGTGCTCTCACAATTCGTAGTTCTTATTTGGAAGTAGTTTAAGTCTATGATAGATGTTGGTGCGCGACTGGGATCTCTGAGCCAAGATTTTTCGAAGGTGAAATGTTCAATTCTGGGTGCTATTGACCAAGATTCTGATTATCTTGTGGAAGTTATGCAATATTTTATAGTTATTCTTGTTCTTTATAAGTTGTGGTTTGACAAAAAAAAAAAAAAAAACTGGTTGATGTTTCTGTCATGTCCACAACGATGAATTTTGGGCTTCTATGTGAAGGAGTTGATTATGCAACTTAGGCATATGTGGCTGCTTTTTTTTTTTCTGTTTTTTTTTTTTATCACAATTGGCTCTTGTTGATGTTATTTAGTGCAGTAAATCTTGAAACTTTCTTACTTTTATTTAGGGCTTCAAATGAGTTTTTCTTGGGCAGTTATGTGCTTCTGTGGACGTGAAGTACATACTTTGTGCCTGTTTTTTTTGGCCAATTGGAGATCCTAAATGGTAGCTAGTTATTAATTTGTAGCTTCTGGTTTGGGCTCATGTTATGAACTTATGAACATTTTTGGGGTTATGAGGACTTTTTGGGGTGAATGGATTTTTAAGTTTTAACCAATGTACATTTTGGATTTTTAAATAATAGTATAATGCATTAGTTAGTTAGTGTTAAAATATAGGCTTTGAGTTTTTTGTTTGCAGGTTAATTGTGCAGTGTGTTGTGGGCATTTATTGGATCTTCTGGGCTGCTCGGCTGGGCTCACAAGCCTGCTACTGCTGTGCAGTTTTGTTGTCTTATTTGGCAGCTAGGGTTGCCTCCCTTTTCCTATATAAAGGTTAGTTTCTGCCTCCTTTTGTTTTACAGAAAATATTGATATATTCTTTCTCTCTTTCTCTCTGTTTCCAGAAGGTATTGTGGTGCTCCTCTTGTTGTTAATAGTTCCTGATCGTTCTTATTGTTGTAGTTTGGGAAAATTGCGTCAGAAGGTAATATATTGTCACCTTTTTTCTAATTAGTGTAACATTTTAATTTTTTTACTATTTGCACCATTATACTAACAAAAACACCACAATCAATGATATTTGTAACCTGCTCAACCGGTACCCGGTTATTTCCCCCATCGGTTGCCTTTTAGTTTAGAGTTTATAAAGTAAGAATTTGTCATTTAGTGTATAACACACATTCAGACAAAAAAAACACACACACGAACGATCGCTTTCCTCTGCCTGGGTTTAGAAGCTTCGATGGTTGATGCTCCGTCAGTGTAAAGGAAATTTTTTCTCTGTATAACAACGAAGGTACATAGTTGTGAAATCAATGTGAACCTTTTGTTGTATGAGAAATCAGTTAGGGTTTTTGTCTGTAACTAGGTTTTATCTCTGTATACTCTGTATTTGTTGTTGTTTTTGTAATGTTTACATATTATGTTTATGTTTACAAAATATGCATGGCTTCATCTTCAAAATCATCATCCATATCTGTGAACCTGTATCATAGTGGATTTTTTAGTGAATACCCTCTCATGTACGACGATGGTGTAGAAATTAAGTATGAGGGTGTTAATTTCAGTTCTCTGTTCTTGGTTGATATGTATGAATTTCTTGAGAGTGAAACTGAAACAGAGATCACATGAATCTATTATTGTGTACCTGGTAAATCATTAAAGTCTCATATAAAGGTATTGCTTTGTGATGAAGACATTATTGAAACTGATTGACCTTGCTTTACGTCATGATGTAAAATCAATATGTATTTAGATCATATGAGGTATGATTTATAGAAATATTGGAGTAAAGACAAGGGAAAAGCAGTACAGGAACAACAGACTGTGTCTAGTGATTTTCAAGATGGGGAAGATGACATGTTTGATGTTGCATCATTAGAAGACATGTCTAATGAGGAAGATGAGCTTTTTGATGTTAGGATCAAGCAAGATAATACCAATGGCTCATCCCATGGTAATGAACATGTGTTGATGGAAGATGCTTTCATGGGAGAACTCTGTGGGGGTTATAAAAGTGAAAGATTTGTTGAACAAGAAATAGACAGAGATGATGAAATAGACACTGAGTTAGATGATAAAGTCAAATACCCTACACATAATCCAAACATAAGATGAGATTTAATGAAACCAGTGTTAGGAGAAAAGTATGAAAGTCCAAAACAATTGAGAGACTGCTTAATCAATTATGGGCTTGCACATGGTTATAAGATTGTGTTTGAGAAGATTGGTCGTAAAAAGGTACTTGCTAGATGTGGTAAGAGAGGCAAGGGTAATGGGCGTCCGTGGAGGTTGTGGCCGGGCTACTTGGATGAAAAATGAGATGGCATTCCAAGTAAAAACATTGATAGATGAGCATACATGTGCTAGGAACTTCAATTTAGGAAGCATGATTGACTCAAATTGGATTGCAAAAACATTTGAAATGGGGATAATTCAGAACCCAGAAATCAAGCTTAGAGAACTTCAAGATGAAATACTAGAGACTTACAAGTGTAAAGTGAGCATTAGTGTGTGTTACAGGGCAAAGAAAAAAGCATTAGCAGAATGTGAGTCTAAGTTAGCAGACCACTATGCAAAGTTATGGGATTATGGAGAAAAAGTGAGAATATCGAATCCTGGTAGCACTGTCTTGATGTGTGTTAACTCAATGCCAGATGGGAAAACCTATTTCAATAGGTTTTATGTGTGCTTAAAAGGGTTAAAAGATGCTTGGCTAGTAGGTTGTAGAAGGGTTATTGGATTAGATGGTTGCTTTCTTAAGACAAAATGCAAAGGGGAGTTGTTATCAGCTGTTGGTAGAGATGCAAACAATCAAATATTTCCTATTGCATCGACTGTTGTAACAGTTGGAAACAGAGATAATTGGGAATGGTTCTTGCAGTGCCTCATCAATGACATTGGGCTTATTAATGGTTTTGGGCTTACAATCATTTCAGATCAACATAAGGTATTTAATATATCTACTTACATTAAAAAAGTTATGTATATAATTTACGTAATATAAATTTATGTATATCAATTTTTACACAGGGACTGATCGAAGCAGCCAAACAAGTAATGCCATTAGCCGAACATAGACAATGTGCCAGACACATTTACGAGAACTATAGAAAGAAACACTCGGGTGTTTTATTCAAGAATCTGTTTTGGAAGGCAGCAAAAGCAACATTTCCTCAGAAATTTGATCAAGTGATGGAACAGATCAAAGAGATAGACAAAGTGGCATGTGAAGATCTTAAGAAAACAAATCCTAGGAGTTGGAGCAGGGCTTTCTTCACCAGAGCATGTGATGCTGTGGAAAATGGCATCAGTGAAAGTTTCAATTCAATGATAGTGGATGCTAGGAGGAAACCCATCATCAACATGCTTGAAGAGATAAGAATTCATATGATGGAAAGACTGCATAAAATGAGGCTTAATGCTGAAAAATGGATTGATCACATGTGTCCATCTATAAGAAAGAAGATAGGAAAACTTAAAGACCATCAAAGGTACTTCAAATTCCTTTACTCATTGTTGTTTTATTTCCAACATGGACTGATATGATAACATTGTTCTTTTTGTAGATGTTGGCATGTAATTTCAGCTGGTGAAGGGAAGTTTGAAGTGAAACATGGCTTGGAAGGGTTCACAGTGAATGAAGGACATATGACTTGTAGCTGTAGGGCTTGGCAACTATCTGGAATTCCTTGTGAACATGTTTTAGCTGCTATCATGTTTTTGAACAAAGATCCTGATATGTATGTAAGTCAGTGGTATAGCAAGTCTATGTTTCAACTTACGTACAATCATAACATTTGGCCCCACAATATGTACAAGCAATAGATCTATATGAATGAACAAATATTTTTGAACATTTTGCAACTATGATACATGTTGAAAGCTGAATAAACTGATGAATGATGCTAATCATTAATTTGTCATTCATAAATAAACTAATTTAGTTAGGCAATGATGCCTTTACAACATTTGAGTTACAAGTCTTGCTCAATGAAATTAGCAAAACCAACATTATTACTAACAGTGTTAACACACACCTACAATACACTACATTTCTTGCTCGACTTCGTGCAATTTCTTCCAATGCTCTTTTCAGCTTATCCTTGTACTCAACCATTTCATTTTCCAGATCATGTAGCTTCTTATGCTGCAATTCCTTGTTGTCTGACTTCATTCGCATGAATTCCAGGTGCAAATCAGTCATAGTTGTTCTATACCACTCGTTAGGTAGTTTTGGGTCAATCCAATCAATATAGTTGCAAGTTTTAGAACGATCCTACAACAAAAAACAGAATAATTAGGGTTAATTTCATACAAATTACAAAAGTTAATCTCACCTTATAGTTAGGGCACCGATTGAATCTTCTTCCTGGGTTGCTGTTACTCCACGAAGTATACGTTCTCACAAGACAACCACAACCACAACGTATCGATGCTTCATAAGAATCAGCTCTAATCAACGATGATGATGACATTGCACTGCTACTCCTTCGACGTCTGCTTCTCCTTCGAAGAAGCTCTGATTTTTCTCTTGAACGTGGGTTTGGGGATAAAGACAATCGACTAATAAAGGTTTATTACCGGTTGAGTAGGTTACATTGGCTTGATTGTGGTGTTTTTGTTAGTATAATGGTGCAATTACTAAAAAAATTAAAATGTTAACACTAATTAGAAAACAGGTAACAATATATTACCTTCTGACGCAATTTGCCCTTGTAGTTTTTTTGGTTATATTTCCCTTCATTCCTTGTAATAGAATAGGGGAGAAGGTGATTATACATGATGGTATAAGTCACTGTGTGATTTTCATGTAGTAAGGTTTTGTTGATGTAATTAGTTTTGGTCTTTGACCGGTGAACGATTAGGGTAATGAAATTTGTTGGTTGTTAATTGGTGGTGTTCTTGGTATTTTGATGCTATTTGTTGCTTTAGCGAACATAGTAACTGAGCCAAGTCATGGTTCGTATCTGTTTGTTTCTGCGCATTAGGGTTTGTGTTCATGAACTCCCTTGATTGAACGCAACTCTCCTTGTCTCGTTGAGGTTCTGGTTCGATTTCTTGGTGGTTCTGTGAGACCCTCTGATTTCTCAAAGGTCTCAAGTCTAGGCCCAGTAGCAATGCAATATCAATCAGGAAACTAAGATAAAATTAACAGTTGCGGAATTAAAAGTTAATTATAATCAGAGGCAATTTTAAGTAGCAAGGTACAAACATCTAGACTATTACATCAAATCAAATCACATAATATAAACTAGACCCGAATCCCAAAGTTCTATTATCATCCAAATACCAAGATGTTGAAACAGGTTCTAATGCACTTCAAGCTCTTTCAAAGTCCTGACCTATGAACTAGATCCAGCCAATCCTTTGCCTTTACCTGAAAAATAATGCAACAACGGGTAAGCTTAATTGCTTAGTGAGAATGTAGAATTTCACATTTAACATGCAGTTATGAACGCGGAAGCACATGCACTGCACTCGGCTCATGCACGGCTCAGCTCTATGCTTATGCACTGCACTAGGCTCATGCACAGCTCAAATCTCGAAGGGACATTGGCCAATTAATGCTCTTTTGATGCGCGACTTTGCTCAGCTCCCAGTTATAAAACTGTTGTTGCTCTTGAGACTTTTAGACAAATTCATAAGGAATGATCGGATGATGATAAATCCATACACACGCATCATTAGTGGGGATCAGCCACGTACTGGGCTAGCTACCAGTAAAAGCTCTATATGGATATCATCGGAATGCTCAGCTCTAGCTACCCTCTGTGCTTTCATCACGTAAATCAGCACATCATAAGCCTAACATTAACCCAACACTGAGCAATAGTGATGGTGTTAAGCTTAACAATCAAATGACTCGTCAAAGAATCGAATCTAGAAGAAGAAATACTCAGCTCAACAAATCATAGTAAATATACTATGACAATATTTCAATAAGCTCAAGATCAGATTATCAATAAATCAGAATCATGCAACAAAAGTCTCAATTCACATAATATGCAGTTAAAATGAAATCTACAACTCACAGTTACTGGCTATTTGTGCTCTTTTAGTTTCTGGCTCTGGCTCTGTTGCTCACAATCTGTAGTGGATAGAACCACTATCTGACTTATATCAGACTTTCAGATGCTTGCCATTTTGCTCGTTGCTCAATCTGTTATTAATATCATTTCTGATATTTATTAGCTCTTATATCATCTGAATAATCTATATTCAGTGTTCATCATTTATGCTCAAGATTCATTCGTTGGTCTTTGATATCAAAATCTTATATTTTGATCATATTATCATCAATCTCTTAAATCTTATCAGAATCTTTCTATTCTTTGTCAGTAATAATCTCAAAGTCTTATAAAGTTACATTTCTGAGATTTGATCATTCATATTTATATTAGGAAATCTGTTGTATATATTTTGAATTATAAAAATCACATCCGGATTAGGACCATACGAATTCCGATCATCCGAATTCGGATCATCCGGATTCGGTTCCAGATTATCCGAAATGGCATTTCCGAAGATCATCCGAGTTCGGACCTTCTTCCGTCCGAAACGGTACTTTATCTGAAATGGTATTGGACCCGAATTAGGCACCATCCGAACTCGGGTCATTCGAGTTCGGACCACCTCATCCGAAATGGTACTTGATCCGAAGTGATACAAGATCCGAATTAGAAAAATCTGGATTATGTTTGAGTTGAGATCCGAACTGGGCATTTCATCCGAAATGGGATCCGAATTCGGATCCCGTACTCATAATTTCCCAGAATTTGTTCTTCGTGTTCTATCTTATATACATACGGATTTTCATAAAAATTCCCAAGAGTCCATTTTATCGACATGCAACTTATAATGATGTTATATTATCTTTATTTGGTTGATTTTATACTATTTTCCTTATCATTAACACCATAATCGGATCAAGATTGTCCAAAATAGGCACTTTTTGCCAAGAACACAATTTTATCAAAAATTACATTTCCTTGCTTATTTTGGACAATCCAACTCATGATTTCTGTTTCTATAACTTCAAATTACTTAATTACATGATTTCAATTCATTTATTCAAACATGCAACACAAATTCATGTTATAATTCTTTTTGGTTTCGGTTTGTCTCAAAACCGAACCAAACTCTTTAAATATCGAAATTTAAACCAATTATTACCTTAAAATCTTGTAAATACTTGTTGTTTGATGTTTGTTGCAACCTTTCTTGACTTCAATTCTTCAATAAATTGCAAATTTATGAACAATCTTGATATTTCTTGAGGTAGCCGTAGATTAGAGAGAAAAAGAAGAGAGAGAGAGTAAATTTCTTGAATTGTGATAAATGGCATTTAAGCCATTAATTTTAGTTTATACATTAATTTTGATAAATATTCATTTAACCCACTTGCACTTTGTATTTTACATTTTCTTAATTTTTATCATCTAATTTAATTACCTTAATAATTTATTAATTCATAATTTAAATATTCATATAATTTAATTAAATATTTCAATACTTAATTAAATTATAATTCAAATAATGTAATAAAATTACATTATTGGTTCGATAATCAGATATTTAACTTGGGCTAAAAGTTGGGTTGTTACAGAATGGGCTCCACCACGCACAAACTTCGTCCCCGAAGTTAGATATGTTCGAACAGACTTGGGCAGATAGCTTTTATGATATCTCTTGATTTCCCAAAGCTGATGCGAATCTCTGTGGTGTTTCCACTGAATGAGCACCATCTGTATTTGATATCTTTTTATTTCTTTGAGATTCACATGTACAAGAACTTAAATTTCTCTTTTCAGAGTTCATATTTGATTCATTATTTCATTGCTTGATCACTTTAGGAATTCTGACTTTTTATTCATACTCTTCATATATGAGCTTTATGCTTTACGCAATAATCTATTCAGCTAGCATCTTATTGTAATAATTAGCTCATATCTTTCTTTTGCTTGATCTTGAGCCAGTTATGGCTTTTAAATCTCTCATTTTTATTATTGCAAAATTTTCATTTGCTATGGATTTTTTTTTTTTTTTGAGATTTAACCTTATATCTCATTCAATTCAGCTTGCAGCTCAATCTATCTCAGTTAGCTCATATTTCTCTTTCATTTTTCCTTTGGAACTTGCTGTAGAGCTTTTGGGAATCTGATATCTGTACTTTAAGAAGTACATCTTTTATTGATGTTGTTATCACCATCAATCGTTTAACTTATTTCTGATTTGTGCTGACTTGTTGTGAAGACTTAAAAATTTTCTTTGCTCTATCAAACAGATGAAATCTATCCTCCGGCGCAACAATTGGAGTCAACTCTTCTTGTAACGTCTCCACCTCACCTACCTTGGTCTCCAATTACACTGTCATATCTGCCAAATCCTTTACATAAGCAGTCTCTCGAGAAGCAAAATCCTCCATGAAGATCGAGTGTTTAGAAGTCGAGTATGAGAGATCAAAACAAAAATATTGAAATGCTGTATTTAAAGCTCGCCGAACCAAACAAGTGTTCGAACAGAGAATCAGAGTTTGGAGTTACAATCGTCCACATCTTCTTCGCAACGGTTTCAGCGGTTGATGGATATTTCAAGCAAGTCAAATATGATCCCGAACTTGAAGAGATCATACGCTTTAGAATCTTCCAGCGAGTAGGAATATTAACAACATAGAAAACAAATATTATACAGAATCGAATTCTAAGGAACAAGTTGATAGAAATCAATAATTTACTTTGGCTTTCTCGGTGTGATTCATTAGACATGTTGGCAGATTCTATTATTGAAGTCAGATCTCGAGTTACCAGTGTTCTAAAACCGTCTCCACGACCATTTAACTCATCTTCTACTTTATCGTCATCGCCTTCCTCTATTGTTTCACTGTGCAATTCGGTCAAGAGGCTTCGACAAAACAATAATCTTTGATTCTGTTTAGTTATATGTATAGACTTATGTTTTGACTTCTCATTGATGAATCTCTGAATTTAAGATCATTTCACTCTTTTTGGTAGAAGCTTTTTATTTTATATGCAGTTAGATGGAATAGGAATTCCATATTAGATATCTCACTAGTCTCGCGTCGACATAATGAGAATCCATGCTTACATTTATTTTGGTATTTGACGGCATTTTCATTGGTCATTTATAACTAATCGCTTGACTTTCACGAATATCTCAATCTATTTCTTTATCACTCTCGCTTTGTGCCTCTGACTTCTTTTGATTTCAATTCAAGTTGTCATTGGGTGTTTAACAATTTGGTTCAAAGATCATCTTCTTAATAGGTTTTATTATTATTATTTAATTAGTAACTTCTACCTCTGTCTCGTTATAAGACACGCTGTAATCATTTAGATTACAAGGATTTACGAAGTAGCTTGTGTTTAGGATCAAATTTCAATTTCTCTCGGGTTTTGAATCATACATGATTCAGATTACAATACCTATATTGTTTATAGGTATAATTTCTGATCGGAAATGTACTAGTATATAACTTCAACTGATACGACCCATATGTCATCCGCATTATTCATTATCGATGACAGAGTTGTACAGTTATCTCAATATTTACTTTGGAATTAGAATTCTGATGTTAACAAATTTAAATCATTTTAGCATATAAGAAATTTATTATTAGTTACCATTGAGGTCTTTTGGCGTCTCTGGTGTCTCCTCTGTATCTTCAGCAGTTATGTGGAAAGCTCGCGCCTTAGCTGTTGGCATCATTGTAGTACCCTGTTGGATTGCTCTGTCAACTGGTTGTTCCTGATTAATAAGCACGCGTGTATTTAGGCAATGTTTGGCATAATGTCCACGCTCACCACAGTTGTAGCATACGTCGTTTCTTTCTGGGCACTCATCGCTTCCATGTCCAATCCGGTTACAAGTGTAACAGGTCACATCTCTAGGGTTGCAGCGTCCGCTATGAAATTTGTTACAGCGTTTGCACGGTTGCGCTCCTGACTGTATGGAATAAACTCTAGTCTTCTGAGGTGTAGAGGACGCTTGTGATTGCTGCTGACTGGACTTTGATGAACCGAAGAATCTACTGGATTTCTGTTTCTTAGGTGGAGATAGACATGTAGGACTTATAGCCATCATAATGGGTTCATAACTCGAATCTGTGAATTCTCGCTCCACCATCCTTGCTGCTTCCACTATGCTGAGATACGTCGTAAACTTGATGCTGCTCATTTGTCTTCTATATGTTGGATTCAGACCCAGTCTGAATCGGTTTATCTTACGCTCTTCCGTTGCTACTTGATATGACGAGTAGCCGTAAAGTCTCGAGAACTCATGCTCGTATTCATCAACAGTCTTAGTTCCTTGTTTCAATTGCATCAACTGCATCTCGAGTTCGTCTTGTTTGTCTGTTGGACAGTATTTGGCGTTGAACATCTCCAACAACTGTTCCCAGTCCAGTGTCATAATTGCTTCCTCACCATAGATGCTCCTTTGTGTTTTCCACCAAGCTCTAGCAGCTCCAACGAACAGTGCTGTAGCGAACTTAACTCTATTGCTGTCCAGACATTCTGAGATACTGAAGATCTCTTCAGTATGACTTATCCAATCTAACGCTTTTATTGGATCTACTGTGCCTTCAAACGTCATAGCACCACTCGCTTTGAAGTCTTTAAATCTACAGCCTTTTGGCTGCACAACTCGCTTATTGACATGCTCATTATCTGAATCTGATTCACTTGACTGTTCAGTTTGCTTCTTTTTATGTTTATTTCTCTTTTCAGTTTTCTTTATTGATTCAATTTGCTCTAGCATAAACTTGTTTTGTTGCTCATTATTCTGGGTTATTAGTTGTTGCATCATTTCCAGGACTTGCTCTGGGGTCATGCCACCTGATGGTCCACCTTCTCCTGACATAGCTCTGAAATTCAAATCACTAAATGTTTAGCTCATTAGTCTATCACATTGTACCCTTTCATGCCCCGTCCTACTAGTCTCTGAAACCTATCTTAGTTCAAGCCATCCTGTCATGATTGATACTATAGCATTGCACAAGTTTGAGATCATGTATTACACGTAATACAATGATTCACTCAAACTATTGCTCTGATACCATCCTGTGAGACCCTATGATTTCTCAAAGGTCTCAAGTCTAGGCCCAGTAGCAATGCAATATCAATCAGGAAACTAAGATAAAATTAACAGTTGCGGAATTAAAAGTTAATTATAATCAGAGGCAATTTTAAGTAGCAAGGTACAAACATCTAGACTATTACATCAAATCAAATCACATAATATAAACTAGACCCGAATCCCAAAGTTCTATTATCATCCAAATACCAAGATGTTGAAACAGGTTCTAATGCACTTCAAGCTCTTTCAAAGTCCTGACCTATGAACTAGGTCCAGCCAATCCTTTGCCTTTACCTGAAAAATAATGCAACAACGGGTAAGCTTAATTGCTTAGTGAGAATGTAGAATTTCACATTTAACATGCAGTTATGAACGCGGAAGCACATGCACTGCACTCGGCTCATGCACGGCTCAGCTCTATGCTTATGCACTGCACTAGGCTCATGCACAGCTCAAATCTCGAAGGGACATTGGCCAATTAATGCTCTTTTGATGCGCGACTTTGCTCAGCTCCCAGTTATAAAACTGTTGTTGCTCTTGAGACTTTTAGACAAATTCATAAGGAATGCTCGGATGATGATAAATCCATACACACGCATCATTAGTGGGGATCAGCCACGTACTGGGCTAGCTACCAGTAAAAGCTCTATATGGATATCATCGGAATGCTCAGCTCTAGCTACCCTCTGTGCTTTCATCACGTAAATCAGCACATCATAAGCCTAACATTAACCCAACACTGAGCAATAGTGATGGTGTTAAGCTTAACAATCAAATGACTCGTCAAAGAATCGAATCTAGAAGAAGAAATACTCAGCTCAACAAATCATAGTAAATATACTATGACAATATTTCAATAAGCTCAAGATCAGATTATCAATAAATCAGAATCATGCAACAAAAGTCTCAATTCACATAATATGCAGTTAAAATGAAATCTACAACTCACAGTTACTGGCTATTTGTGCTCTTTTAGTTTCTGGCTCTGGCTCTGTTGCTCACAATCTGTAGTGGATAGAACCACTATCTGATTATATCAGACTTTCAGATGCTTGCCATTTTGCTCGTTGCTCAATCTGTTATTAATATCATTTCTGATATTTATTAGCTCTTATATCATCTGAATAATCTATATTCAGTGTTCATCATTTATGCTCAAGATTCATTCGTTGGTCTTTGATATCAAAATCTTATATTTTGATCATATTATCATCAATCTCTTAAATCTTATCAGAATCTTTCTATTCTTTGTCAGTAATAATCTCAAAGTCTTATAAAGTTACATTTCTGAAATCTGATCATTCATATTTATATTAGGAAATCTGTTGTATATATTTTGAATTATAAAAATCACATCCGGATTAGGACCATACGAATTCCGATCATCCGAATTCGGATCATCCGGATTCGGTTCCAGATTATCCGAAATGGCATTTCCGAAGATCATCCGAGTTCGGACCTTCTTCCGTCCGAAACGGTACTTTATCTGAAATGGTATTGGACCCGAATTAGGCACCATCCGAACTCGGGTCATTCGAGTTCGGACCACCTCATCCGAAATGGTACTTGATCCGAAGTGATACAAGATCCGAATTAGAAAAATCTGGATTATGTTTGAGTTGAGATCCGAACTGGGCATTTCATCCGAAATGGGTGCTTCATCCGAATTCGGGAATCATCCGAATTCGGATCCCGTACTCATAATTTCCCAGAATTTGTTCTTCGTGTTCTATCTTATATACATACGGATTTTCATAAAAATTCCCAAGAGTCCATTTTATCGACATGCAACTTATAATGATGTTATATTATCTTTATTTGGTTGATTTTATACTATTTTCCTTATCATTAACACCATAATCGGATCAAGATTGTCCAAAATAGGCACTTTTTGCCAAGAACACAATTTTATCAAAAATTACATTTCCTTGCTTATTTTGGACAATCCAACTCATGATTTCTGTTTCTATAACTTCAAATTACTTAATTACAAGATTTCAATTCATTTATTCAAACATGCAACACAAATTCATGTTATAATTCTTTTTGGTTTCGGTTTGTCTCAAAACCGAAACAAACTCTTTAAATATCGAAATTTAAACCAATTATTACCTTAAAATCTTGTAAATACTTGTTGTTTGATGTTTGTTTCAACCTTTCTTGACTTCAATTCTTCAATAAATTGCAAATTCATGAACAATCTTGATATTTCTTGAGGTAGCCGTAGATTAGAGAGAAAAAGAAGAGAGAGAGAGTAAATTTCTTGAATTGTGATAAATGGCATTTAAGCCATTAATTTTAGTTTATACATTAATTTTGATAAATATTCATTTAACCCACTTGCACTTTGTATTTTACATTTTCTTAATTTTTATCATCTAATTTAATTACCTTAATAATTTATTAATTCATAATTTAAATATTCATATAATTTAATTAAATATTTCAATACTTAATTAAATTATAATTCAAATAATGTAATAAAATTACATTATTGGTTCGATAATCAGATATTTAACTTGGGCTAAAAGTTGGGTTGTTACAGGTTCAAGGTTTGATCTCATAACCCTAACCCTCAGTTTTCGAAACCCTCTGTTGATTGGCCCTTTTTTAAGGGTTCAATCTTGGACCCCCTATTGATTCGTTGCTATTGTTTTCGCTGTTGTTGGTTGTTTTTGTTGCTATTGTTTCCGGTGCTGTTGGTTGCTGTATCTTCTCCATCAAGAAGTCTAAATTGTGGATCCCTCTGTAAGTATCTCTTCACCTAGCTTGTGTATAGTAAGTACCTGCGGTGGGCGTTTCTGTACTTACGGGAATCAACTGCCCCCACATGTCACACTTGGCCTATATACAAGTACCTCTTCTCACTTGTACTTCTGTTATTAATTTTTCAGGATCTGGCTAGGGCTTGACCGGACTTCTTGAAAGTCTTGGAATCGTGTCCAATATACGACCAAAGGCACAGAAAACTACAAATCTTGGTCATGTGCTATGGAATTAGCCATTCAAACCAAAAATAAAACTAGGTTTATAGATGGATCTTTTGAAAAATCTTTGACTAATGAAGTTCTAGCTAAACAGTGGGACATATGTAATGTTGTTGTGTTGTCTTGGATTTTGAATTCGATTTCTGATGAACTTTATAGTGGTCAAATTTATTCTAAACTTGCATCTGTTGTGTGGAATGAATTAAAGGAAACGTATGACAAAATTGATGGTTCTGTGATTTTTAATCTTCACCATCAAATACACTCTTTAACTCAAAATGGCTCCAATGTTTCTGATTACTACCATAAGTTGAATTCCATGCGGAAAGAATATGATATTATGTTAAAACTGCCTCAATGTACGTGTGAAGCTTCAAAGGAAATCCAGAGTCATTCTCATTTGTTAAAATTGATGCAGTTCTTAATGGGCCTAGATTCAAGCTTTCAAGCTATTAGAAGTAATATTTTGACTCGTGATCCTTTACCTAGTGTTAAAACAGCTTTTTCTATAATCTCTAGAGAATAATCTCATCGTCGTTCTTCTGGTGACACAAAAACTAGTGGCCAAACTTCTGTTTTTTGTCCAAAACTAACCATGGACGGCCACTAGCCAACCCTGACTTAAAATGCAAAAAGTGCTTACGAAGTGGACACACTATTGATCGATGTTTTGAGATAGTTGGATATCCCAACAAAACTACTAACACTACTTTAAAGTGCACTAAGTGTGGTAGGACTAACCACACAATTGATAAATGTTTTGATATTGTTGGCTATCCATTTACGTGGAAAAAAGGCAACAATAGTAGTACTTCTTTCCCAAAAACTACTAATAACTCTTCTCTCACACAAGAACAGATTTCCAAACTTCTCACCCTGTTGGACGAAAAGGACAAGCCTTGTTCCACTCAATCTAATATGGCTGATACTCATTTTAACTCGAATGTGTTTTTTAATTTGAAATTTCCCAATTTCTTTGGGTCCATGTCCAATACTGGATCTTGTAGTAACCACCTTGGATGGATAATAGATTCTGGTGCCAATCAGCATATGACACATTCTGATCAAAATCTAATTAATATTGTTAATGTTTCTGATTTAAATCTAACTGTCACCCATCCTAATGGTACCGTTGCAAAAATTTTTTAAATTGGAGATTTCCCTTTAACTGATAATATTTTGTTATCTGGCGTACTTGTTATTCCTGACTATGGTGTCAAACTGTTATCTGTATCTCAACTTGTTAGAGACACTAATTTAAATGTTGTATTTGATAAATCCTGTTGTTATATACATGATTTAATCTCCAAAAATATTCTGGTGACTGGTAGTTTATGTGATGGTCTATACGTTCTAAAGTCTCACACTGGAGGTAATTCCTCTTGTTTAAATAGAGTAAATGTTAGTATTCACTCTTATGACACTTGGCATAATAGACTTGGCCACCCGGCTGACCAGGTCTTAACTGTGTTAAAAAATGATCTGAAATTGGATGAAACTAAACATGTTACTCCTTATGAAATTTGTCATCTTGCTAAACAAGTCAGGGAACCATTTCCCTTAAGTGAGCACAAAACCACTTTGGTGGGTGAACTTGTTCATCTATATGGTCCCAAGCAAAGAGGGTTATAAATATTTTTTTACTATTGTTGATGATTTTTCTAGAGGGGTTTGGACATTTCTTTTAATGTCTAAAGATGAGACTGTTGATCATATAATAATATTTTTTCATTTGCTTAAGACTCAATTTGACAAACATGTTAAGATCTTTCGAAGTGATAATGGAACAGAGTTTAGAAATAACAATAGGAATACATTCTTAAATCTTCATGGAATTGTGCATCAAACTTCTTGTTCCTACACTCCCCAACAGAATGGGGTCATTGAGAGGAAACATAGGCACCTATTAAATGTTGCTAGGACTCTCTTATTCCAATCTGTCTTACCATTAAATTTGTGGTCTGAATGTATATTAACTGCCACATATCTGATTAACAGGTTGCCTTCCTCTGTGTTGAATGGTCAATGTCCCTTCAAACGTGTGTATATGTGTAAGCCTAGTTATTCTCACTTGAGAGCCTTTGGTTGTTTGGGTTTTGCAAAGATTTTAAATAACTCTAACGAATTTGGTCATCGTTCTGAAAAATGTGTTCTTGTGGGTTATTCTAGTGTCCAAGAGGCCTACAAATTACTGAGCATTGACAGAAAAACATTTTTTTTTACTCCAGAGATGTGCAATTTTATGAAACTATAGTTCCTTTTAAAACGTCAAACTCCACTCTCGATAGTTCTGATTTAAATCATAACAATTGTTTTAATACAAATGACCATTTGGCTCAACCCAGTGATGACAATCTTAATATGGAAGTTTACTGTACTGATACTAGACCAGAGCCTAGAAATGAATGGGAAGACTTCTTTGAAGATTATTTTGCAACACCCCAAGTTGGTGATGGCAATCATCTTCCCACTGAACATATAAATAATATTGGGCCTGAGCCTAGTGCAGATGCAACACCTAATGATATAAGTAGTTCTGAGGGTCAAAATACCGGTAATAACCCCACAAGGAGGTCCTCTAGATAAGGAGTTCTTCCAAACAAATTTAATGACTATGTGATCGAAAGGAAGGTTAAATACGATATAGAAAAGGTTGTAAATTACTCAAATTTGAGTCCTTCTGATTTTTGCTTTGTGTCTAACTTAAATAAAGCTAGTGAACCTTCCACTTATTGGGAAGCTGTCAAGCATCAACATTAGGTTGATGCTATGAATAGTGAAATGGAGGCCTTGTATAGAAATAAAACATGGGTCTTGGTTGACCCTCCAAAAGGCAGGAAGCCAATTGGATGCAAGTGGATCTACAAAAAAATACAAATCCTATAGTGAGGTTGATAGATACAAGGCTAGACTTGTTGCCAAAGGTTTCAGTCAACGTGAAGGGCTGGACTTTGATGAAACTTTCTCTCCTGTAGTTAAAATGGTCACCATAAGATCCTTAATTTGTTTGGTTGTTAATAATAAATGGCCTATGTTCCAATTAGATGTTAATAATGCTTTTTTATATGGTGAAATTAAAGAGGATGTTTATATGACCCCCCCCCCCCCCCCATTAGGATATTTTGATAAAAATGAAACCAAAGTGTGTAAATTGATAAAGTCTTTATATGGTTTAAAACAGGCCCCTAGAAAATGGAATGAAAAACTCACTTCAGTTTATTAAGTTGTGGCTTCTGTCAAAGTAGGAGTGACTACTCTTTGTTTGTCAAGGTGGAAAGACTTGTGTTTATTGCTTTGTTAGTCTATGTTGATGATATTGTGATTACTGGTAATGATCTAAGTGAAATTGAAAAATTTAAACGATTTTTGGGTAGTCAGTTTCAAATTAAAGACATTGGTCCCTTGAAATATTTCCTGGGCATTGAGGTCATTAATGCTGGTTCTAACTTGTGCTTGTCTAAAAGAAAATATTGCATGGACCTTTTATCTGAATTTGGGTTACTTGGTTGCAAACCTGTCCAAAATCCGATAGATTCATCAGTCTTCATGAGTTCTAAAGGGTATGAAGGGAGTTGTGATGTCCTTCTTGTTAATGTCACTGAGTATCAAAAATTGGTAGGAAAATTATTTGTTTAACCTTAACCAGGCCTGATATTTCATATGTGGTGCATGTTCTTAGTCAATTTATGCATAGCCCCAGACAGTCTCACTTGACGTGTGCTTTAAGAGTTCTTCGGTATCTTAAGAATGAACCTGGAAAAGGTCTTAAATATGTTCCTTCAAGTTTTGATAGTTTTGTGCTTACTGCTTATGTTGATGCTGATTGGGCTAAGGCTGTTATGCTCAGAAAGTCAGTTACTGGTTTTTGTATTTTTTTTTTTAATGGGAACTTAATTTCTTGGAAAAGTAAAAAAGCAGAAAACTGTTTCTCGTTCCTCTGCTAAGGACGAGTTTTGTGCTTTAGCCTCGGTTGTGTCTGAAATCATTTGGGTCATAAAAGTTTTACAAGATGTGAATGTGGTTGTTCAGTTGCATGTTAAGGCTTTTATGGACAGCAAAGTTGCCATTTTAATAGCTGGTAATCCTGTTTTTCATGAAAGGACTAAACATTTTGAAATTGATCTTTATTTTGTAAGGGAAAAATTATGGCTGGTATTGTGCAACCAGTTAAAGTTGATTCTGCTGATAATATAGCTGATCTTTTTACCAAAGGTTTGAGTGTTAAGCCTCATGAGTTTTTGTGCAACAGACTGAGTTTGTTAAATTCCTTCCACAATTAACTTGAGGATGAGTGTTAAAATACGGGCTTTGGGTTTTTTGTTTGCAAGTTAATTGTGCAGTTTGTTGTGGGCTTTTATTGGATCTGCTGGGCTGCTTGGCTGGGCTCACAAGCCTGCTACTGCTGTGCAGTTTTGTTGTCTTATTTGGCAGCTAGGGTTGCCTCCCTTTTCCTATATAAAGGTTAGTTTCTGCCTCTTTTTGTTTTACAGAAAATATTGATATATTCTTTCTCTCTGTTTCCAAAAGGTATTGAGGTGCTCCTCTTGTTGTTAATAGTTCCTGATCGTTCTTGTTGTTGTAGTTTTTGTTGGTTATATTTCCCTTCATTCCTTGGTGAGAGGGTGATTATACCTGATGGTATAAGTCACTGTGTGATTTTCATGTAGTAAGGTTTTGTTGATGTAATTAGTTTTGGTCTTTGATCGGTGAATGATTAGGGTTAATGAAATTTGTTGGTTGTTAATTGGTGGTGTTCTTGGAATTGTGATGCTATTTTCTGCTTTAACGAACAATTAGTTAGACCCAATATAGTGTTATGTTTCATTATATTGTACGGGTACATAACTAGTGTGTGTATACACATGCTATAACATGAATGTGACACCTAAGATTTTTTGTAATGTAGCAGTTTTGTAGTGGTCAGTTTATTATATTACTATAACTAAAAAGTTATCAGCACATTATCAATAAACTGTTAGGGAATTTGTTATAATTCCTAAGCCACAATTTTTTAATGGCCATGTAATATGATTATCATGTTCTATTTATCAATAGTTTGAATAATTGAATTGATTGCATTTAAATAACTTATTATCACCTTAACCCATTTGATTGTTTGATGGGATAAAGAAGGCCCATTTGAATCAAGTGTTGTGTGATTTAAAGGGAAAAAGAAAAAGAATCACAGTCCTCTTCTCCCTTATACCTTGTCGTTGGCCGAATAACAAAAATTTGAACAGTTAGTCAGCGTCGTATGCCACACTCTGACCTAGTTGTTGGATGCCAGCGCACCAGTTTAGCGCCGTTTTTAATCCTTGAACAGTGACCTTGAGGTATTATTATTGAATTGAATTTCTAGGGTTTATCAAACACAATGATGATTTTGCATATTTATGCTTTGTTAGAGTCAGTTTGTTTACTTCTAAATGGCTAGTTCAGAGGCAAATTCTGAATTAGTCATCATTCCTAGTGTTTGGTTTATTGTTAAATTCTTTGATGAGTTGCTTAATTGTTAAATTGTTAGGGGCTTGACTTATTGTGATATTACTTGTTTATTTTTAATTGTGAAAGTTCTTGGAATTTACATTATACTTGAAGACATTTAAAACTTTAGTAGTTAGCTAATTGTTCTAATATTGAAAACTGAACAATTGTAGAATACGGTTGGGTTAGATGCCTATAACAACAACTTACTTTTATCTTTTTACCAATTATAACAGTGTTCTTTAGTTTTATGATTTATAGCACTGTACTTCCACTTTTACACCATGTATAGATCATTTTAAAGTATATAACAACGTTCGTTGAGATTAAATGTATAAGATAACAACCTAATTTTATAGTTTTTAATTGATACATTAGATTTCGTTCACTTGACGAAAATTTTTCTTTTGTTTTCAGTTTCAGTTTTCTAGAAAATGTTTTTAGATTTAGTTTTTCAAAAAACAATTGAGATTTCTGAAAACGCGTTCATATTTTAAGTTGAAAACTCCGTGTTTTCGTTTGAGTTAGAAAATGGTTGAAAACATGTTAAAATTGTTTTAAACATTTAATTATAAAATTTTAAAATGAAAATTTCTTGAAAATAAAAATTTATTTTAGAAAATATGCAAGTGGACATGTTTTCATAAAATCATTGTTTTCGTAAAAAACGAAACCCGAAAACACTCTGGTTTTCGTCAAATGAACGCACCCGTTGCTGATTCTTGCTATAAACGTGAATTTTATAAAACTTATTGCTTTTAGTGGTATAACGTAAAATACATTGTTGTAAACGGCATAAAAGTAATGTAGTTTGCTATTATACGCTTTTAAAACATTGTCTAAAGTATAATAAACAACATTAAATCTTTATAATAAAATATGTTTATTATGTTTTAGGGACTGTGTTAGCAATCCTGGGTTAATAGAATCTCTTTTCAATGGTTAATATACTATGTTTGTAACATAAAATTTTTTATTTCCAAGATGAAATAATTGTCTATTATTATTGCTTATTAGTAGTAATTATAATAAATTTTCAATTCTTCTTTTAATCAATTCTAAAAAATATGAATTGTAAAAATATAATAATATTCATATAAATAGTACAATTAATAACCTAATAATAAATCAAAAATATAAAAAACTATTTTAGTTTAACATCACAAATATTATAAATTGTTTTATTAAGTTTTTATTGTATGATAATAGTTCCAAACATTTATTTATTTATTTATTTTAATTATAATATTATTTATTTTAGTTCAATTTTAAAATTTATGGTTTATTAAATCTACTTTTGGTTATATAATATTGGGTTTTAAATATGTATGCATTAAAAGTGAGAGTAGAACACTTTAGAATTATGATCATTTAAGAAAATTTATTTTATTTGATGATGTAACCGTTAACGAATTTTTCACCAACTTTATAAAACTAAAAACAAATAATTATCATTTGAAAACCCTTTTTTTTTAGTTTGAATGAGATGATAATAATATAACAATAAGTAAAAAGTTATAATAGGACATATGAATACACTTTTCATTTTCGAAAATGTTAATTTTGTTTGTCCTTACATTATAACTTTTAATTTTATACTTTAAATCATTTTTATACACCAAAATAATATTAATACATTATTAATATTAAATGCCGCCTCATTTAAATTGTATTTTTAATAAAATAATTGTTAGTAAAGCAAACATATGTAATACATGAGTCAATAGACTAGTTAATTACTAACAAAGCTAAGAAATTATTGTATCTCTATTATGCATTGTTATTAATTATCGAAGGTTTTTACTATGTTTCCCCATTCTTTATACTAAGGTTTCTTAAAATTTTTAATAATTTTTTCGTTCTTGTTTAATATTAATATTAAGTCATATAATTTTCATGATATTATTAGTTTATTCCATTTGTTATGGATTTATATAACTATTCTAATATTTGTAATTTATTTAGAAAATTTATTAAATAAATTTGTATATTATACGTGTAAATAAACCAACGTGAATTAAATATATTATTACACTTTATTATGATGTTTGGTTGACTTGTACGAATGTTAACCAGATCATTCTGGCCAGGGTATGGTTCCCAAATTCATGAAAAAAAAAAAAAAAAAAAAAAAGTTTCTTGGTTGCTTCAATTCGCTTCCAAATCTTTTCGATAACATACCCGTCACACTAGTTCAACGATTGTAGCAATGAATTTCTGTTTGAGCTCCTCGATTCCACCATGGATAATCATTTCTGTTTCGGATCGAAGAAACATATCACAAAGAGCATCACTTTCCATGATCAATAATACAAATGGCGAATCCAAATCGTTAGTTGTAACAACCCAACTTTTAGCCCAACTAAATATCTGATTATCGAACCTATAATGTAATTTTATTACATTATTTGAATTATAATTTAATTAAATATTGAAATATTTAATTAAATTATATAAATATTTAAAGTTATGATTTAATAATTATTAAGATAATTAAATAAAAGATATATAAGATACGAAAGTAATAGTGAGTTAAGTAGCAAACATAATTAGTTAAAGTATATAAACGGAAATTTAGTTTATAAAATCAGATTTCTCTCTCTCTCTCTACTCTCTCTCTCTAAGATTTCTCTCTCTACTCTCTCTCTAAGATTTCTTTCAAACCGACCGTCGGATTATCAAGATTTATATGTTATTGGGAAGATCTCGAAGAATACTACAAGATTATACGGTTGCATGTTCGATTACGTACGAATTTAAGGTAAGAATTTAAGTTTAAAGTTTCTTATTTTCGGTTTTAAAAGTTAGAAATTCGAAGTTAGCATTTTTATGAGATTAAAGTTAGAATAACTTGAGATTTAGCTAGAATATGTATAAAATAATTGAATTTAGGTTTAATAACTAACATATTAGTGAATTTAGGCTTAGAAATTCATGTTATAAAGTCATAAATATGAACAAATTCGAGGGAGCCAAGAACAAACTCGAAATGCATGAACAAACTCGATTTTGTTGCTAAATTCGAATATGGATTCGAATTTGAACCTTAAATTCGAATTGGCTTCGAATTTGGTCACTAAATTCGAATTAGGTTTTGAATTTGATCCTAAATTCGAATTAGGATTCGAATTTGACTCTATATTCGAATTTGATGAATTCGATTTTATCATATATTCGAATTTGATGTTCGAATTTGAGCAAATTATTCGAATTCGAATCTCACTCCCTAAATTCGAATAAAGTGAATAAAACACATAGACAACACATAAATTAACAAAATAATTAGCTTAATGATTAGATATATATAAGATAATATGTATATATATATATATATACACACACACACACACACATTGATCTTTAGAGAATATTAATTAACCAAGAATACAAATGAAAGAATTGATTATATTAAGATTATGAGATTAAAGGACAACAAACGAATACTGAATATAATCTTCAGATGATATAAAGGCTAATATATATCAGAAATGATATTATTAACAGATTGAGCAACAAGCAAAATGACAAGCATCTGAAAATCTGATATAAGTCAGATTGTGAGCAACAGAGCCAGAGCCAGAAAGTGCAAATAGCCAGTAACTGTGAGTTGTAGATTTCACTTTAACTGCATATTATGTGAATTGAGACTTTTGTTGCATGATTCTGATTTATTTGGCATTCTGATCTTGAGCTTATTGATATATTGTCATAGTATATTTACTATGATTTGTTGAGCTGAGTATTTCTTCTTCTAGATTCGATTCATTGACGAGTCATTTGATTGTTAAGCTTAACTCCATCACTATTGCTCAGTGTTGGGTTAATGTTAAGCTTATGATGTGCTGATTTACGTGATGAAAGCACAGAGGGTAGCTAGAGCTGAGCATTCCGATGATATCCAAATAGAGCTTTTACTTGTAGCTAGCCCAGTACTGATCCCCACTAATGATGCGTGTGTATGGATTTATCATCATCCGAGCATTCCTTATGAATTTGTCTAAAAGTCTCAAGAGCAACAACAGTTTTATAACTGGGAGCTGAGCAAAGTCGCGCATCAAAAGAGCATTAATTGGCCAATGACCCTTCGAGATTGAGCTGTGCATGAGCCTAGTGCAGTGCATAAGCAATAGAGCTGAGCCGTGCATGAGCCGAGTGCAGTGCATGTGCTTCCGCGTTCATAATTGCATGTTAAATGTGAAATTCTACATTCTCACTAAGCAAATAAGCTTACCTCGTTGTTGCATTATTTTTCAGGTAAAGGCAAAGGATTGGCTGGACCTAGTTCTTAGGTCGGGACTTGAAAGAGCTTGAAGTACATTAGAACCTGTTTCAACACCTTGGTACTTAGCTGATGATTGAGCTTTGGGGTTTGGGCTAGTTTATATTATGATGATTTGATGTTTTAGTCTAGAAGTTTGTGCCTTATACTTAAAATTTGTCTCTGATTGTAATTAACTTTTATTCCGCAACTGTTAATTTTATCTTAGTTTCCTGATTGATATTGCGTTGCTACTGGGCCTTGACTTGAGACCTTTGAGAAATCTTGGGTCTCACATTAGTCCACCAGAGTAGCAGAAGAAAGTAAGTTTCTACTTGCTCGTTCAGACATTTTATCAAACATCTTGTCGTCATTACCTCACAACATCTCTTCTCCAATTTGATTCTTCTTTTGTATACAGATGCGAATGTTATGATATGTATAAAGAGGCAGTTCCGTTTTCTGAGGCATGGTCATGGCAAAAATCAATCATCGAAAAGCGAAAGAAATTGGTTGATCGCAATGAAGATGATTCAGATACTTTGATTGTGCTGCAACATCAGCCTGTTTATACATTAGGTACTGCTAGTACGGAAAACAACTTGAATTTCGATATAAAAAGTCCTCCTTTTCCATTGTATCAAACAGAAAGAGGCGGTGAAGTTACTTATCATGGGTCAGGACAGGTAGATTTCGCATCTTTTTCGAACTTGATTTGTTATTATGTTTCGGGTTCTAGCAGGACCGTTTCTATCGTTTTTGGGATCCAGTGCAAAAACTTATAAAGGACCCTCATGTTTGTGTGTGTGTGTGTGTGTGTATAATGGTTAAAAATCGCATGAAACAATCATGTAAATATGTACGTAAATATCACAATCAAACAACTACAAAAACAATTAAACTACTATTATTAGTCTAATTATTAAAGAATAACTTTTTTGGGGTCCATTGGTTGTTGAGCCCTGGGCAGTAGCCCAGGTTGCACACCCGGGTCGGCCCTCGGTTCTAAGTTCTAAGAGTGAAGGGTATGAGTTCCTTTCCCAAACTCACCTTTCTGTATACCTCAGCGCCACATCAGGGTCTCTCTATCCACCTTTCTCCACCTTTCTAACTTGGAAATATCCATCTTTCTAAACATTTTCATCTTTCTTAATTTTTTTTAAAATAAATTCATTTTAACTAACAAAACAATTAAAACTAATATAATTAATTTCATAAATATTTTAAAAACTATTACATAAACTAAACATTAAAAATTACCGAATTAAAATAAAAAATACATGACAATAAATAAAAACTAAAATTACGAATGAACATTAAAAAAATACAAACTAGCCGTCTAAATTTGGTATTTGGGCAAGTGCAATATGTTCCACAAGATCTGATCGAAGGTTATTGTGTGTTTCCCGATTACGAATTTCCAATAAAGTATTTTGATATACTTCATTGGAAGCGGAATGTTGATTGGATGGAAGCTCGGTTTCTTGAAATGAACATATCACGAATCCTTCGTCTTCTAAGATCATATTGTGTAATATGACACAAGCATACATGATGTGTCTAATTTTATTTGGGTGCCATGGTCGTGCGGGGTTGTTTAATATAGCAAAACGAGATTTGAGTACACCAAAAGCTCGTTCGATGTTTTTTCTTGCCGACTCTTGTGTTGTCTTGAATCTTTTTTGTTTGTCATCGGTTGGACACGAAAAAGCTTTCACAAAAGTCGCCCACGCGGGATATATCTCGTCGGTTAGATAGTACCCAAGTTTGTATGTGATCTGTTAATAACAAAAGGAACAACCGGTGCGATCCCATTTAAAACGTTGTTAATATTGGTGATTGATTAACCACATTGATGTCGTTTTTGGAACCCGCGACGCCATTAAAATGCATGCCAAATCCATAAATATTGTGATGCAACCGCTTCCAACATAATTGTGGGATATTGGTGATCGCCTCGCATGAATTGACCTCGCCATTCTGTAGGGCAATTTCTCCATGCCCAATGTGTACAGTCGATGCTGCCAAACATTCCACGAAATCCATGTTTTGCTTCATGAAACGCGTACAAATGATGAACATCAGATTCAGTCGGTCTACGCAAATATTTTCGTCCGTATAGCTGAATAATTCCCTTATAGAATTCTTGCAAACTTTCACGCAAAGTTCTTTCAGACATAAAAAGAGAGTCGTCAGTCGAATCAGGCATCATGCCATATGCGAGTTGCCGAATAGCATATGTGCATTTTTGTAACGCAGTAAATCCCCTTCTACATCGAGCATCTCATCGCAAGGTAAAAAAATTCAAAATGTTGCTCCATATCGTAAACTATTCGTAGGAATAGTTCTTTGCGCTTCCAGAATCTCCTTCTGAAATTATTATCTTTATAGAGAGGATTTTCAGTAAAATAATTATGCATAAGACGTTCATTTGCAGCTGCTCGGTCTCTCCGAATTACAATTCTTCCTCTAGGTTGATTAATTTGCGCAGAGCTGGCATTTAAAAATGCTGCAAAGACTTGTTGATATTCGTCTTCTGACGACTCTTCGAATGATGACGATGACGACGAAGACGTATACGGTTCCATCACAATAAAAATAAAATTGTGAATGATAGTAAAATATAAACTTGAGAAGTGTACGAGAATTAGATTGAAAGAGAAATTTTGAAAGTATATAGATTGAAAGATGTGAGGATTTAATGTATTGAAGTGAAATATTTATAGGGTAAAAATTTTAGGTTAAATTTTTTTTTTTTTTAATTTACAAACGGTCAAATGACCGTTGGAGAAGGAAAAAAACAAAGAAAAGGAGAGGGGAGGAGGCGGGGTCGCACGGGGAGGGGAAGGCGGGAGGGGTCGCTTTTGCGCAGGGCCGGCCACCGGGGGTGGTGTTCCCGGCGGCTCCCTCCTGATGTGGCAAGGCCGCAACTGGGCGGCTCACCCATACCTTTCACTCTAACCGTTGTGTATCGAAATACGCTTCAATGTAGCTCGTGATGTACCCGATCATGAATCTCTGTTACCATAAGATGGATCTTCACTGGTACCTCAGGGCACTGGAAGAGGTAGTGATTCGTGTTCTTTCCTCGACATTCTCTCTTAATGCTTCTCGGATTGATGGATTAACCGGAGTTTGGGTTGGTAAGTTCTAAGATCTATACTTGTTTCGTCGCTGTCTTTATTAGCATCCCTGTTCGAGTCTGCTTATTTCGTAATATTTCTTCAGGGGATAAAAAACTAGCAGCAATTGGAATCAGAGTTTCGAGATGGCTTAACATATCATGGATTAGCATTGAACGTTTCAGCTGATCTTTCACCGTTTGATCATATCATTCCTTGTGGAATACGGGACCGAGGAGTTGGAAGCATCAAGGGGCTGCTTCGGAATTCTGTGAGGTTTCTCAAATTGAACTGTATCATCAACCAACATCCATGCTTCGGTTTTCAGTTTTGAGAAGAAATACAATAAACTTCCGTCTATGTTTGTTTATGATCGTTAAGAATCACATTTTGTTCATTTCTTGAGATCCGGTAAATCTTACTCTCGAATAGGGGTGGCAAATCAGACTCCTTCATAAAATGTTGGGTCATATTGGACTTATAGTCAATACATTTATCAAAATGAAACTAAATTGAAATCTTAGTGCCGTTTAGATCGCATGAATTCTAAAATGATAGAGTTTTGAAATATTTAAGAGGATGAATGAATTATGAAAGGTGGAAAAGTGGGGAATAAACACGCTAGAGAGTCCAAAATGAAGAAAGAATGTCATTAAAGAATATAAACTCTCAAATCTATTATGAAGTTATACAAGCCCTAAAAAATGGCAAAAAGAATTTCTAAAATGACTAGCTCTGGTCAAGCCTATACCAACAAAATAGTACATATAACGATTATACAGATAATAAATACTATCCGTAGCTTCTGCACAGGTGTGTTCAACAAATACGGTAACATGGTAATAAGATCAATGGGATGATAATGACTAGCTTTTTGCATCAACCTAAAGGCTTGGCCTTGCGTATATGACCCATGCTATTCACTAGGTCTTTCCGCGTGCAAACTGGAAACATATTTATGTTCTTTAATACCTTTAGTCGCCAAAGAACATACGGAAAACTAAGCTGATCACGAGAGGTAAAGCGAACAGCTTCGTTGAACCAAAGGCACATGAACAAGTTAGTCACAGAAGTATGCTCCCTCACAATTACCGAGGCCTCGTTTAGAGCTGCACAAGAGTAAAACTACGATTATGTATTTGTAGAAAGAAGAATACGATAGAGAAAAAATTTGCTAAAATGAAGATAGGTAGGCAATGCGTCGCAATTTGACGTAGAAATGCCCCCAAAATTAAAAGTTAATTTCAGAAAAACCTGTCATGCTTTCCAAATTTCACAGTTTTAATTAGAGTTTATTATGAAAAAAACCAACATGTTTTTAGCGTTTTCGTCCCTCCATGTTAATTTTTTCCATAAAAGTCCTCAAGTTAATTTTTTCTTTTTGGTTTAGTGAAATTTAGACATTAGAACCCAGTTTTTCAGTTTTTAGAAACCCGGTTCTCAAATTATAACCGGGGTCTAATGTCCAAATTTCACTAAACCAAATCGAAAAAAAATAACTTGAGGTTTTTTATGGAAAAAAATAACATGGAGGGACAAAATCACAAAAACCGTGAAAAACATGTTGGTTTTTTTCATAATAAACCCTTTTAATTAAGTACCTAAAAGTAAGAAATATAGACATGTGCCCAAAAAACTTCAGAGTGAGGAAAGTGTGATGGGTTTTTCAGAATTCAGATAATAACCCTTTAAAATACTTCCTGAAATGTTATTAATTGTTCCAGCATGTCTTTCGAAGATGGGTGTAGAAGAATACCTTTCTTGCCGTTAAATCTTTTATCTTCAGGGAGGCCATCATGGTGATATTGAGTTATTTGTACTTCCACTTCTTCTGGGGTGGCTTTGTTTTTCTTGACAACAGCCTTTGCCTCATCATAAACGCTGCTACGGGCCCCATGTTCAGAAATTGCAAGCACAGAATTTGAACGCCATAGAAGAGCCTCAAAGACACCCAATGGGTCTCTCCTAAATTGAGACTTCGAGTCTACCCATATGGAATATCTTGCATTTGGAAAGAGACGATGTGGCAGCATCTGGTGAAATCAGTCTCAATTAGTACCTAAATCTACTCCTTAAATAACTGGCAGAAAAAAGTTCAACAAAACTACTGCATGGAAGAGAATTCCAATACCAATAAACATCAAGCACAATTAAGCAAAAGTGCAACTTAAGTACTCTCACTTGGGCAAATATTTAACCTTTTCTCAGTTATTCTGACAATCTTACTTATTAGTTATAAACTCTGACAATTATGACTGGTTTTATCTGAGCAAAAATGTTGCTTTGATGAAGGAAAATTAATAAATATTGGGGCCAACAACAAATTCTTCAATTTCTTTACCTTTGGTATTTTTCCATTTAACCTCTGATCCCTAAAAGGAAGATTTCTAACAATCACAATGCGCCACTTTCCAATGAAACGGTCATCATTGAATGTATGTCCCTGTGCTTCCTGTGTTGCAAGAGTGATTTCGTCCCAAAATGCTACATAGCAGACCTGCATGAACCTATCATGTGAGATCATTAAAATTAAGAACATAGGACCTTAGCATACTTTTTCCTTTGAATATGCAGACCTTCTGAAGTGACGTATCTGACATTCCGATTGGCTGATAAAGATCATCTCCACCACCAAATGCACAAGTAGAAACAACACTTTTGCAAGTTTGCATGTAGCTTTTGTCCTCATTTGATATCGTAAAACCTCCACGTTCACTGTAGAAACCACAGTGTACACATGCAGTTTCATTCACCTATGATATCAGTTTATTTTGATAAGTTAAACTAATAGCAATTGTACACAGGTATGCCAATAACGAGCATGCAAGAAAACAAAAGGCATGGATGTGAAAGATTACAGAAGCAATTTTGCATTATAAAAAAGGGGGTTTATATAAATGATATTTACTTCTAACTCCAACAGAAATACAGGAATTGAAACTTAATCATAGCTCAAAAGAGGCTGTAACCTTAAAACTTTGCTCTCTCTGATTAAGAGTTTGGTAACCAGTAAATTGATTAAACCGTGTAATCCCCATCTCCTGTTGAGAATTGGTATCATAAGGTGTATCACTCTCTGATATGTATATCACTTTCTTAATAGGAAAAAGCGGATCTTTACTCGGTGGGAAATCCAGATGCTGAAGTTCTTCAGGAGGTAGGAGCTTCAAGCAACCTGATACCATATATGAAAGTGTGTCATGAAGTGAAATACAAAGAACCAGACTACACCAAAACACATCACATGATTGAGAATCTCACATAGTACCACTACATTTCATAATCCTCATCATACTCTATTGCAGATCAAGGATAGATATGATGGATGCCGTATGTAATATTGAAAGGGAAATTAGATCTTTTCGATTGATTCACTACTTAGATGGACTTGTATGGTACAAATCTTGGGGATAGATGGTATTTGATTCTCATACTCGTGTATCTGTTATCTTGCATCTCTCTCTTAACATGATGCATCTTCCGAGCTAGAATATTATAGATCTTGTGCTATGACGCCAACAATTTAACACTATCTACGATCATCACCAGATTCCTACTCAAGGCTTTGACCATGAAAAAAGCAGTCACATAAAATGAAATGCTAGGTTGAATGACAGATTGATGATAACAAGACGAAGAGGAGAAGGTGTGTGACAGATTGATATATCACAAGTCTATTACGCTAGTTGATTTCTAGGATCCAAGTATCTCATGGTGCATTAGCAATAATAGTAGCATGAGACTAAACACTTTCAAGTTTCAACATCAAGCTATTGCACGTCAGCAAAAACATAAATGTCCTTCCTATCTGATGCAATATTTGATACAGTGAAGACATCAAAGATAGCCACGGTACAATTTCTTTCACCTAAACCTAACTCTATTCCTTCACTGCAAATTAATAATAATCAGGCATATTATACCCTATAATCATAGCAGGTTGTCTAGCTTTTTGAACACTGGGTTCATATGGTGAATCTTGCCTATCAAGCTCCAAATTTTATTCATTTGCAAATGTATGATTTAGGTTTAACGAGATCTGGGAGCAGCATATTCACAATCATGTTAATAATAGTCAGAAACTCAGAATCAAGGTAATGAGCGTTACCTAATATTTATTTCAGGATATGATAATTCAATTTATTAAGCATCAACCTAAAGACTTTCATAATATGATCTTTGGTCTTCACCACGCATCGTTGATAACTTGATATCACTATCTGAACAAAAATTTGGCCTTCTACAAATTGAAGACAACAATAGAAACCTAAGGGAACCACAACTTCTAGTTTATTCAAATTAAAATTCACTCTAAAATGAAATTCAAATGTCAAAAGAATAGAAGATCTTGCGAGTGACTTACGTGGAGCATCTAGACGATTCAAGTTCCCCTCCGGCTTCTTAACAGAAGAGACTACTACATTAGGTTTTGTATCACGAATACCAGGTTCTGGTTTGATCGTACTTGATCTCAAGCCAAGCTTCGAAACCTCATAAACGAGCAGTAGTACTGCACTAGCAAAAAGCAATACCAGCCACCATCTTGTTAGCTGCGTGCAAGTTTGCGTAGCTAATTCGTGTTTCCCTCGAAAGTCCGATTTCCTGCGCTTTCTTCGAGGTCGGGATCGCATCTTGCTGCCAAATTCATCGGGTTGGTCCTCCGTCATCGGAATCGATATACTGCTGTTGAACATTTTTACTGTGATGACACCGCCAGGATCTCTGTATCGGCTGTATCGGCTTAATGCTTTGACAACGTCACAACTCACAACTCCGTCATAACTCTGGGTTCTAGCAGTCGGAGCAGAAAATAATTCTCAAGGCTAGGATTTTACAATGCTACAAGTTTCGTTCCTTGGTTTGGTTTTTTGTAATGTTAGAAAGTTGAGGATTATGATCGGTTCACCTGGAATAAATAAATATAAATAATTATTAAAAGCTACAATGATATTTGTCGTTACAATCCAAAACAGATTACATAATTTTCCTTTATGAGTTGATAACTTTCTTTCCAAAAATCATTCAATGTTTATAAATAAAAATAAAACGACACTAAAAAATTATATAAAAATATAGCAATCACAAATACACAACAAACCCTAAAATCTAAACTACTATAAGCATCAATAAACCCTAAATCAGTGGCAGATCCAGGAAACCATTCGGTTGGGGGCATAGCCTTTTGCGTCCACATGTTTAAACTTGAAGGTGAATAGCTTGCTTGTGATAGGGAATCCAGCAAATCCAGCAGAGCAAAAGAGTCTTCCACTCTTTTCAATGTCATCCTTCCGCATAATCTATTCAATGTATTCATTGTCTCGATTTTGATGTTCAGCAAGCCAATTGTTGGGTCAGGTTTCCTAACCATTTATTTTACTCGCAATAGCCCTAACAATTTAACTAAATGATCATGATAAGCTAAACCAAAACATTTCAAGTTTCCAACATAAAGTCACAATTCTATAATCAAAAAGCTATGTAATTCAATTCAAATTGGCAATTAGCAATCGAAAATTGAGAATTGAAAGTCAAAAACAACATCAAGCTAGGGTTTGTTTATTTAGTGGATTAGAAACTTGTTGTTCTTCCTTCTACTACCTTTTACTCTTTTGGAATAGCAATTCATAATCTCACAAAAGTGTTCAGTAAAACAACATTAACATTAACATGTTAAGAAACCAATCACAATTATCCAATATCAATACAATATGAATATACTAATAAGTTATAACACAAACGACGAAAATATCTTTAAAAAAAATCAGAAACTTACAAGAGAAAAATGAGAGACAAAATGCGAGGGCCGCCGGTGACCGGTGATGTCCTGTGTTGCTGAGGCAGAGCCGCTGCCGCCGACCAAGACGCTGTCGTGCACTCGCGAATCTCGTCGCAGAGCAACTGATGAGATCGATCCCACTTCTGCCCTGTGCTTTGAGTTTAGCCGCTCCGGTTCTCCCCAGTTCCCTTCAAAGTAGAGATGCACAAAAGCCGGTTTGTAACCGAACCGGTTCGGATAAAAACCGGTTATTTAAAAAACCGGACCCGATTCTAACCGGTTTTGAGGGGGATAAAGTGGAACCGGTATAACCGGTTTAGGTTACAAAAAAACCGGATTTTTCGAAAACCGGTTATAAAAAAACCGATTTTTTCAGAATTTCTTTTTTTTTTTTGGGCTTCGGTTGGGCTCCTCTTTTGTATGAGCTAACATTTCTTTTTTGGGTATTTTTTTTTTTGGGCCATCATTTTTTAATTTTTGGGCTATAATTCTATAAATCTAAGAAATTAACAAATTTATAATTAATTATAATTTATAAATTAAGTTAAACACATATATTTTACTCCAATCAAATATATTTTTATATTATATTTGATTATAAAATACATAAGAAGTTTAAAAATTCAAATTACGACAACTTACAATTCAAACTACGACAACTTATAATTCAAACTACAACTTATAATTCAAAGTTTCAAACTACGACAACTAAAAATTCACAATCTTTTTTTTCTTTTCTTCTATGCACCCAAATTTTGGTATTCGGGTTCTATATCATCGTCGTCTTCGTTTTCTTCGTTTGGAAGTGATATTCCAAGTTCAACTTCTTCGTTGTGTATATTTGTTTCCAACTCGACGTCGATTGAATCTTCTAATGTCGTTACGTGTTGCACTCGAGCCGCTCCATCCAAATAATCCTTCAAACATATACAACATTCTATCGACTCCGGACTTAGTCTCGACCTCCGTTGCGATATAACCCTGCCACTAACAGATAAAGCGGATTCCGAAGCTACCATGGAAGCTTGGACGGTTAGTAAATCACGAGCCATGGCGGCTAGAATCGGATATACCGGTTCCTTTTCTTTCCACCAAGCCAAAAGATCAAGGTTTTCAAACTCATCATATGTCATAGTTGAAATAATATCACTTGCAATATAGTGTCCTAACTCGCTAGTCGGGGTATTAGTACGTGCTTGTTTCGATTGCGAATTTAAAAGTGTGTTAAAAAGAGATATACCGGTTCCCCTACTAGATGATTCCCCTCTCCTCATTTGTTCTTGTATTATATTACTCGCACCATATTTAGTTAAATATTTATCGAATAACTCCCGGAAACATTTGTTAAAATAGTTTATTTGGTTTTGAATAAAATTGGGCTCGGTTAAATCTTCGTGTAAACCAAAAGCAAATGCAATACTTTCAATTAATGTTTCAACGCCACCAACATTTACCGTCGGGTTTAAAGCGGCGGCACAAGTAAAAACCGGTGGGATTTCCTTAAAATATTTCAAAAGTTTTTCTTTCATTGCTTTGCCAATATTGTCAAATACTTGGCCTTCAAATTCATAATCATTTAATTTGGAAGCTAACAAATAAATTTAATTTAAAACCAAAGGGCTAGTAGGATAATATACACCGGATAAAAAAGTTGTTGCGTCTTTAAAAACTTTTAACAAATCGGTTATTTTCGCAATCATTTCCCAACTCGAACTCGGATAAACACTTGGAACATGGCCCTTCTCGTATAGGCGATTGTGAAACGGTTGCAACGTTTCCCTTTGCCTTAACGCGGAGTGCATCATCATCCATGTCGAGTTCCAACGAGTTGGAACGTCTAAATACGCACTTAAAGCTTTTTTATTAACTGATTTACAATAACGTCTATATGCATTTAGTCTTTGGCTATTACTACAAAGAACCGATTTTATCATCGCTCTAAATTCTAATCTAATCGATTCAATAACCTCCAACCCGGCTTGCACGGATAAATTAATAATATGTGCAACACAACGAGTATGAAAAAAAGCGCCATCTAAAATAGGATTTAATAGCAATTTTAATCTAGGAACCGCGTTTGTATTATTCGACGCATTATCAAAAGAAATCGAAAATACTTTTGCTTCTAATTTAAAAAGGCAAATCACACGTTTTAAAAGTGCAAATAAATTTGCACCGGTATGTGGTTCGCCGAATAAATCAAACGCGATTGTTCTTTTCATCATTTGCCAAGTTTTTGAATCTAACCAATGTGCCGTAACGGCTAAAAAAGAATTTCCGGTGTTGTGAGGAGCGCTCCAAACGTCGCAAGTTAACGAAACACTATAAACTTTCTAGAAAACCCAAAATCATTTTTTCCCTCGCAACACTCCACATTTTTAAAGCGTCACGACGAAGGGTAGTACGACTTACTTGCGTATAGCGTGGTTGCATCAATTGTTGAATCATCGTCGTGAAAGCTTCATCGTCAAAGTGATCAAACGGCAACGATTTCGTAATCACGAATTTTGTAAACGCTTCCCGTAATTTATCATTATCGTAAATAAAAACGCCACCTTGCGGGGTAACGTTCGGTTGAGTAGGATCGGCTCTCATCCGAAGTGCCTTGCATGCTTTTGTAATATGATTTTTCAACGTCGTGTTTCCTTCGGCCGCAAAAAACTTTTGACAAAGTTTGCAACGAGCCTTTCTCGAACCATTTGACATTTCACACAAATCATAATGATCCCAAATTTCTTTGTTACGTTTATTCTCGAGCACCCGAACAACTTCAAGATTTCCACCGACGGAAGATTGTCCGGTCGTTTCGGGAGTGTTAGAAGCCATTTGAGATGAAAGAAAAAGATTACTTGGAATTTTCGGGATTACGAGAGTTGGAGAATACCGAAAATATCAAACGAGAAAGTTGGAGAATACCGAAAATATCAAACGAGAGAGTTGGAGAATACCGAAAATATCAATTGAGAGTGTTTTGAATCAATTGTAATCAACCAAAAACATTTCTAACCTATTTATAAACCATTGGGTGGCAAAATGGTAATTTTTTGAAGAAAAAACGGTCAAAAAAACGGTCCAAAAACGGCTAGAAATGTTCACGGATAAAAACCGGTTTTTTAACCGGTTACAAAAAAACCGGTTAATTATCCGGTAAAAAAACCGGTCCTCTGATAAACTGCTTAACCGGTTGAAAAAGCGGTTTGGTTTAAAACCGGTCCGGTTTCAAAAAAATCCGGTTACAAGGAAACCGGTTTCGGATCGAATTCGGATCAAAATCGGATAACCGGATTTTTCGTGCACCTCTACTTCAAAGCCAGAAGCCTCAAGCCAGCCCAAGCTGTAAAAGCCCACCACTATGACTCTATGAGTCCCAGGTTTGGTTATTGGTTTTTTAAGTTTAATGGGTAAAACAAACTAGTTATTATGTTAGTTTTTATTTTTAACTTTTTTTGGGTTTTTTTTTTAACCAAAAATATTTATAAAAGTTAATTTGGAGGATATATCTTTCAATATAATCAGAAAAATCTCATCCAAGTCAACTTTGTTAACTGAAATACACATATGAAGTCTATTTAATATCTCGACAACCCATGAGACTATGCAATCCACAAATCCCAATATAGGAGTGGATGGCCTCCTAAAATTGAAGATGGTGGACTTTAAATAAGATATTTGTACAAAAAAAACCCACAAGTTGAATCATTCTTATGATTAAAACATCCAATCATTTTTCATTACACAAAAAACTTTCGCAAAATCTCATTGAATTGGGATATTACCGGTTGTAACCGACTGAAAGTCACAGGCACCGTCGACAAGTCATCAATGACTATTGGAATTTCGTCGAAAAAGTAAATTCAACAAAAGAAATCAACAAAAAGTGTGAATTTGAATCATAAAACAAATGAGTTTTCCCTGGAATTAAGATTCATTGAAACACTCTTCCAACTAATATAGATGTTTCACGAATAATTAACAGTAATTAACAATAAATACTTGCGGAATTGTGGTCAAATTAAAAATTTTCAAATAACATAGCCATCAACATGATTCTCCCCACTTTGTTATCTATTAAAAGTGTGGTGAATCATGGATCAAAGTGTTTGAGAATATACACGACCATGAATAGAAGCCAAGTTCATTTACATGAGTGTACCAAAAAGGAAGTCTGCTAAATCCCCAACCCCAAGCTTTGTCAAGCTATACCAAAACAACGGAACCGCGAGTCAAAATATACAACCATGATGTTGTGATGATGATGATGGTGTCGATTTCCAAAATTTTCAGCTCTTAACTGCTTCCAACTATCTAAAATTTTTGTTTGTTTTCGAAATTTAGATTAAAGGATGGTGAAATGGCGATGGTTGGTTATATAACCAATCATGTAGGTGTGTGTGGTTATAGAGAAAAACCAAATGGACATTTCTTCCTAATTCTTCATTTGTTTGTGACTATTATTATTACCATTATTGTTAGTTTTTTATTTTCTTAATTAACAACATCAAACTCCATCTTAAATAATTGAATTGCAAGATTTCAAAATTAAACATTCACCTTAAAATTTTATATGGATGTTACATGTTATAAACTTTTATGGTAGTTTCATTAGAGAAACTTGAAGAATCACAATGCATCATAAAAAAAAGCATTGTGAATCATATGAGAGTTATTGTACTTCATATCCAAGTTTCCCCGTGTGATGCATAATTTCCTCATATGATACACAATCCTGCCATGTGATGCATAATCACCCGTGTGACGTAAATCCTCTCATTTGATGCATCATGTAATTTTTTTTTTGCAATGCATTGTAGTTTCCATTGTTGTCCAATAAATATTGGTTCTCCACTGAACCTCTATATATGTGTGTGTGTGTGTGTGTGAGAGTGAGAGAGAGAGAGTTTGTGTTAAAATTGATAATTCTTGAAAGATAAGTTTAATGGATCTATTTGTTAAATTCTGAAACTTGTTATAACACAACACACATTAGATCGAAATTAAAACCTCACTTGAGAACCGTAGCCATCTTCATCAATCATCACAAATTCGAATTCTAGCAACAAATTATCTAAAAATTAGATAATCTTCTTCTCCTTCTATAGCTAATTAATTCAAGTTTAATAAATCAAAGGTATGATTATGTGCATTTTAGTTTTTGGTGGGTTTAAGTCCGTTTCTAAGAACCAAATATTTCAAGACTCAAATTTGAGTTGCATTTTAGTTATGTCTAAGAACAAGTTTTTGATCAATTTGATGTGTAATCAAGCCTAGCAAGTGTGTGTGACATTGGATTGATCGAAACCTAATTTAAGGTCAGTTACGGATTTGAGTTTATGTATGCAGCATGCGAAAAAAATAATTTGAATTCTCGGATCTTGTTTCACACGAAAAACACAACCTCTTTGGACTATGTTGTGTCCAAAAAAGCATAATTTTTGGACACAACTACATGTGAAATCTTTGGCTTTAAAGTCGTGTATCTTGTAATCGACATTATATATCTGACATGCATTGGCAACGAACGTTTATGACATGCTTTGAGCATGAAGAAACGTACTCTGATGTTAACCATGCAAGAAGTGGTATGAGTTACCTCACCCTCATAAAGGTCTTTTGGTTTCCCTCACTCACCAATGCGGGATGTCACAGACAACATGAAATATGTATAGAATAAATATCTATCGACTCACTAAACAAAACATGTTGTTAGTTTTTATTTACTATTTTCAGGTAAAGGCAAGTCAGTAAACAGAACTGTCTTCTTAAGACTGAAGTGAAACAATTAAGCACCTTAGAAGTTTTAATATAACATTTGCAGTAATTGTTTGTTGATGTAGTCTGTTTTCGGATTAGGGTAACAACTTTTTAACTGTATCCTTAATTACTCTATTAGGGAAAAAGGAAATGAAAAACGAATCGAAAGGAGTACGTTTTTTCATTGCATATGCGTTAACATACACTTTCGAATACATTTTTTTCATCGCGCGCGTGAACAGTTTACCTACGGATTACATATCTGATCGAATCTTTCCTTTGTTTAAGCGATCATCGTCTACGTGCTTCATGTCCACTTTTTTATATTTATACCAAGAGGCACACATTAAATAAACCCCTAAATTAACTATACTTAGTCCTGCTAATAACCAATAAAAGTAGTTTAACTTATCTTTATTCAGATTATTACTAGCTAACCATCCGTCGCTAATTTTATTCACGACCTCCACGACTATCGAGCTCGTGTAGTATCCAAAAGCCAACGAACACCAAGCGATAGCAGTGCCTAGTGACTTCATGCCCGATGAACTTTCTTCGTAGAAAAACTCTAACAACCCTACTAACGTAAACATATCAGCTACTCCGAAAATGGCGTATTGGTAGCCTAACCAGAAAACCGTTATCGGAAGAGGGTTTGAGGAATCAACCATTTTATTGTCGATAGCCACTGATTTACGATGAGTTTCCACGATTCCAGCCACTGCCATTGAGATGGCTGAGAGAACTAGTCCAACTCCAATCCTTTGAAGGTGTCGGATTCCTGTTGGAATCCCGGTGAACCTTCTTACCAACGGCACAAAGATACGATCGTAAAGTGGGATTAATAGAAACATGAACGCGAGTGGGATTACGGGAATGGAGGGTCCGGGGACTTTGAAACCGAGAAGGTTTCGGTCCATTGTCGTGCTTTGTTGGATGGTGAAAGTTTGGAGTTGAGCCAAACATGTGTTCATGAATACAGTGCTCAGTATGATAGGAAGCATTCGTATTATGATTTTCGTTTCTTCGACTTGTGTTACGGTACACACCTTCCATGATCCCGACGGTTGGATATCCGATGCGTCGAGCGTAGTTCTTGTAACGGCTGCTCGGTCTAGAAATCTGACGTTAAAATGCAAGTATTAGCAACCACAAGATTAATATTAACCATTTTGGTCGTTAAATTTATTAAAAATATGTTTTATTTTGGTCACTTTTGAGAAAATGTCATGTAAATTATCAGAGTTTTTGGTTTTTAAATTCATGTTAACAGTTTTCGTGTTAACACTGTGTCAACTCATGTTAAACTTATTTATTTTTGTGTCGGGTAATTTTCAACCCACAATTTAACCCATATCATCCTTCTGGTTTTTAATTTCGGGTATGGGTTTTCAATTCTATTTGAATTTCGAAAAACGTTGACTAAATTTATGCAACACCGGTTAAATACGTTTTGGGTTTTCATGGTCAATTCTAACCCGACCCAAAATTTTCGCCTCACTTTCATCCTAACCCATTTCGACATATTTCATGTTCACGTCGTTTTCTTAATATCGGGTCGTATAAAAAATTGTGACCATGAGAAAATTACCAAGAAATGTAATATAAAATACTAAATTTGACAATAAAGGTATTGTAACATTTTTAGGTCAAGAAAGATAACGTAAAATTTTGTTTTAACCGAAAAAGAACATGAAAGTCAAATTTTAGATCAAAAAAAGATAATTAAATGTTATTCTTTTAATAAAAAAGGAACATAAAACTATAATTTTTATCTTCTTGATTGATCATCAATACATTTTTTTATCAAAATTGAATTTTATGTTATGTTTCTTGTTTAAAAAATTTCACATTATCTTTATTGTCAATTTTTATATTTTATGTTACCAACGTAGTAATTTGTAACAGACACACCTGAATTGATTTGTTCTTTGAAGAATATCAGTTGCTATTCCAGCTTCTTTATCATGAATCTCATGCAACTCCTCCGTCATCTCCGGTATCGGAATTTTTCGGTTTCTAATGGCCACAACGAACACCTGAATCCAATCGATACGTTTCCGATAAAGAACTTTTTTTTAGCAAAACGTATATTCGTATTCGTTTCGTTCTCATACCTGTAGAAATCGAACAATCGGGCTTCCTCCTTTCGGTACGTTGAGCCGATACAAAGATTTCCCCATGAGTAGGAAAAGAGCTGCTACTAAAACAGCAACCGAGCACACCCCGAAACCCCAATCCCAGCCTCGGTTCGAACTGATCCAGACGACAAACGTGACCCCGAATATAGCTCCAACCACGATGCTGAACAGAAGCCAGTTAAAAAAGCTCGCTAGCGATTCAGCCTCTTTCGGGTCCCTTTCATCGAACTGGTCTGCACCCAACGACGGCAGAGCAGCTTTTATACCACTCGCCCCGATCGCAACTAAATACAAACCCGTGAACAAAATCGCCTCTTGACCGCTTTCTGCTCGCTGGCATTGGCTTGCTAGGCTCGAGTTACATGGAACGGGTCGTAACTCTTGGAAGCGTGCTTGAACGGCTAGTAGCCCGTAACCCTGAACATCAATAACGTATACGAAATCATTATTTTTCTCGAGATCATGTCTTTTTTTAGTTCGGTTTTGTTTAACGTACGTACCACGACTTCGAAAGATGCAAAGAGTATGCAAGTCTTGAATCTTGACAAATAGGTATCGGATATAAAGCCGCCGAACAGCGATAGCAGAAACGCGGTACCCATGAAGTTCGTTAGCGTTGTGGCGGACTTTGTCAAGCTGAAGTTCATGTAACCGTAAAAGTACGTTACCAAGCTAACACCCATCGATATGAATGTCATGTTCTCGAGCCCTGCCATAGCTACGAAAAACCAAAACACGAAAATAAAACCGTTAAACAACCAAACGCAACAAAATATTACTTACCTCTTAATGGAATCTTTAAGAGGTCATTTACTTTTGAATGACTTCTTAATGATTCCATTAAGAAATAAACAAACAGTTTATTTCACTGTACCATATACAAACATAGCGGCTCTCGTTCCTCCCGGTCTCTTCTGTTGTGTTTTGACATCTCTAACGATCCCCTGCAAATCATCGTACAAATGTCTTCACGTAAGGATGTGCAACAGTTCAAAACTGGACCTAACAAACTAGAACTAAAAGAAGTAAAATACCGAAACTAAGAACCGAATCGAATAAAAACTGAAAAATGAAAAAAAAAAAAAAAAAAAGGAACTGAATAATGCTATTTTACATATAGTTTGTCGGTTTTTTATCCAGTCTCGAGTTCTGGACACCTCTATCTTAATAAAACTTGATTTTAGGCACGAAAAACAGACTTACGAACGAATTAAGTAATGTAAAATTTACCATTTTTATAAAGGACGATCGCTATTTTCTTTTTCAAGATCTTCAAGTATGTGTTAGTTAATTACATTGTGTTAAGATGGTTTAAATTGTTTTATAGTGAAGAATGTTTGTCGTATTTATTTTCAAAAATCAAACAGCATCTTTGACAAAACCCAAATAGAATAGAAAGAAACTTTGTTAATTTATTATCCACCATTGTTTCCTTAAAATAAAAAATTGCGTAGAATAGAAAGAAACTTTGTTAATTTTGTCATGTTGATGCATAATAGATTGGGGTGTAAACGAACTAAACGTTCAGTAAATCGTGTAGCGAGAAGTTTGTTTATGTTCATTCATTTATTACACAAATGAACATGAACACGGAATTTTCGTTTAATTAAATGAACGAACATGAACAGAAGCTTCGTTCGTTCATTTATGTTCGTGAACATTCGGTTAAATTCATTCATTTATAATTGTCTACGTTTGTTTGTTTATAATTGTTTGTTCATTTATAATAAGTTATAACAAATATATTATTTTAGTATTACAAAATATATTTATATAAATAGCGAGAATTTCATATATATTATTGTAAACTTTAAATATTACGCATATATTCTTGCAAATTTTCTTATTACGTATATATCCTTCTAAATATTTAGATCTCACGTATATATCCAAATTACTATTTTAAATTTAGTTTATTTTTTAAAAAAAATTAATACCTAAACTACTATCTTAAATCCCAAAAAAAAATTTATAAAATAAAGAAATATTATTTTCTAATTTAATTCAATAATAAATTAATTAAGAAGTGTTATTTTATATTTTTTTTAAATGATGTAATTAAATTTAAAATCGTCCATTTGGATATACATGTGTGATTTAAATGTTTAGAATGATATATATGTAATAAGCAAGCTTGTAATGATATATATAAAGTTTACAAGAATATATATGAAATTCTTCCTATTTAAAGTTTATAAGAATATGTATGAAATTTTTCTTAAATAATATATTGATTAATTTTTAAATTTAAAAACAACACTTCCAACTCTAATACAAATATATGATTGGTGACATTCAACGAAGATAAAAAAAATAATCAAATGCTCAAATACTTAAATGTTGTTAATTTCCTATTAAAATAGAGGTTTTTGTTTCTTAATACATTAATTTACTATTATTGTAATAGTTTGAAGTCATTTATAAATCTTATGAATAGTGTGTTGTGTGTTTACTTTTATTTAGTAAGTTTGTTCGTTTATGTTCAGTTGTGTTAGTTTAATTGTTCACTTATACTCATTCTCTTAACGTTCGTTTATGTTTGATTATCTGTTAAACAAACGAACATAAATGAACCCGAACAAAGCAGCTCCCATTCGTTTATGTTCATGTTCGTTTATTTGTTCGGCTAAAGTTAAACGAACAAACATGAACATACCATCGTTCGTGATTCGTTTTCTGTGCTAATAATAGAAACAATGTTATATTTCATTACTCACTAAGTTACATAAATCGACAACATATATAAGGTTAAAGTCTAAAAATCTTTTTTCTTTTCATTTATGTGATTAATTTATTAAACTTTTTTTCGAACTTTACAGTACTTTTTGTCTAAATCGACAAAACAACTTGGTTATCGAATGATTTAATATTGAAAAAACCTAAATATTTTTTCATTTTCACAATTTAGTTACTAGACTTTCTTTCCGACTGTTAAGTTCATGTATTGTTTACCGGTTAATAACATGTCAAGCAAGTCATATATATTACATTTTGATTAAGACAAAAAAATGTTAAGTGACTTAGAACCGTTCAAAAAAATTCCAAAGACTTTATTGCGAAAATACAGAAAAGAGTGTTAATGATTGTCTGTTTACCTTTTAATGGAATCATTAAAAGATCATTTTTACCTTCGAATGACTTCTTAATGATTTTATTAAGAAGTAAACAAACGTTTTTTTATAATAATTGCGTCTAAATATAACCTTTATCGCTTTTGTTCTATTTAGTACACTAATATATATTTATATATGTGTGTGAGAGAGATTTGCAAAAATTAGTAGATTAATGTAATTTCGTTTCCACGTTACGTCTATAGTCAAAAATTAGTTTGAGGTTGGTAAAAGTGACAATGATGTTTACTATTTTACGTAATTTTGTTCTTCTTAATTAACAAAAAAATATTGACATTTTAAAATTAATTATTAAATGAAGATAAATTATCATTTGTTTGAATAAAAGTTGTAACCATTATATATTTCTAAAAATATGTGTTTTTTCTACTGTTTGAATAATTTTGTTTAATCGTTAACAAAGAACTATGCATATAATAGATTTTTTAAGAATGAACATCTATGATTAATGTGTTCTACCGCTCTAGACAATTACACGTGTTAACCTTGCTTAAGATCGATCTGAATGCTAATTGCTTAATTCATTTAGATGACTTATATAATATTAAGAGAATTGCTCAAAATAGCAAGCAACTTTTTTTTTCTTATTATAGCAATTTCGTAATTTTTAACCCAAATAAAGGAATTAACTCTTTGTTCATTCCCAGTTATAGCATTTAACCAGTAAACAATAAAAAGTTAACCGCTAAAAAAGGGTTATACATAGGGTTTATTGTTTGAAATAACAACGTACTTTTTATTTTTTTTCTTATTGTGGCAATCAGTTAATTTTTACCATTTAATATATTGTTTGAAATAACAACCTATTTGTTGTTTACCGGTTAAATGATATAATCAAAAGTAAACCAAGACTTGATTCCATTATTTAGAACAAAATTTACGAAATCTATACTATATAAAATAAGAAAACCACTTGGAGCATCTGGATCATTGGATGAAAAGAAATCAATGGTCCAGATTAATGACAACTCATAATTATTTATGAAATGTCTCTTATACCCTTAATTAAAATCAATAATTATACTTATGCCATTTTTTAATTCATTTTCTAAATTTATTACCTTAACTTAATCACATTAAATTTTGATTTTAATTTTTTCATTAATGAATTAATATTAAATTAATATTTACCTAAAATAAATATGTGTCATTATTGTCCTTAATTATCATATTTAAATTCAAATGTAAAAATTTGGATTTAAACGTAGAAGTGTAGTAAATAAAGTTAAAGTTTTTTGTTAATTATTTTGCTAACAAGATTTAAAATTTAATTGATAAAACTTCAATTGTGAATATGATAAATTTTGATTGTTGGTTTTCAGATATTCCATTTTTATATTTTATCATTTTCAAAATACATACACATTCACATAATTTAAGTTTTTTGTTTCTTACATTGATATTTCATATTTGAAGTTAATAAAAATTAAAAAAAAAAAATTTTGCAAACACATATTATCTGTTTTTAATAATACAATATAACAATATTTTTATTTAATATCAAACAACTAAGTATTTTTTATCTTTAATTTAACTAGCTTTCAATTTTTTTATTTTAATTATATATAAATTTTATAATAATGTATTAAAATATAAAAAAATATGTATTTTCTAAATCAACCCATGTATGTCATGGGTTGATTAACCTATATATTATAATACAACCAAACAATTCATGTCATACGTCACTTCTACAATACAAGAAAATTTTATTTTTCCACCTCTTTTTCCAAATTTAACACCTTAACTTAATTGCATTAAATTTTGACTTTATTTTTTTCATTAATTAATTACTAATAAATTAGATTTTGTAACATTTCAAATTAATGTTTACCTAAAATAAATATCTATCATTATTATCCATAATTATCATAATTAGATCCAAATGTAAAAATTTGAATTAGTTGTGGAAATTATTATTATTATTATTATGTATAATAAAGGAAAACATCAAATGTCACGTGTTACATCTACGTTCACCAAAAAGATAATTACAACTTATAAAAAACAAAATATAAATACAATTTAATATTTTTAAAAAAGATAAATATACTCTATTTTTTAATGTTTAAATAATAAAAAATAAACACAATTATTATTTTTGTATGTTTTTATTTTTACTCATATACATTTTATATAAATAAATTTAATTAAAAATATCCACATAATACGTGGGTTATAAACTATAAACTAGTTACTATAATAAGAAAAAGTTGTTTGCAATTTTGAGCAATTCCCTCTATAATATCTGTATAATTAATTATAGTAATTAGTTGTGTTAACAAACATGCGCCAGGTGTGCTAATGTGCCATTGTGACATAATCATGTACCACTTACCTTTGAAAAACTCAACATATATTATACGGCTCAAGTTAGTGAAGGATTCAAGAACTTTTTTAAACCTTCATAAATTAGGAGTTAAAAGACAAAATAAAATCAAGGTTTCAATAAAATAAAATCAACAAATCAAGTTACACTACAAATTTTCGGTTTAATTTGTTTTTTGGGATTTATGTTATTTAGTTAGAAACCTTAAAAAAAAACTAAATAATAATCGTCATCCGATATTAATAAATCAAAATCCGATTCAGTGAATACCCTTTGGAAAAGCATCGACAAGCATTCATCACCGAAAATAATACGATTTAAAAACAACACATCTATAAATGGGTTAACACAGATTCGACACTAGAACACAGCAAGTCGAACCCACTATCCAAATACATACACAAATTGCCACACAGACTGCTATCGACCCCGATTGCCCCTTTTTTATTTGTTCCTCCGCACATTTTGTTGTCTCGCCTAAATGTCATTTCCCACACCCTACGAAAGATACAAATAGCAACGAAATCAGATTTTTGTCTGAAAAAACATGCACATACATAGTCAAGGACATACTTAACAAAGTGAGATTAAAATATGGTAAGTTGCATTAATTGTAGTAAAAAATTACAACTAGCAAGCAATTATTATTGTTATTAATTAATTAGTTTAATTTGGTTTTGGATTTATGTATGTTTGTTGAAGGGGCAAAATCATGTTTTTAGACTCATCCCCACTATAAACTTAATAATTTAATTGCTCTTGATTTAATTATAAATTAAGTACTTATTTATTTGGCAATAGGGGTTATCATTTAGTGAAATTTGTTTATTTTAATGTAATATATCTCATATTTAATTAATTCAAAGAGGCAAAGTCGTTTAACATGAAATTTGTCTTTTACAATATGGTATCATGTTAAATCTTGATTAAAGCATATGAAACATAAAAGTAATAAACTACATGAACAAGGTCCATATTAATATCGCTACTGATGATCGTTTTCGTCTCTGAGATTATAAATTCGGGTCGAGATCATATGATCCTTCCCTTGAACACAAACTATGAATCTAAAACTACGTACAATGTAACTGAACATTTCTTTTAACCATGTATTACACAATTTACCTGTTTAATTTTAATTATCGGACCAATCGGTGGAGGCCTCAAAAGATAGGTTACCTTTATTTCTTTACTTAGTATGACACTAGTGTATTTACCCGTATAATATACGGATTTGTTTAAATAATATTTTTTAAATAAATTATAAAAATCGATGATAAATAGTAGTGCAAAAAATGAATATTATGGAAAGATGTGACTCGATATTAATTTTAGACATATACATATTATAGAATAAAAAAAATTAATGATTTAAGGAATCTTCAAATAATGAATGAGAAAAGTATATTAAAATCAATAGCTTCATTTATAATTAATAACAATACATAATTGAGAAACAATAAATCATTAGTTTTATTAATAATGAATGTCAACCATCAAATATCAAATTTTTCATTTTACAAGTGTCATATATTAATTTTTAAAAATGGATTATAATTAACCTATTGTTTTTAACAATATCCCTATAATATAGTAACTATAAATTAATTGAACTTAATTGTTTAAACAAAAAAAAATTATAAAAGACACATGTTAAATATAGGCTACGTCAATTGGCGGCCTAGTCTAGTGCCAAGTGCAATCTATGTACTTTTTTAATAGATTCAAACAAAAAGTTTAACGAAACAAAAGAATGGTTAAACGAACAGATTGTTATATTTAATTTTAACCCTTAACAAATGAACAAAGGGGAACATTAAACGAATGAATTTTCTCGTTCGTTTTAGTTTGTTACAAAGCTTAACTTGTCCATGTTCGTGTGTTCAGACAGGTAATCAAGACAAATTATTTATTTGTGTAGAAACAAATAAACATATCATTTGTTATTATCAGAATACATTATTTAAAATATATATTTATATGCTTAAGATAATATATAATTTCAACGTATGACTTAAAAACATTTGTTTTATATTTACTTTTTGTTTATTAGATATTTTTTGTATTTTAAAATGCAATATTTTTATCAAACATAACAGAACATAAATAATTGAACGAGACAAACAAATATAATATCTTATTTATGTTTATTCGTTTAAACAAAAATATCGTGGAATTGTTAACGAATGATTCATTGGAAATTCAAATCGTTTACAACTCTATCTCCAATCTCCTCATCAGCATAGGCATGAAACTTCGAGAATAAATTGAGCAATTAGTTGATCATGTTGTTTCTAGGGATTAATTCCCATGGACCATGGTAGGATCTAGGGGTGTTCAAAGAAATCTGAATCCGAATATTCAAAACCAAAATCTGAAAATTCGATCCGAAATTTTAAAAATCCGAATTATCCAAAATTTCGGATTCGGATAGTACAATTTCTATTTTTCGGATATCCGAGAATTCAAAAAATAAAAATAAAAAACTTTATGCATTATGTTATTGATTATTTTATATACTTTGAAGTATATCTATTTTATTTAAAGTGGTTTAAACATTATTTTATGTATTTATCAACTAATATTATATCTGTTTAGTTTTTTAATTGTTATTTTGTCATTTCGAGTAAAAATAACTTCGGATACGTTTGACCTGTAATAAATATACTTTTACTCTTTTAGTATGTATTTGGATTTATGATTTTGTATTCTAAATATTTAAATATTTGATTTACTTTTTAAAAAAATTTAAAAATTTTGAATTTTTTGAAAATTCAGATAATCCGACGTCCAAATCTGAAATTTCAGATATTCGAATTCCGGATATCCGATTTTGAAGACCCTTAAGGGGCGTTTGGTTCGTAAATTTTTTTCTCTGGAATTTGCATTTTGCCAAAGGATTTGCATTATGCAATATTTACATTTGTCAGGATTTTGTTAAAGACTCTACGTTATCTTATAAAAAAATTTGTTACTTTGAAAAATGCAACCCGTGATTTAAAATTCTAGGGGGAGGCTGAGTTTTTAAATAATAAAGAATCAATGGATTTATGAAATACTGGGATTTTAAATCCTTATTGAAATTTGTGAACTAAACACAGAATTTTAAATACAAATCCCAGGAAATCTGCGAACCTAATGTCTTCTTAGTATGTGCGGATCCAACGACCCGTTGACCCAATGTCTTATTTTACACCCTTTTTGTTTTACTTTTTTTCCATAAATACCTTCTCATAATCTCATTTGTTGTACATGGGCGATTTACATCGAGGCTCACTATCTAGCAATCGTCACAACTCACAGTTTTTCTAGAGAAAAATGGGTCAAAAGGTTAGTAATTTTCTTCATTTTTCGATGTTATAAACTACCTACTCATGTCTCACGTGGCGTATTTGGTTATATATATACACACACACACACATATATATATATATATATGGGGTTCGATGGAAAACCAACATGCATCAAAAAAGACCTTAGAAAACCTCAATGTCAGTGGGATAGCCAAGTGTGGACTTAGGGGGGCCATGGCCCACCCTCAATCTTTTTACAATATTATATTTTAGGTTTGTTATATAAGAATATTATTATTTTCTTAAACAAATAAAAAGTTACTAGTAAATGCAAAGTATAAATACATACTTATATATCATATTCACTTATTTATTACTTGATATAGCATAAGAACTTATATAGGATATGACCAAATTGATATTTGATACGTTGATTTTTTATATTTTATGATTCATTAACACATATTATTGAGTTGCGAATAGGGATGACAAAAAAAACCGAACCCGATGGGGAAAACCGAAAACCGATCTAAACGGGGCGGGTTTCCCCGAACCCGATTAAGTTAAACGGGGGACGGGGCGGATATGGTATTGCTAATACCCGCCCCGTATACCCGATTATATAACCCGTTTAAATCCCCGAATACCTCGATTACTTTTAATAGCAACATGCTATTTATATTGTATATATATTATATATAAAAGATGAATAATTTTATCTATTTTATAAATTATACATAAAAATTATTACGTATAATTTAAAAAACTTATTTATTTACGTATAATTTAATGAAATGATGTTTTTTTCGTTATCATTTGATAGGTATTACAAATGTAATTTAATATTAGTATTGAAATTTTAACATACATGGACGTTTTAAGCTTAAATTATGAACCACGTGATTAAATTTCATATCATTGATTTATAAATGGGTTACCCGATTTCCCGCGGGTTTCCCCGCGTACCCGATGGGGATCCCCGTTTAGTCCCCGCGATTTTTTTAAACGGGGACGGTATTTACATTCCCCGCCCCGTTGCCATCCCTAGTTGCGAATACATTATTAGATTGTTGCTTACCTATTAATTCATATCTCAAATGTTAATTAGTTTCATTTAAAGACAACTGATAGACTTTAATTTATTATCAAAGTTTTAATTCCAAAATTATAGTTTTTAAACCATTATAAATATGAATGTATATACTTATAAAGTCTTAAATTATTTTTACATAGTTAGTTTGATTGATTTTAAATTTGTATGTATACTAAACTATTTTTATGAATTTTTTTGTTTGTATTTGAAAATTTGTTTGGCCACCTCAGGAAAAAAATCCTGGCTATGCCACTGCTCAATGCACCATCACAAATGCATCACAATTCCTGTGTGATGCATCGACTTTTTGCGTGATGCATCACCTGATTCAATAACTATAAAGTGGTTCCCGAGTTTTCCGATGTATAGAGGTTTTCCATTGAACCAAACCCTATATATATACACACACACACACACAAGTACCATAGCCCATTTGGTAAGAGTGATGATATGCAAGTATGAGGTTGTGGTGCCGTTTAGAAAAAATTAATATTGATTTGAATATATTTTTGTACCTATATATTTAAATTAATGTCACATTGGTTAAGTATTAGTGAATTAAAATCAAAACGGCTATTTGGGTATTTTACCCTGGAGTGTTCATTCCATGAAAACTACAATGGAAAACATATTCCTTTAGTATAGGGAATGTTTTGTTTGAAAGAGATTTGTCATTAAATGTTCATTCCTTTTATATCAGATTCATTCAGAATCTGTAAGCCAAACGCCCCCTAGAGTTAGTAAAACTGGACTTAATATGGTCATTAGTCTTTGAATAAGGCAAAATATAGACAATAATTGTCGTTTCTGAGAGTTTTTGATCTTTGATAATAAAAGTTCAAGACTGTTGTTAGTTTCATGTTTCGATTTCGATTTCGATTTTGGTTTGGGATTAACACAACGAATCGGTGAGAGAGAGCCAGGTAAGATATTGTGTTTTTTTGTATTGAGTGCAACTTTTGTAATCTGTAATTAAAAGTGTATGGATTTCTAATTTGGTAAAGCAATGATATTTGGTTGGTTTTGACGATTAGGGGGCGTTGGTTCTTTTCGGATCAATCAGATCTATCCAATCATTGTTGGTGCGTTTGTGTCATTCGATCAAATTTAGGATTTGGCTTCTTGTAATTTCAATTTGAAGCTGCATTTGGTCGTTATAAGCGTTGCACGATTTTGGGTTTCATTTGATTCTTGTTCTAGTGCACTAGGGTCAATTGAATTTATTTGGGGTTCAAACTTTGTGTTCGTTTTAAACTGGTACATGTTTGGTATTTGGCGAGTGTTTGCTGTATTTGATAGTACTTCGATTGAGAGTTGTGCCTCACTAGGTATGTTTTTGTGATCATAGATTAATGGATTCTTGCTTCTTGTTTTGTATTCGTTTTTTGGATGTTAGATTTTGATATTTAAGTTTGGCTGATTGTTATTGGATTTCTCATGGGCTTAGAATCGAAGGAACTACAATGAATTCGACCAAAAAAACCTAGGATTACTACAAGGGAAAAAATCAGAGTTATAAAATCAATAAAAATATAAAAACACGTTGAGGCGGAGCTGCATGTGCAGGAGACACTGTAGGCGGTGCTGCATATAGTGCAGATGGAGTGTGAGACCCGGCATGAGTTGGTGTGGAAGACACCTGCTGTCGATGGTGACTGCCATGGTGAGAGGCCTGAGCTTGCTGATGTAGAGCATTCTGAAGAAGCTGAAGGAGTTGATTGTTAAAAGCTGGCGGAGCACTGAATTGACCTGCATCACGGGAGTTACCTGTAAAAGAAGCAGTGCTGTTAAAAGAACCCCCCCTGTATTACCCTTAGACGCAACACGACCTGTCCCGATTATTTTTATTTTTCCCTTTTCCATTATTATTATTAGTGCCAGACGAGGAGTATAGGGCAGAACTGAGGGAAGGTTGAGGTTCAAGGGTGGGCTCAGGCTGGTCTTCTCGAGATTCATGTAACAATAACATATTTTTGGCTTCAAGAAAGGACGGAAAATGTTTAGTATGAGTGATGACATCAATTAAACTTTGATAGGATGAAGGTAAATGTTGTAGAATTTGCAAAACGAGATCCTGATCAGTGATTTTGGTGTCAACATCGGCTAGGGAATCAACAATATCTTTTAGTGTGTGACAGTAATCAGTAATGGAAAGGTCACCCTTTTTGGTATTTCGAAAAAGAGTTTGAAGTTGAAGACTACGAGACAATTTATTATTCAGAAAATGAGCATCAAATGCCTCCCAAAGATCATGTGTAGTGCAATTGTCTGTGGTGATGATATTAAGTAAATTTGGTTCACAGGTGGAATAAAACCAAGATTTAATGCGAGAATCTATAGCCTCCCAATCCTCATCATCAGGGCTAGTGGGTTTTGATTTTCCATTAATGTGACTCATGACTTTAGCACCTTTGCACACATCAGTAAAAATGTGACGCCATAATTTATAGCGTGAACCATCAGTGGTTAACTTAAAACTAAACTGGGGATAGACATTACCAATGGAAAATACCAGTTGAGAGGCGGTGGGATTTTGTGTGGTTTGTGAGGGTTGTCCTGTCATAACTAATAATAATAATAGTTGCGAGAAAAGATAAAAATTAACAGGAAAATTAAAACAAGAACGTGCTCACAAGGTTTGAATTGGGAGGCGGCAGAAACACTAGTTTCAGGCGGCAGATGGCGGCAAATGGCAGTGGATGGCAGCGGCCAAGTGAGGATAGTGGAGGCGGCTGCTGCGGCGGCAATCTGCGGCGACCAAGAGAGGAGACAGAAGCAGCAAGGGCACGGTGGTGAGTGGCGATCTGCTAGGGTTTGCAGGGAGGCGGCGCGGTGGAGGTTTAGCCGGTGCACAGGAGGATGAGGGGTTCAACGGTGGTTGCGGAAACGTGGACCGCCGGGAAGATGGGCGGCCGGCCGGAGGTTACAGGGCCAAAGAGAAAAAAAATAACCTAATTGTTGAGAATTAGGGTTAGGCTTGATATCATGCTAAATTGTGTGGAAACCCTCAAGGGTTGTATTGCATTCAATCAACAGAATATAAAGAGTACATATTTACATAGGAGACCCCTACACTATACATTAAACATCATTATTTAACAGTTTTTTTAATAAAAACCTTAAAAGAAATTAGCAAACTTAATGACATCGAATTAGAAATGACTTCAAAACAAGAAAAGTACATTAAGCACATGACAAAACTATCGATCTTGATGGTTGGCCCGTTTGACTATATGGGAATCTTCTTGTCTTGTTTGATATTGTAAAAAATGTACAATTAAAAATTAAAAATTAAAAAATTGGTGAATGATCACTAACGCATGCTTCACTTGTGTTATTATTAAAATTTTCTATTGATTTTAAAAAAAAAATTCAATGTTGTCAATTCTAGTGATACATCATTTTGTGTTTGTTTGCAGCTTAATGAAGTAGCAAACTGGCTGAATCGGTCACCATATCATGATGTTTGTTGGTGACTCTTTTTATTAAGTTTAAAAATATTGGTTAGTCAAACTTTTCGGTCCAAAAAGTCAAAAACCACACATTCCCCGTTTAGCACGCTATATTTTTTAAATTTATTTCAGCCATCCCGTTGTCTGACATAAAAAACATATATTAACGGTTCTAACATAACAGAGCAATTACAACGAGGAACGATCGCACAGTAACAAACCAAGACTGAAGGGTAAGACGCGAAACCGAGAAACCAAAACTAGCAGCCTAGGCTAGAACAAGATAGCTAAACTATGACATAAAACGCAAGACAGTAAAAAAAATGATAATACGACACATTTAACTTCGAACAACAACCAATAAACAATAGAGGATCTAGAGTAGTTTAGCACAACATAGGATGCCTCCAAGAGAACTAACCGGTAGCAAACCTGTTGTTAACCCTATTAGTTTTGCGCTTCATCAACCCCTATTTTTGTTGCTATCTTAGCTTGGTTGCCGATCCAATCCAACCACTTAAAAGTACCTATTTGTTGTCTCCTAGACGATATTCTCTGTTGATATGGGTTGTCATACGACATTACTTCTTTGTTGTTATGGGTCTCCTAGTTAACGAGACACATGGGCGGACCTAATTAAATTGAATGAGTGTCATCTGACACCGATAAAATTTTAAAATACTGAGTTACGTATGTATCAAAAACTCGAGTGACACATACGAAAAATTTATAAAAGTATTACATACATATCTAACTTATATTTATTGTCTTTATTATTCAAATATATTGAAATATTACTAAGTTTTAATCAAAAAATAAAAACAAACTAATAGAATTTAAAAAGAAGATGAGACAACAAAAAAAAAAGTGAATAACAACTAACAAGTCCAAAATATTAAAAGTAAAAAAAGACCCAAAAAGACTAATCTCAAACCTTATTTGAAGAACGATCCAATTTTATGAAAAACTCCTAATCGGCGTCCACCGCCTTCATGCATCTCGATATTTGTTTAATTAGAAAATTTTTGTTATTTGTTAATTTTGTGTTAACAACTCGTGTCGGTGGCCCGGTCCGTTTTAGATTCGAAAATCTAACTATTAAACTTACTCTATAAAGTGACACCGACGACAAGAATTTCTGGATTCGGCCCTGACGAGACACCTAGTTCGATCGGTAGTTGTTCAAGAAAGAAATAGATATTTGCAATTAGGATTTTTCTGGATCAGCCCATGACTATTAAATATTGGGACTTTTCTGCTACATCTATTAACCTTTGCAGATACAATAATTACATTTATTAGAGATATTGTAACAATAATTTATATAATTTTGTTATTATACTGAATTAATTAATTAAAAGTAAGGTTTCTAAGAGGGTGTTTGGTTTTGCGTTATATACGTGATTATTAGATTATTAGGTTACAATAACGTAAATAATTGGTTTAAAGTGTTTGGATTGCATACGTTAATAAGTGATTATTTGCGTTTAGCGTTTGTCCTACCACACTTTTTCATAAGTTAAAAATTGTAGCTTATTTGCTTAATAAGTGATTATTTGGTCATTTTACAAGTAAAAACGCAAATTCAAACACTTTAAAAACTGATTATTTGATAATTATGATATCAAACAGCAGAAGCTAAACCAAACACTACATTTCCTGCAACACTTTTTGTTACAACAATTATCTGATTTTTAGTTTCCAAAATGCTACAGCACTTTTTCAAACGCAAATCCAAACACCCTCTAATTTGTTGTTAGAAATTACTAAATTAAACAGTAACTTATTAAGTTTGTTTTACTTAACTGTAAATTTAATGAATAAAACAAAAGGTAACTATTTTTTATTGAGATAAAATTTAATGTAAAAAAAAACAAAAAGAAAAAAAGAAAAAAACAATTCACTTCTATGATTATGAGCAGTATTATAACTGTACCTTGGAAGTAGTTTTCTAAAAAGAATAACAACGGTTAGAACTTAGAACTTTGAAAGGGTTGTTTAACGGGCTTCCAGGGCCAAGCCCATTATGAGGTAGACATGATATATATAAAAAGGCCCAAGTTCATCTATTTATTTATTTAAAAGGAGAACTCACATTTTCTAATTCTAATCCTAAACATACATATTTATCCACAAAGGAACTCAAATGGTAGTCAAACTTTCAACCCTAAGATCACTTTTTGTTGGAAAAATGTAAATTTTTTAAAGGAAAAAGTGTATTTTCCATGTTTTTGGACTAAATATAATTATATATAGTTGTGAGATATATAATTAATATTTTATGGGTGTGTATTCTCCTTGAAGAGAGGATTACAACGATATAAAGAACGTCCAAAACGGAGCTAAGATGAATGAGATATCGATGCTCAAAGATTGGTGTTTGATGTGGGAAAATGCAAGTTAAAAGTGTGAAAACTTGTCCCACATAGGAAGATGGACCAAACCATGAGTGGTTTATAATGAGGAGTCTTGACAAGCATGACAAGTTACTCCAAGACAAAACTTGGGTCCAAGCAGTAGCAAATCATTAAACTTGTGTGGACTTGCATCTGCCTCGTACTTTGTATAAGGTTTTTTTTTTGCGTGAGCCGCGTTCGTGTCTTGAACGAATCTAGACAATTCTAGAGCCGTTACAGAAATAGTTTAATGATAGAATTATTATATTTAATTATTAATAAAAAATATTTTTTATTACAATTAAATATAATTAATTTGTTGTTACAACTCATGGTTTAATGATAGAATTATTATATTTAATTATTAATAAAAAATGGTTTTTTATTATTATTACAATTGAATATAATTAATTTGTTGTTACAACTCATCTCCTATAAAAGGGATGGAGATGCAAACACCAAAACACACTTAAAACATTTCTGGAAACACTTGAGATATTTGAAAGGTTTTACACTTTAACGGCGAGACGTTGCTGCTTCCAAGAACGAAGATCACTTTGAATTCACGTGTTTTTTCAGGCAAGTTGGTTACCTCCGGCAGTACATGCTGCTTTGACTGTTGTACCCTGGGAAACAGACTTCGAATCTGTTTTAAGGGAATCGTGTCAAACACGAGACTCAGCCTTTATATTCCGTATTGTAATTTACTTTTCGTATTTTTATTTCTTTTATTTGTAATTTTAATTTCTGTACTTTATTTATTTCCGTGTATTGTAATTTCATTTCTTGAATTGTAATTCGTAATACATTTCTTGTATTTTATAGTTGGTATCGGGCACAATATCCCTACAATCTTAAAACAGATTTTACAACCACGATACCGGTTATAAAATTAGGAATTTTAGAGAAATTATTTCTTCGATTCAAACAAGTTTTGTCTCGAAGTAAAATTTCTATTACATTATTGTTTCGATTCAAACGAGTTTTGTCTCGAAGCAATTGTGTTTCCATTTCATTTAATTATTTCTGTTTCGTTACAAATGAGTTTTGATTTCGAGACGGATTTAATTTTTGCAACAGCCTTGATTAAGTGTTTAATTTGAACGGCAGATTCGATTATTCACTTTTGGTTTCTTAAACATTGAACGGATGATTCAATTTTAACTTTTAATATAAAATTTGTTACTATTCTCGTTCAGGTTACAAGTGTTTAAATGAACGGTTGATTCATCCTTCACTTTGGTGTTATCACTTTGGTGTTAAATTGAACGGCAGATTCAATTTTAGTGATAAAATCGGTTATAATAAAAAGATTTAATTTTGTTATAAAGTGATTAAATTGAACGGTTGATTCAAGTTTTGTCAATTGAAGTATTTGACATTGTTTATAACAAAAGATTTAATTTTGTTATAAAGTGATTAAATTGAACGGTTGAATCAAGCTCGATCAATTAATTTGACGTTGTTTATAATAAAAGTGTAATTTTATTATAAAGTGAGAAAATTTTCTTTCTTGAAAATTTATAAAGTATTTGTTTGAAAAGAAGATTCACAACTACTTATAATTATTTTCTTTGGCGTTAAAGAAAAAAAATGGAAATGTTAGATGGAGTTGTGTCACGGTCGATGACTTCAACTATAACATCTATTGCTAAACCATCGATTAAGGAGATGGTTGATATAATTGGAGTTCAAAATGCGAGTAAATTTGCCAATCATATTGAGAAATCAGAATTGTTTTCTGATTTGGATCTTGAACCATGAGTGGTTCTTGACGGCAATGGTGAAGTTGCAAGTGTGATGAATGTGAATATCACGGCAATGGTTTCTGATGTAGAATTGGTAAGATCTGAACCGAATGAATGGTGGATCGACACTGGTTCTACCCGACATGTGTGTTCGGAGAAAAGTTTGTTTACTACTTTGAAAGTAGTTAATGGAAAAAAGATCTTCATGGGAAACTTTGATACTGTTGATGTCAAAGGTGAAGGCGATGTGATCTTGAAGATGACATCCGGGAAAGATCTTAAGTTGACAAATGTTTTGTATGTACCGAAAATTCGAAAGAATTTGGTTTCCGGATGGCTGTTAAACAAGTTTGGATTTAAAATGGTTTTTGAATCGAATAAATTTGTTTTGACCAAGAATGGTCATTTTGTTGGAGAAGGTTTTGCTTTGAATGGAATGTTCAAAATAAATTTGATGATTTTGAAAAGCAATTTTAATAAAACGACTACAAATTCGGTTTATTTGACAGAGTCTTCTAACGTATGGCATGGTCGTCTTGGACATGTCAATTTTAATTCTTTACGTCGTTTAATCAAGTTAAATTGCATTCCATCTTTTCATATTGATTCAAATTATAAATGTCAAACTTGTGTTGAAGCCAAACTTACAAGATCGTCTTTCCAATCGGTTGAAAGAATAACCGAACCGCTTGATATGATTCACACGGATGTGTGTGATTTAAAATCCATTCCTACGAGAGGTGGTAATAAGTACTTCATCACGTTTATTGATGATTGTACTAGATATTGCTATGTTTACTTGATGAAAAGTAAAGATAAAGCAATCGATAAGTTTGTTTTATACAAACAAGAGGTTGAGAACCAACTCAACAAAAAGATTAAGGTTGTAAGAAGTGATCGAGGTGGTGAATATGTGTCACCGTTTGCGGATTTATGTGCTCAACATGGAATCCGACACGAATTCACCGCTCCTTACTCACCTCAACAAAATGGTATTGCGGAAAGAAAGAACTGAACCTTGAAAGAAATGGTGAATGCCATGTTAATTAGTTCGGGAATGAGCCAAGAAATGTGGGGGGAAGCTATCCTCTCGGCTACTTATCTTTTAAATAAGATACCCCGCAAGAAAATGGATAAAACACCGTATGAACTTTGGATGGAAAGAGAGTCATCCTATAAGTACTTACGAGTGTGGGGGTGCCTAGCAAAGGTTGTTGTACCGGCACCTAAGGCTCAAAAGATAGGACCTAAAACGGTTGATTGCATATTTATTGGTTATGCACATCACAGTAGTGCCTATCGGTTTCTTGTGTATGAGTCTAAAAATCCAGAAATTCACAATAATACCATCATGGAATCAAGGAATGCATCCTTCTTTGAGAATATATTTCCTTGTTTACAAAAGGATCGTGCTAGTTCGTCTAAATCAAGTGACGAAAATGTCCAAGATGAGACATTAGGACAACCTGAAAGAGGAGAGGTTGAGCCTAGAAGAAGTAAAAGGAAAAGGGTTGAAAAATCATATGGAGATGATTTTGTCACTTACATGGTTGAAAGTGAACCCAAAACTTACCGAGAAGCGGTAACTTCTTCTGAAGGACCTCAATGGAAAGAAGCCATCAAGAGTGAAATTGAGTCAATTTTACAAAATCATACTTGGGAACTAGTGGACCTTCCTGAAGGTTGTAAACCACTAGGTTACCGATGGCTTTTTAAGAGGAAAATGAAACCTGATGGTTCCATTGATAAATATAAAGCACGGTTGGTAATCAAAGGTTACAAACAAAAGGAGGGTGTTGATTACTTTGATACATATTCGCCGGTGACGCGAATAACATCCATTAGATTGGTGCTTGCGATTGCCGCAATAAGAAATCTAGAAGTGCACCAAATGGATGTGAAGACGGCTTTTCTAAACGGTGATTTAGAAGAGGAAATCTACATGGAGCAACCCGAGGGTTTTAGTGCTCCCGGATGTGGAAAGAAAGTTTGTAGGCTTGTTAAGTCATTATATGGCTTAAAGCAAGCTCCCAAACAATGGCATCAAAAGTTTGACCACGTCATGCTAGAATGTGGATTCAAAATTAATGAGTGCGACAAGTGTGTGTACACGAAAGATACAAAACATGGATATGTCATTCTTTGTTTATACGTAGACGATATGCTTATCGTTGGTAGTAACGAAAGAATGATTAACTCAACGAAAGAGATGTTGAAATCCAAATTTGACATGAAAGACATGGGTTTAGTGGAAGTGATTCTTGGTATTAAAATCACACGAACCCTTGATAGTCTTGTGTTAAGTCAAACTCATTATGTGGATAAAATTCTTGAGAAATTTAGTAATGGTGATTCTAGTATAGCTAGAACTCCAATTGACACTAGTCAACATCTATCGAAAAATAGAGGTGAAAGTGTTATTCAACTAGAATACTCAAGAATTATAGGCAGTCTAATGTATCTAATGTCTTGTACCAGACCGGACATAGCATATGCTGTAAGCAGGCTAAGTAGGTACACGAGTAATCCGAGTCGGATTCATTGGAAAAGTGTGATACGAGTACTTCGGTATTTGAGATATACTCGAGAGTACGGACTGCGTTATGAGAGATATGCAGCTGTGATAGAAGGATACATCGATGCGAATTGGATATCCGATATAAAAGATTCTAGATCTACAAGTGGATATATATTTACACTTGGTGGTGCTGCTATTTCTTGGAAGTCTTCCAAGCAAACAGTGATAGCTAGATCTACGATGGAATCTGAATTTATCGCATTAGATAAATGTGGTGAAGAAGCCGAATGGTTACGTCAATTTATTGAAAACATACCAAAGTGGCCGAAACCCGGTTCAGCCGTTACTATACATTATGATAGCCAATCAGCGATTGGTAGAGTGCATAGCATAATGTATAATGGTAAGTCAAGACATATTAGACGTCGGCATAATTCGATACGACAACTACTCTCAACAGGTGTTATTACTATTAACTACGTGAAGTCAAAAGATAACATTGCGGATCCGCTTACAAAAGGCCTAAACAGAGAGTTAGTTTTGAAGTCGTCAAAAGGAATGGGACTAAAGCCCATGAATGAATAAATTCATACGAAGGAAAACCTTACCTTGTTGACTGGAGATCCCAAGATCTTGGTTCAAAAGGACAACCTATTTGTATGAATAAAGTGTGGTCACTGTGGGGGGTTGTGAAAAACTCCTAGTCCATTCCTATATGATTTCTAGAAGAAAATTATTTTAGTGACAATGAGGTTAAGCATTTTATAATGATTCGGTCGAAATCATTTATGCTTTTAATGATTCGGGAGAAATCACCTATGTGAGAGAGAAGTGGGGTTGCTTCGAGTGGAATTGTAGGGGCACAATTCTTAGTAGCTCTCGCAGAACCAGGCTAGTGTTCCATGACCATAACGGACACGACTATGAGGAGTTAACCTTGTTAGGGAGATTCTTGTGTGAAGTGTATTGTCGTCTTCACAAATGGCAGCTCAGTTCAAAGACATCGAGTTCTACTGACGGCTAGAAGGCTAAGTGCATTTCATAAGGGAAGGTTCAAAGGTTTACACCTACCTATCCTATGCAAGATTTCAACCATTGAAAATTCATTGAAATTTTATGTGTCTTCGATCAATCTCATACATGTGGGGGATGATTGGAATGTGTTTTCGATCGATCTCTCATTCATGTGGGGGATTGTTGGAAAAAAGTGTAAATTTTTCAAAGGAAAAAGTGTTTTTTTTTTCATGTTTTTGGACCAAATATAATTATATATAGTTGTGAAATATATAATTAATATTTTATGGGTGTGTATTCTCCTTGAAGAGAGGATTACAACGATATAAAGAACGTCCAAAACGGAGCTAAGATGAATGAGATATCGATGCTCAAAGATTGGTGTTTGATGTGGGAAAATGCAAGTTAAAAGTGTGAAAATTTGTCCCACATAGGAAGATGGACCAAACCATGAGTGGTTTATAATGAGGAGTCTTGACAAGCATGACAAGTTACTCCAAGACAAAACTTGGGTCTAAGCAGTAGCAAATCATTAAACTTGTGTGGACTCGCATCTGTCTCGTACTTTGTATAAGGTATTATTTTTTTTTTTTGCGTGAGCCGCGTTCGTGTCTTGAACGAATCTAGACAATTCTAGAGCCGTTACAGAAATAGTTTAATGATAGAATTATTATATTTAATTATTAATAAAAAATATTTTTTATTACAATTAAATATAATTAATTTGTTTACAACTCATGGTTTAATGATAGAATTATTATATTTAACTATTAATAAAAAATAGTTTTTTATTATTATTACAATTGAATATAATTAATTTGTTGTTACAACTCATCTCCTATAAAAGGGATGGAGATGCAAACACCAAAACACACTTAAAACATTTCTGGAAACACTTGAGATATTTGAAAGGTTTTACACTTTAACGGCGAGACGTTGCTGCTTCCAAGAACGAAGATCACTTTGAATTCACGTGTTTTTTCAGGCAAGTTGGTTACCTCCGGCAGTACATGCTGCATGCTGCTTTGGCTGTTGTACCCTGGGAAACAGACTTCGAATCTGTTTTAAGGGAATCGTGTCAAACACGAGACTCAGCCTTTATATTTCGTATTGTAATTTACTTTTCGTATTTTTATTTCTTTTATTTGTAATTTTAATTTCCGAACTTTATTTATTTCCGTGTATTGTAATTTCTTTTCTTGAATTGTAATTCGTAATACATTTCTTGTATTTTATAATTGGTATCGGGCACAATATCCCTACACTTTTATCATCTGGTACCGCTAGACTAGAAACCTTTTGGTCCAAGTTCATGTATTTTAGGTGTGAGTTATGTGCTCATGGATCATTAGATATGATCAGACATTTGACTGCAGGTGCATTTGTCGTTTGTACGATGAAATAAAATATAATGAAAATATAAAGATTTTTGAAATGTTAAATATAACCCTTACGCTTATCCTTATGAAATAACGGTTCTTTGTTTTTTAAATTATTTTTACACATCAATGTGTGTGTGTGTTTGAGCTTTTATATAATAATGAATGAAAAACTATGAGAATTGTACATTAATTAATAAACATAGATAGTTATTTTATAAACTTATAAATTGGAAAGTATATGAATTTTTATATTTACATTAATAATGTTATATATATATATATATATATATATATATATATATATATATATATATATATATATATATATATATATATATGTGTGTGTGTGTGTGTGTGTGTGTGTGTTTGTGTGTGTGTGTGTATTATATAAAAAATTAAAAAAAATGTTTTTGTTAAGAATAGTAACTCGAGGTATTCTGTAAAATATGTAATACTTCTTTGATCCTAATTCTATATGTGTGTATGCTTGTTTATGTATGTTGAAATTACTACGTGGGGAAAAAACCCTTTTGGAATGATATATGTTAAACACATAGGGTGAATTCGAATCATATATCAAATACATTAACAACAAATCGAAGGCAATTCAAATCACATGATGTCTTGTTGCAATAGTACGTAATAGATCAACAGAGACATCGAAATACACAGATCATCAGCTAGAGGTATACAATGTGTGTGTAACATATATGGTACGTATGTTTGAGCTTCACATAATCATAGTTTCTTTCGGAATCCATGGGAGAAGAAAACCCAAAAGGAATCATCCATTGACCATGGATCAAATGGCGATATCTAAGGAAGTTGAAAGGCGTTTATAAATAAAATGATGACGATACTCACGTGATCTATTTGGTTTTTACTTTTTAGTAGCAGGGGTGAATTCAGAAATTTTTTTCATCCTAGTGTTATTTTATCAAAATATAAAATTAATAGGTGTTAATTATTTATATTATGTAAATTAAATTTTATGAAATTATATAATACATCACATATCGTGAGCAAAATTTAATGGTGTGGTATAACACCGTAGGGGCAGACATAGTAAAAAAGGAGGGGTAGCACGTGCAACGGGTTCTCTCCCCAATAACTCATTTTGCAATGAATACTTTTTTTTAAAATTATTTTGTGCAACCGACGATTTTTTAAGTGTGCAACTAATTGTGTTAAAATACTGGAAAAAAATTAATGTACAGCTTGATTAAAAAGAATTATAACCTCAAATCATACAAAAAAAAAAAAATAAAATAGGATACTTAAATAAGTAATAAATAAACAAACTTTTGATGCCCAATAACCAAATTATTTATATGGTCCAACACCCCAATTAATAGATACAGTATAAAATAGCCCATTAAACAAACCTAATAATGGCTCAATCCAAATCCCAATAACAATTTACTAATAATCAAATACCCATAATTTTTTATGGATCGACTTTGAAGAGAAAGTGATACCTAGAGACTAACAACGCCGAGAGATAGAGAGTGATCCGAGTGTGTGACGCATCCGTGCAACACCGGAATGACAAGTGAGGCTCACATATAGCAGACGAAGACAACCTCATAGCCACTGATTCTATCTTCAGTAACCGTCTAATTGGGAATCTTTATCATGCTAACCAAATAGAAGAAATAAGATGTTTCTATTGGAATATGGGCCACGACAAAAAAGTGTGATTTTTCTCACCTGACTCTTCGAACCTACTCATTTGAATTTTCAAAATGCGATTACAATGAAATATTATATAACTTGTCCCTTTGGAAACTAGGTCCGCCACTGTAACACCCGTCACGCCGGTGTTAACACACTGGTAGGGCCGGGCCTGGGTCACCTGGACCACTGCCTAGGACCCAATTCAATATAAGGGGCCCAAAAAAAAATAATATGTTAATATAGCTCAGCTGTCCAGTATTAGCTTATATGATTTTTGCGCGATAAAAGACATAAACAATGTGTTGATTCAGCTGACAGTTATCTTATATTGGAATCCCAATGGTATGGGATCGATTCTCATCGTGTGCATTTTTATTTTGTTTTATATCTCATCACTACCACTTGAATTTTCATATACATATATCGTCTACTTATTTTATATCAATATCTCATCCATCAAATTCAATATTTATACTTTTGTTTTTCAAGATTTTGTTTTTTTATTTTTGTTTATCACGTAGTTTATGTTATTTATTATACGACTATTAAAAATACTAATGAGATTTGTATTTATTTCTTGGGATGTTATTTATTTTTGACACATATGTTTACTATTAGTATTATGGATACTTTAAAATTTTAAACTTTTTTTTCTAAATTTTCTAATAAAAAATAATTTAATATTAAATCTAAGTTTTGTCCAATTTATAATCATACGAATAAAAAATATAATGTTTTTTTTTCTCAACATTATTTAATTGTAACTTTTTTGTGCTAATTTTGCTCATATATATATAGAAGACCCTTTATAAGGGCATGTCCCAAGTTTAAAAAATGATAGGACCGACACTCCACGTATCCGTTCTAGAAATTAAATTACCCGGTACGTGCATGCAAGGCGGGTTGACCAGCACGTGGCTGACACGGAATTTTAAAAACCGTATTGAATCCGGGTGGGTTGGTTGGGTGCCTGGGTGGGGACGTGGGGTTCCAATGCACCGGCCTTAGCTTAGCTTAATGTATAAATTCAAAACTAGTATCTTGAAAATTAAAATCACTATTTTTGAAAAAATTATTAAAATAGCCAAAAATCATATTCTATTATCAAGTTTTAGCCACATAATATCAATTTAATCAAAATATCCACACTTTACGTTACCACATTTACGTGATAGTCATCATTTACGCGATCTGTACTTTTTATTAATATTTTAATGCATTACGTTACAAAAGTTAACTGATAACGTAAAGTAGTGGTACTTTACGTTACATAAATTTAAAAGTTGCTCCGACCCAATAAAAAGTAGGTGGTGTAACACCCACAATTCTCACACAAATGTCACGTCAATACAATACACAAGTGGCAATAACGCAAGCATCTCATAATGCACATGTCATAGGGTTAACTGAAAATCACTATTAATTTAAACTTTAATACACATAAGTCATACATCATGTCATAATCTGATACTGATACATAAACACAACTGAATACTGTTAACATACATAGGCAGACCAGATTCAACAGTTTTCAAAGCTAATATTGACAAGCAGCAGATTACACAAAACTCAGCAATGAACCCGGCTCCTATTTCGGCGGCTGCTGTGACTGAGATCCCACAGTGTGGCTGCCTGAGACACGGAAGACTCGAAAACATAAGCTGGACAGCTCGTGAGTACGCGAGGGTTAGACACTGCAGATAAGAACACATAGCATACACAACACAGATAGCTCATTACACATAACACAATCTCGGTGCACACACATCTCTGCTCAAGAGGGGACGCCATTCCCCAGCTAACAGGCCGCACACAGCAGCGGTTAGCTACTCAATAGGCATAGGAGCGACCTGGCAATAAACACTGCTGTATATACACAGTCTCATATCTCGTGACTGGTTAGGGACAGTCAGCCTACGCGACCACATATCGCGGACACCTGCAACTCAAACACATATTGCACGAATAGGGTAGAGAAACTCATACCTGCGCGCTATCACAGTCTCATACACATATATATCACAACCACGTAGATGACTCGAAAGAATGCATGTGCGTTTGAAAAGAACTCGAGTACTCACCGACTACCCGATTTCGACTTGAAACCCGGAACTCTTAATGCGGCTCGGCACGTGATCAGCTAGAACCTGTAACCATTACGGATCTCATATATTAATGCAAGCTCAAGAATCGCACAACTCAAATCAAACATCATTTCACAACTTAATTAAACTCGAAACATATTTCCGAACGGATAACCGATCCCCGAAATCCCCTCACGAGATTCCTACCGAGACCCAAAATCCCAGATAACTCATTCCGACACTGTCCCGAAGGAATTCGAACTAATAACGACCCAAGACTCCCCTATAACGACCAAACTGAATTCCTCCTGCAGGATGCGGCTCGCACCGCGCCCTCTGCACTTCGCGTCGCGCCCTTGCTCCCCTACGCGTCGCGCCGCGTCCCTCTGCGCGTCGCGTCGCGACCAGGCGCCTGCTCCCAACCCTGCTCTTCGATTTCCATGGCTGTACCAGAGGGGTTTCAACCCTCCTCACTCGATTTTCCAGCAACAAAAGCATATATACTCATATAAATTCGACCCATACACTACTGAAACCAAATTCCTCAACATAACACATGAATACCTCAAGGATTAGCTACCAAAGTGACGAAATCTTACCTTTGGAGCTTCAAGAACACAAAATGGAGGAAGAACACAACTCCAGCAGCCAAATTCAAGCTTGAAGACCTCTTTGCAGCTCTAAAACACACAGCACACACTCACTTTATCTCTGGGTTTTGGATAAGAGAAATGAAAAGGATAAGGTCACATACACATATATATCCATTTCTTTAATTAAGCAAGTCCCGAACCCACTAAATCCGAACCCGATTTCACTTTTTCACAATTACTATCATTAGGACCCAATTAAATCCACGATCTCAATGATTATAATAATCCACTAATCATTAGCTCGGAGACACGTATCACTCAATCTTGACACGTTAAATCCACGAAACGGAATTTAATTGGAACACGCAATAATTATTAAAATAAAGAGCCAATAAATTAAATCCACGTACCAGGCTCAAATCTGGGATGTTACAAATCCTCTCCTCTTAAAAAGATTCCGTCCCGGAATCTAGCTCGGATTCGGGAACAGCTGCGGATAACGACTCCTCATCTCGGCCTCGGGCTCCCAGGTGGCACTAGTACCCTTATGATGCCTCCACTGAACAATTACTAGCGCAATCTCTTTATTCCGCAATCTCTTCACTTTTCGATCAGTAATTGCCTCAGGCTGCTCAACATATCTCAAATGATTATCCACAGTGATCTCGGATAACGGCACGAACTGATCGTCTTTGGCCAAACATTTCCTCAGATGACTCACATGAAATGTATCGTGAACTCCGGCCAACTCAGGAGGCAATCTCAGTCTATAAGCCTGATCTCGAACTCTGGCAATGATCTCGAACGGACCGACGTACCGCGGACTCAGCTTACCTCGATGTCTGAATCTAATAACTCCTTTCCACGGCGATACCTTCAGCATAACGCGGTCCCCGACACTGAACTCGATCTCAGTCAGACGACGGTCGGCATAACTCTTTTGCCGGCTCTGTGCTACTCTCATATGCTCGCGGATAACCGCCACCTTATCGCTCGTCTCCTGTAACAACTCGGGCCCACTGATAGGTCGCTCGCCGACCTCGCCCCAACACACCGGGGTTAGGCACTTACGCCCATACAGTGCCTCGAACGGAGCCATCTTGATGGAGGAATGGTAGCTGTTGTTGTACGCAAACTCGACTAACGGCAAGTGAACGTCCCAACTACCACTGAAATCGATCGCACAAGCTCGGAGCATATCTTCGAGAGTCTGATTCGCCCGCTCTGTCTGCCCGTCTGTCTGAGGTCTGTACGCTGTACTCAACTGAACTCTCGTCCCCAGCTCGCGCTGAAAGCTCTGCCAGAACCTCGAAGTAAACCGCGTATCTCTATCGGACGTAATCGACATCGGAACGCCGTGCCTCGACACTATCTCACTGATGTATAACTGAGCCAACTGGTCCATAGTGATGGTGCCTCTCACCGCCAGGAAATGGGCACTCTTAGTCAACCGATCCACAATCACCCAGATCATATCATTGCCTCGAACGGTGCGCGGTAGTCTAACGATGAAGTCCATCGTGATATGATACCACTTCCACTCTGGGATCTCTAGAGGCTGCAGATGCCCGTGAGGCTTCTGATGCTTGGCCTTAACGCGCAAACAAGTCATGCACTCTTCGACATATCGGCCCAGCTCTCTCTTCATCCCAGGCCACCAGTAATACTCATGCAAATCTCTGTACATCTTGGTGCTCCCGGGGTGAATAGACAATCTCGATCGGTGCGACTCGTCTAAAATCAGCTGCCGCAGATTACCGATTCTCGGAACCCAAACCCGGTCATGGAATACATATAAGCCTCTGCTATCTCTGCTCAATACCTCAAGCTGCCCTGCAAGCCGCTCCCTCTTCACATATTCCGCCCGCAAACCCTCTAACTGAGCATGCCTCAGACTCTCCACAAGGGTCGATGTGACCTCGAGCCTCGCTGCTCGGGAAACCACTGTCTGACCGCACGTCTTGCGACTCAACGCATCGGCCACCACATTGGCCCTACCAGGATGGTACTGAATCTCGCAGTCATAATCTTTCAACAACTCAAGGTTGCGCCGCTGTCTCATATTCAGCTCCTTCTGACTGAACAGGTACTGAAGACTCTTATGATCGGTATATACCACAAACCGCGAACCGTACAGATAATGACGCCATATTTTCAACGCAAACACTATCGCGTCCAACTCAAGGTCGTGCACGGTATGATTCTCGTCGTAGGTCTTCAGCTGTCGCGACGCATATGCAATCACCTTGCCTCGCTGCATCAGAACACATCCCAAACCGGTACCCGATGCATCACAATAGACCACAAAATCCTCTGTACCCTCGGGCAATGCTAACACCGGAGCCTGACATAACCGGGACTTCAGCTCTCTGAAGGCCGACTCCTTCTCATCGGACCACACGAAAGGAACGGACTGCCGTGTCAATCTCGTCAACGGCCTGGCAATCCTCGAGAAGTCCTGAATGAAGCGGCGGTAATACCCGGCTAGTCCCAAAAAGCTGCGGACCTCAGGCACAGTCTTCGGCGGCTCCCAACTCATCACGGCCTCTATCTTCGCCGGATCCACTAAAATACCCTCGGCGCTCACAACATGCCCCAGAAACTGGACCTCACGCAACCAGAACTCGCACTTGGAGAACTTCGCAAACAATCGCTCCTCTCGCAGCACAGTCAAAACCTCTCGCAAGTGCTGCTCGTGGTCCTCGGCACTCCTCGAATATATCAGGATGTCGTCGATAAAAACAATCACAAATCGATCCAACATAGATCTACACACCCTGTTCATCAAATCCATGAATGTTGCGGGTGCGTTAGTCAGTCCGAATGGCATGACTAGAAACTCATAATGGCCGTATCTCGTCCGGAATGCAGTCTTCGGCACGTCCTCATCTCTGACTCTCAGCTGATGATACCCTGATCTCAAATCAATCTTCGAAAAGAAGCTCGAACCCTGCAATTGGTCAAACAGATCGTCGATACGTGGAAGCGGATAACGGTTCTTCACCGTCACTTTATTCAACTCTCGATAATCAATACACATCCGCATAGAACCGTCTTTCTTCTTCACGAATAGCACGGGAGCTCCCCACGGGGACGAACTCGGACGGATGAATCCACGATCAAGCAATTCCTGGAGCTGCGACATCATCTCTCTCATCTCAGTAGGTGCCAACCTATAAGGCGTCTTTGCAATAGGCACCACTCCAGGGATAAGGTCGATACGGAACTCGACCTGACGATCTGGCGGTAACCCAGGCAACTCCTCTGGGAATACCTCAGGGAACTCTCTGATCACAGGTATATCCGCTATAGTCTTCTTCTCTAATCTGGCGTCAACAACATAAACCAGAAAGGTCTCGCACCCCTTCGCAACATATCTCTGAGCTCGGGCCATCGAAACAATACCGATCTCGCCTCGGCGCCTCTCGCCATACATTATCACAGTCTCACTGTCTGAAATGGGTATCCGAATCATCTTCTTTGCACATAGAATGTCGGCCTGCCTGGTTGTTATCCAATCCATACCCACTATCACGTCAAAACTGCTGATCTCTATCGGCAGTAAATTAATCAAGAACCGATGAGCATCGATCTCTAAAACACAATTTCGGAATACTCGACTCACTAACGCAGTACTACCATCTACTCTCTCAACGACTAACGGCACAGATAAAATAGTAGGAGGCACAGAAAAGTAGGCACAAAACACAACAGATACATACGAGCGATCCGCTCCAGAATCAAATAAAATACGAGCACTAAGCTCGTTCAGGATGTACGTACCGGATCCAACATCTGCGGACTCGCGGGCCTCCTCTGCCGTAGCCTGAAACACTCTACCCCGGCCTCGAGGTGCTGACTCACGGCGGCTCGACGATGACGGCTCTGCTCTGGTCCCGCTAGTGCTCGCTCCCTGCACTGCTGGCGGCGCATCAGGACAATCTCTCACAATATGACCTGGCCTCCCACAACGGAAGCACAGGGAATCCGTCGAAGTACACGTAAAAGAGGTGTGGCCATACTGACCACAACGATAACATCTGGGCTGCTCCGGCATACAAGAACCGGAATGACGACGGCGGCACCTCTGACAGTCTCTCTCCCCGGCTGAACTGTCTGCCCGACTCCCTAATGGCTGGGACCCCTGCCCCACGCTACTCTGGCTCTGACTGGGAGCACTATATCGGGAAGTCTGTCCCTGACTCTGACTGGCCGCCCCGGACCCCTGATACTGCCCTGACCTCCGGGACCTGCGATCTCTGCCCCTATCTCGATCTCTACGGAATCCTGAACCTTGCCCCTGAACCTGCTGCTGCTCAGGCTGCCTCTCTCTCTGGAACTCCTGGGGCTCTCGATAATAGCTATGGGACTGCTCGGACGTCCCTGTCCTCTGTCTCTGGGATGAAGGCTGACCCCTCTGCCTCTCAATCTCTCTCTCTCTCTCTCTAACACGAGCCAACTTCAAGGCTCTCGCAAACGTAGGAGTGTCGTGAAGCCCGACAAACTCCCGAATATCCGACCGCAGACCATCAATGAAGGCATCGGCCTTACGGACCTCTGTATCCACGTGCTGGGGTGCGAACTGGGCATACTCATTAAAACAGTCTACATACTACTGGACCGACATGCTACCCTGCTGGAGATGTAGAAAACGGCGCTCCATCTCACGACACTCATCTCGGGGAATATATTGAAGCTCGAAAATAGCACGAAACTGATCCCACGACATAGCATAAGCTGCACCTGTAGTCATAGACGACTCAATGGACTTCCACCACTGTGAAGCCCATCCCTTCAGCAAATAGGCCGCATAGCCGACCATATCACGAGGATCGACATGGGCAACTCGGAATGCCGCCTCAATCTCTCTCTCCCAAGCCATAGCCGCACCCAGCTCACCACCGCCTCGGAACTGAGGTGGGACCCCCGCCATAAAGTCCTTAAAGGACCCACCTCGCGGAGTAGAAGAAGAAGATGCCCCAACCCCTGTCTCGACACTCATAACTGGCGGCGGATCAGATCCCTGTCGCTGCTGATCTCTCTCTCTATAAAACTCAGTCAATACTGCTAACATCTCTGACCGGCGGATATACTCATCTCCCGCTGGTCTCTCGGGCCCTGAACCCTCTCCATGATTTGCCATAAGTCCCATAACTACCTGCACATATCACAAAGGTAAGATAACAGATCGATCACCCAGCGTTATACAATAAGCTAGGTCAGTTAATTCCGCTAAACTCAGTCTCAGGGAAGAATCCCACGGATCTGAACACGGTAAGAGCTCAAGCATCCACTGATACTCAATACTGAAACCATAGCTCTGATACCAAGCTGTAACCCCCACAATTCTCACACAAATGCCACGTCAATACAATACACAAATGACAATAACGCAAGCATCTCATAATGCACATGTCATAGGGTTAACTGAAAATCACTATTAATTTAAACTTTAATACACATAAGTCATACATCATGTCATAATCTGATACTGATACATAAACACAACTGAATACTGTTAACATACATAGGCAGACCAGATTCAACAGTTTTCAAAGCTAATATTGACAAGCAGCAGATTACACAAAACTCAGCAATGAACCCGGCTCCTATTTCGGCGGCTGCTGTGACTGAGATCCCACAGTATGGCTGCCTGAGACACGGAAGACTCAAAAACATAAGCTGGACAGCTCGTGAGTACGCGAGGGTTAGACACTGCAGATAAGAACACATAGCATACACAACACAGATAGCTCATTACACATAACACAATCTCGGTGCACACACATCTCTGCTCAAGAGGGGACGCCGTTCCCCAGCTAACAGGCCGCACACAGCAGCGGTTAGCTACTCAATAGGCACAGGAGCGACCTGGCAATAAACACTGCTGTATATACACAGTCTCATATCTCGTGACTGGTTAGGGACAGTCAACCTACGCGACCACATATCGCGGACACCTGCAACTCAAACACATATAGCACGTATAGGGTAGAGAAACTCATACATGCGCGCTATCACAGTCTCATACACATATATATCACAACCACGTAGATGACTCGAAAGAATGCACGTGCGTTTGAAAAGAACTCGAGTACTCACCGACTACCCGATTTCGACTTGAAACCCGGAACTCTTAATGCGGCTCGACACGTGATCAGCTAGAACCTGTAACCATTACGGATCTCATATATTAATGCAAGCTCAAGAATCGCACAACTCAAATCAAACATCATTTCACAACTTAATTAAACTCGAAACGTATTTCCGAACGGATAACCGATCCCCGAAATCCCCTCACGAGATTCCTACCGAGACCCAAAATCCCAGATAACTCATTCTGACACTGTCTCGAAGGAATTCGAACTAATAACGACCCAAGACTCCCCTATAACGACCAAACCGAATTCCTCCTGCAGGATGCGGCTCGCACCGCGCCCTCTGCACTTCGCGTCGCGCCCTTGCTCCCCTACGCGTCGCGCCGCGTCCCTCTGCGCGTCGTGCCGCGACCAGGCGCCTGCTCCCAACCCTGCTCTTCGATTTCCATGGCTGCACCAGAGGGGTTTCAACCCTCCTCACTCGATTTTCCAGCAACAAAAGCATATATACTCATATAAATTCGACCCATACACTACTGAAACCAAATTCCTCAACATAACACATGAATACCTCAAGGATTAGCTACCAATGTGACGAAATCTTACCTTTGAAGCTTCAAGAACACAAAATGGAGGAAGAACACAACTCCAGCAGCCAAATTCAAGCTTGAAGACCTCTTTGCAGCTCTAAAACACACAGCACACACTCACTTTATCTCTGGGATTTGGATAAGAGAAATGAAAAGGATAAGGGTCACATACACATATATATCCATTTCTTTAATTAAGCAAGTCCCGAACCCACTAAATCCGAACCCGATTTCACTTTTTCACAATTACTATCATTAGAACCCAATTAAATCCACGATCTCAATGATTATAATAATCCACTAATCATTAGCTCGGAGACACGTATCACTCAATCTTGACACGTTAAATCCACGAAACGGAATTTAAGTGGAACACGCAATAATTATTAAAATAAAGAGCCAATAAATTAAATCCACGTACTAATAAATAAGTTAAAATTTTAAATTATTGTTGGGATAAATGTTAATATTTATACGCCTAAAAGTTAAAATATATAAAAGTAAAATATTTTTGGTTTTTCGGTTAATCGTCCGTCACCAAAATCGTGAACCTAAACCGAAACCGAAGGTTTTTTCGGTTCGGTTAACCAAACCGGAAATAATTAAAAATTCGGTTCGGTTAACCTTAAAATCAGAACGGTTTTTCGGTTTTTCGTATCGGTTTTCCGATTTCGGAATTTTTTGAACACCCCTAACGTAAAGTACCATTACTTCACGTTACGAAACACCTTTTATAACGTAATGCATAAAATATTAATAAAATGTACAGATCACGTAAATGATGGCTAAAACGTAAATGTGATAACATAAAGTGTGGCTATTTTGGTTAGGTTGATATTATTTGGCTAAAACTTGAGAATGTGATGTGATCTTTGGCTATTTTAGTAATTATCCCATTATTTTTACACTACGATGTTCAAGCAAATAGGTGGACGATCAAAAGATTAAATTTTAATATAGTTTTATTTTTTTAAACAATTTGTTTAATAAATGATTTTTTAAAATTAATTTTTTTTTAAAAAATATATATTTTATCTTACTTTTTTACCACAAGTCATTTTAACCGTTTAGTCCGTTGATCGAAATTGTCACCCTCAAAACTATAATTAAGGGGTTGTTTGTTTGATTTTTATATTAATTACTGTCTGGATTAAGTCGACTGTCTGGATAAAAATAATAATGATTTGTTTTGTTTGCTGAATTAACGGTCTGAATGATATAAATATTATAATTTGAACCTTCTACTAAAAATAAAGACTACTTATTTTTATTGTTGAATAAAGTTTGAATGAAAATATTTATGTTACTCTGTATTTTCAAATTAACATAAATATAAAATTTCGGTGATATTTAAACCATAAGTTCACAACAAAAATTATTTAGAGGTTACATGAACAAATAAATCATTTGCAATGTTTGCTGGTTAATAGGAAAAAAAGGGAGGCCATAAATGAAAGGAATGGTAATTTAAGAATTGAGTTTGGACTGAATGGAGAGGACATAGCTTCACCGACTTAACAATATGACTGAATCTGTTTTTTTAATTAATATTAAGTCTCAAACAAACATGTGAAAAAGACTGACCCAATTAATTCATGTTGCTAGGTCAGCTCATTAAGTCACAATCAAACAACCTCTAATTCTTCTTTGTTTTTTTAGAGTAAATTAAAGAATTTAAATGTCCCTATGCTTTATATAAATTTATGCAAATTAGTTTCTTAAACTTTTAAAAATTATTTAAAATGCTTTCTATATATATGTTTAGCTCTCATCTATTAAATATTTAAATTTAATGCAAAATAAAATTTGGTTTTAAAAAATGATAATTTCAAGAATTTTGCTTTTGCTTCTTCGTTTGCAGTTAATTTCAATACATCCCTAAATGATTTCTTTTTTTGTTTTAGCTAGATTTAAGTTTATTTATTTGTATATGTTTATAAATTATTCGATTTCGTAATTATATATAAAATATATCACAAAATAATTACATGATTTGACTGTGTTTTATTATTAATTGAGTTAGACAAATAAAAATCAAGAAAATTTAAAAGTTGGTTGAAATGTGAAGAGACCTTTAATAACTAACTTAAGTGCTTTATTTTACAAAAACAATACATTTTAAAAGTTCGTTAGTTAGTTAGTTAAAGTCACACCAGTATAGTTATTTAAAAGTTGGTTACTCGAACTGGTATCGGGTAATGCCCCTAACCAACCCTTATTGCGTATATATATCATCACTTGCTTTTTAATTCCTTCATTCAAAAGAAAGTCTTATGTGTATATGTGTGTGATACGTGAACAACAAAGAAAATAAAGGAGTAAAATCTGAACTTGAAGGACTTAGCTTGCTCATGTTCTTCCTTTTCTCCATACTCATCTTCTTCAACCTCTAAGTGAGGTAATTCTCATAAATCTCAAGTTTTGATTTTGTTAAATCATAAGGAATTGATGGAAACATGTTGTTACATGTTTATGTATTGTTGCTAGAGTAAATTACAAAAAACGTCCCTGTGGTTTGTCCAAAATTATGAAAACGGTCCCTCAACTTTCAAAATTGAAAAATAACTTGAAAACTGAAATTGAAAAATGACTAATTTTCGTTAACTAAACGCAACCCTAGGATTTAAGCCCAAAGAGCGAGCATGAAAAACCAAAATTAAACTAATAATCCAAATCTGAAAACCAAACATGAAAAAACTGAACGGTTCTTTTGTTTCAAAAACCAAAAAATTCGATTTGATCTTAATTTACATAGAACGACGTGTCATTACGTACTTCATAGAAAACTCATAAATCTTAACATCAAGGGTCCAAAACATAACAAGATCAAAACCAATACACAAATCAATTGGAAAATAATCAAAGTACTAACAAAATATAGTAAAAAACTCATATTTTTTTACGAAAATACCCAAAATCAATAAAATCGATATCCAAGTACAAATCTTACAAAATTTAAATAGGAAACACGTTGATATTTTACATTTAACATTAATTTGTGATGAAATCGAATTTCAAACAACAACAACAACAATATAAATAATAATTATTATTAGAATAACAAATCATTCTTTACAATTAAAAATTATTCGTAATATATAAAATACACATACGAATATAAAAATTTGTATACTTAAATTTAATAAATATTGATTAATATATACTAAAAGTCAAACGATTTATGTACTTAATATTAATAAAAATTTATTACCATAATAAGTTAAAAAGTTAATAATGTTATTAAAAATGTAATGAAATAATAAAGAAAAATTAATAATAAAATAAAAGTTAATAAATTACCCATCAAGGACCATATGCGTAATTAATTGCAAACATCAGGGACCAAACTCAAAATAGTAAAAATGTCATTTTAAAAAGTTTAACGGTTGTTTAACGGACGAGGGACCAAAATTGAAAGTGAACCGTTAAGTTAGGGACCATTTATGCAACTTTTAAAGTTGAGGGACCGTTTCCATAATTTTAGACAAACCACAGGGACCATTTTTTAATTTACTCTTGTTGCTATTTAAATTCATGTGTTTAAGCACCATTAAACTTGGAAAATTGAGTGAAAAATGAAGCAGGCATAGGACAGAGAAGAATTCTGGTTCCATTGTAGAAGAAGGCTCCACGCACCTGCATGGGTTGAGTCACACACGCGTGGGCTATGCACTCGCTTGGGGTGGCCAGCGCCTGTGTGGGATTGGCTAGGCATCGACATAGACTGCCTGGTTCAGTTTTTCACGTAGAATCCCGATTTAAGCATCAATTTAGTTCAGTTTTTTTAGTATTTAATACATAGTTCCATTTTATTTTATTATATACATAAGATCATCCTAGTAGCATTTTAACATCTTGTAGCAGCTTGTAGAATATTATAGCATTATAGCAGACATCAAAATGAGTTGCTAAACCTTTTAAGATGCATAATTACTCATATTTGATATCTTTGTAGCACCAACTCATTTCATTGATTTAATCATACATGATGAGCAGGTCGTACTAATCACATATATATTCATTATTATCTGGAGCATTATATCCGTAGAAACTTAAGTACCATCAGTTTGGAGTCAGTTGGGTCGCTCCCAACTTGATCGTTATAGTGGCGACTCCGTATTTGCTACTAGTGAAGAAATTGTAGTCACGGAGATTCGTCGTTGATTTCCTATGAAGCATCTGTTCATATTGGATTGTGATTAATATTACTATTATTATATCAAGTTGTTTTATATACAAATGATGTTTAAATATTTTAGTAAACTTGTTGAATTCTTTACCGCGCACTCACCAGCTAAAGCTGATAAAACTAATTTTCAAATTTTATATTACAGGAGATAATGATTCATGTAAACCGTAACTAGGAGATAAAGCCCTTAAGTTAGTTATTTCATGTAAAGCGTAACAAAGTAGTTCAGGAGCGGGAGAGAAGAAGTAAACTATTTAACGTCTTTGAGACTTTTAGAGATAAACAGTTAGTGTAAACCGAAACTGAACGGCAACTAGAATACTATGTACTAAATTTGAGGTTTTGTATAATTTAGTATCTTAATGTCGTAATCACGATTGTATGATGATGTGACATTTTGTGGTTCGAATGTGGGTGTTACACACATAATGTGGTTAATAATAACAATTGAAATAATAATCGGGTTAATTCCTTTTAAAGTCCGAAGACTACCTTATGTTATTTAAATATGGTGTAGTGATCGCGGTTATTTTTTATAATTAACACAACAAAATTGTCAATTTAGCAGGCATCAGATATTAAATATTGATAAATGAGACTGCTACCTTAGAGACATATTTGTTGAGGTGCTTGCCATTTCTATCACATAACCAAAGGTGCCTCTGTTTTTTGTAATATACATAGAGAGAAACCGAGAGATAGAGCAACATGATAATAGCCATAGTTGAAATGATTGAAGATTTACTTCTCTTGGATATCATCTTCGGCCGGTCCTAAGCATTTTCACGCCAGTAATGTATTTTTAAACTTTTTTTAAGAAAACATAACATACTATTTTTAACGGGGTTTGATCACTTCTTATATCGTTTGATGTAAAATTTAGACAATAATTATCTAATTGGGTGGTAAAAAAAAATTCTCGTTGTTTCTTATAGCGCACCCTGTTTATTTTGATACTAGCATTTTTCCGTTTTTTGTTACTTCTTATAATTTCATTGTTATCATCTTTAAAATTAAAAACTATTGTCACTGATAGTGAAAATATGAACATTAAACAGTAAAACAAAGCTTATTATATTACTTATTTGAGTGAAAAATAATGTCATTCGATGGTTTGATGCCCTAAGCTTTCGCCCGTGCGGCCCCCGCCCCACTCAGGGTCGGCCCTGATCTTCTTCATTGAGCATTGTCACCATCATCTTTAGCTCAAATTCTTGAGGTATTTTTAAGTTGTAAAGTTGATTAATTGTTGATATAGTTGAGTGATGATTCTAAGATATTTGGAGTTACATTCATGTTGTATTAGATTGAGGATTGGAATTGAAACAAAACACATACCATGGCTAAATAGAAAGCTATGTACAAACTAGTTCTATACCATCGTGACCGCGATCCACTAGTCACGCTCGCGATCAAGGTGAGGCGGTCAGATTGGTTAATGTGGCAAAGTTTAGGGATGATGATGGCCACGCCGTCGTGACCACAATAAGATGTGTGCGACCGCGATAAGGGAGGCCCGAGATGCCCATGTCTAGACAACTGGACAAATTTTTAGGTTGCGTTTAGTTGATGAAATTCTAAAATTTCCATTTTACTTTTCAAAAAAAAAAATGAAAACTTGTTTACTTAACAACAATTTCATAAATTTTCATTTTACATTTTAAAATACCACTCTTTATTCGCTCTCTCTTACTTTTCAATTACTTACCCTATATATTTCTTTATAATATTCTTTCTCTTTCTTACTTTTCAACCATCTATCCTATTTTTTTATAATCACCATCTTATTTTTCTTGTGAAATGATCAAATAAGTGTTGTGAATGATCAATTAAGTATTGTGAATGATCATTCTATAAGTGTTGTGAATGATCTTCTATAAGTGTTGTGAACGATCGCTGTTATTACGAAAATACCCTTGCAACTCAAAAAATGTGCGCCTGATTTTCTTTCCACTTTTGGTGACCGCCCTTATTTTTTTAATCTTATGACTTAGAATGATACCACTGGTACACTAAATTCTCACGGACACGTTTTTGAACCCATATGTATAGGGGTGGGTTTAGTGGAAAACCACATGCATCAAGAAACCTTAATAAATTACACGCATTATGCCTCATGCATCTGGTTGTGCAACATATCATATACATTTAGTGGTTAAATCTTTTGATTTTAAGGAAAGTGGTTAATTTTTTTTGAATTTAAGGAAAGTGGTTAAAGTGGGCTAAAGGAAAATGGTTAAATGGACTTAATGATCCCTTATGATGTGTTGATGGTCGTTGTGATGCATATTTGTTTTTTGAGGTTTCCTAATGCATGTTGGTTTTTCATTGAACCCATATATATATATATATATATATATATATATATATATATATATATATATATATATATATATATATATATATATATATATATATATATATATATATATATATAGAGAGAGAGAGAGAGAGAGAGAGAGAGAGAGAGAGAGAGGGGGTTCAATTGAGAACTTTTATGCATCGAGGTGCAAAAGAACCTATATCATCCATTAGATCAAAAAATTGTATAAATTAGATTAATGACAAAAGGGTAAGTAGTTGGACAATTTTATGCATATTGTGCATTATAGAAACAAACAAGGAATGACATTTTGGTGAATGTGCAAACATCATTAAATTTAATATTTTAACAAATAATCAAATAATTAATGCTAAATAAATTCAAATGATATATTTCTAAATTTAACAAAAATTACACAAATTCAAAAAAGATGATGGAGATCGATGCATTTCATCGTTAATCGTGTTTATCTATGCATCGTGTTAACAAAAAAATACACAAATTCATTTATGCATCGATGTTTGTTGTTCATATTCTTCACTAATTTATGCATCGTGTTCAACTTGTTCCTCATTCATCTATGCATCGTCATTGTTCATCATCGATTTATGCATTATCATTTTTTGTTGTTCATCATCCATCATCCATCTATGCATCGTCATTGTTCATCATTCATCTATGCATCATCATTATTCATCGTTCATCATCCATCTATGCATCATGTTTTTCATATTCAGCATCGGTTGCATCTCTTGTTCATGTTCATCATCATCGTTGTTCATCGTTAATCTTCGTCTTCAAATCATCGTCACTATGAAAATCATGAAGAACACAATTAAAGAGAAAGGGGGAGAGAGAGAGATAGAGAGAAATGGGGAGGAAAATGAGGAATATAGTTAATATGAGAGTTTAATTCAAAATGTAACTCCTAATATCTTTTAATGATTTTTAGAAATAAATTAATTATCATATCTTTATTTTTCCCTAAATGCCATTTATGCACCCTTGTTAGATTATTCGATGCACAAAAGTTTCTCGAGGTTCTCGATACATAAAAGTTCTCAGTTGAAACTATATATATATATATAGATAGAGAGAGAGAGAGAGAGAGAGAGAGAGAGAGAGAGAGAGAGAGGGGTTCTTTTAAGAACCTCAAAGAGTGAGAACCTAGGAACCTTTTAGAGCCCTTGGATCAAAATAGTATTTTTGGAATAAAAAATATTATCTTTCTCTCTCCACATTTTTATTGTATGCATCTCTTTTTCACTTTCTCTCTCTTACTTTTTTTTTTAATTTTAATTTTCTCTTTCTTTTATTAGAATTGATTTTAATATTAAAAAAACGTTTTTTTATAAAAAAATAAATTTTTTTCTATATAAAAAATTATTTAATTGCTAAAAAATTAATGTATTCTATATATAAATATTATGTGTCTATATAGAATGTTATATAATTCTATATCTTTTTATATAGATTAACATTACTATTCATAATCTATGTGGAATGTTATTTTCTTATATATTTCATATATTTTTATGTTTATTATACAAATCTATATCTTTTTTGTAGATTAACATTACTATTCATTGTGTTTTTGATATATTATATCAGTTGCATACCAACTGTTCGATAAAATGTCTAAATGAAATCTTATTTTTTTTTTGTTTCAATGTGTTTTTGGTATATTTTATCATTTAATCTACGTAGAATATATGATACTTGACATTCTACACGACATTCTACGTAGAATGCATGGCATTCTACGTAGATTGCATGTCATTCTACGTAGATTGAATGTCATTCTACGTAGATTGCATGACATTCTACGTAGATTGGACATAGAATATGTTCGTCGATACTCTACGTAGATTGCTTGTCATTCTACGTAGATTGCATGTCATTCTACGTAGATTGAATGTCATTCTACGTAGATTGCATGTTATTCTACGTAGATTAACAGTTTTATTCTATGTATTTTTGGTATATTTTATATCAGTTGCATACCAAGTGTTTGATAAAATGTCTAAATGAAATCTTTTTTTTTTTGTTTCAATGTGTTTTTGATATATTTTATCATGTAATTTATGTAGAATATATGATATTTGACATTTTACACGACCTTCTACATAGATTGCATGACATTCAATGTAGATTGCATGCCATTCTACGTAGATTGAATGTCATTCTACGTAGATTGCATGCCATTCTACGTAGATTGTATGTCATTCTACGTAGATTGCATGACATTTTACGTATATTGTATATAAAATTTGTTCGTCGATACTCTACATAGAGTATGACAGATTCGTTTTCAATGTTTTATAATGAAGATTATTTGTAAGATATTAGATATATATATATATATATATATATATATACATATATATATATATATATATATATATATATATATATATATCAATATAATAGTTATTAGATGTTATACATGATAATCTACATAGATTAGATGATAATCTATATAGAATATATAATACAAGACTACTTGTAAAAAAATCACAAATAATCTATGTAGAATCTTATGTTTATTATATATTTCATATATTTTTATATTTCTTATACATTTCTATATCTTTTTATGTAGATGTATATTAACATTCAATGTGTTTTTGGTATATTTTATCATGTAATCTATGTAGAATATATGATACTTGACATTCTACATAGATTGGATGACATTCTACGTAGATTGCATGCCATTCTACGTAGATTGCATGTCATTCTACGTAGATTGAATGCCATTCTACGTAGATTGAATGTCATTCAATGTAGATTGAATGTCATTCTACGTAGATTGCATGACATTCTACGTAGATTGTACATAGAATATGTTCGTTGATACTCTACGTAGATTGCATGCCATTCTACGTAGATTTCATGTCATTTTACGTAGATTGAATGTCATGCTACGTGGATTGCGTGACATTCTATGTAGAATATCGACGAACATATTCTATGTACAATCTACGTAGATTGGACGAATTCATTTTCCATGTTTTATAATTAAAACTATTTGTACGATATTAGATTATGATGAATGTAATAGTTATCAGATATTTTACATGATAATCTATGTTAATTACATGACAATCTACGTAAAATGTTATGTTGCTTATATATTTAATATATTTTTATGTTTCTTATACATTTTTATATCTTTTTATGTAGATTAACATTATTATTCAATGTGTTTTTGGTATATTTTATCATGTAATCTACGTAGAATATATGATAATTGACATTCTACAGGACATTCTAGGTAGATTGCATGTCATTCTACGTAGATTGCATGCCCTTCTATGTATATTGCATACCATTCTACGTAGAATGCATGACACTCTACGTAGATTGTACATGCAATATGTTCATCGATACTCTACATAGAATATGACAGATTCATTTTTAATGTTTTATAATGAAGATTATTTGTAAGATATTAGATTTATAATGATTGCAATAGTTATTGGATGTTTTACATGATAATCTACGTAGATTACATGACAATCTACGTAGATTAGATGATAATCTAAATAGAATATAATACAAGACTACTTGTAAAAAATCACACATAATCTATGTAAAATGTTATGTTTCTTATATATTTCATATATATTTATGTTTTTTTATACATTTCTATATCTTTTTATGTAGATTAACATAGTATTCAATGTCTTTTTGATATATTTTATATCAGTTGTATACCAAGTGTTTGATAAAATGTCTAAATGAAATCTTTTTTTGTTTCAATGTGTTTTTGATATATTTTATCAGGTAATCTACGTAGAATATATAATATTTGACATCCTACACGACATTCTATGTAGTTTGCATGTCATTCTACGTAAAATGCATGACATTCTACGTAGATTGTACATAGAATATGTTCGTTAACATATTTTATATAGAAAAAAATATTCTACATAGATATAATATTTCTATATAAAATACGTTATTTTTTAGCAATTAAATAATTTTCTATATAGAAAAAATAATTTTTTTTAATAAAAAACATTTTTTTACTTTAAAAATCAATTATAATGAAAGAAAAATAAAATGAAAATGAAAGAAGTAAGAGAGAGAAAGAGAAAAAGCAGATTTTTTTTTCTTCCAAAAATACTCTTTTCACACATTTTCAAGATTCTCCACTATCAAAGTTCAAAATAATTACAAAATTGTCATCCAATATATCAACCATTGATTCTATTAATCCAAAGGTCATAAAAGGTTCTTAAGTTCTCACAATATTTATGGTTCTTAAAAGAACCCTTCCCTATATATATATAAAAAGTGTAATGGATTCAACTGTACCGGACATTATTCAGTGGATAATGCCAGACGTATAAATATATTATGTTGTTCAGGGGGTGTTTCGATTTACATTTGAAAAAGTGATGTAACAAAAAGTGCTGCCGGAAATTTAGCGTTTGGTTTAGCTTCTGTTGTCTGCTATCAAAATGATCAAATAATCAGTTTTTAAAGTGTTTAAATTTGCGTTTTAACTTGTAAAATGACCAAATAACTACTTATTTAGCAAATAAGCTACATTTTTAACTTATAGAAAATGTGGTAAAATTAATTCTAAACGCAAATAACCATTTATTAACAAATGTAATCCAAACATTTTAAACTAATTATTACGCTATTGTAACTTAATAATCTTGTAATCACCGTCATAACATAAAACCAAACACTCTCTTAATTGTCTTTAAACCATAATACCCCAGTCACATGTATATTTCAATTTATGGTTACCACATGTGTTTTGCATGTACACATGTCACGTTATTTGCAACTTACTCACAAAATATACATTCAAAACTAAATACATAACAACTAGTTCAATTTGCTATACTTGACCCGAATACTAAACCAAAATCTGCCTAGATTATATGTTCTCAAAAATTTTAAATCGGTTGGTCGTAAAATACAGACCAACCGATTCATTTTGATTTAATCGATTTTGAACAAACCTTTTACACCTTTACTAAAAATAACAATAATAATAACAATAACAATAACAATAATGGTTTATTATGAAAAAAACTAACATCTTTTTTATGTCTTTTGCGTTTATTCCTTTTTCCATAAAAGTTGTTAAATCAATTTTTTTTTGTTTAGTGAAATTTGAACATTAAAATCCGACTATTCAGTTTTTAAAAACCCGATTTATTAATTATACCCGGTTCTATGTCCAAATTTCACTAAACCAAAAAAAAAAAAAAATTTATAAAAAATAACAACATGAAAACATGTAGATTTTTTGTGTAATAAACCTTAATAATAATAAATGGGTCAAATGATTTGTTAAAAACTTAAAAAGTACCCATAACCCATTAAAAATTGAAAACGAAGATAGTGGGTCCTTTGGCAGTGTGTCCATGCGTTTACGTCTGAACACTCTCCATCGTTATCACTTATAACTTAACATTATTTTAATCCTTTGAACGTGTTAACGATCTGGTTTTCCTTTTCTCCCAATTTACTTCACATTTTCTTCTCCTTTCTTCTTTCCAAGAAAACTCCAAACCATTTTCATTTCATTCCCCATTTTCAAGATTCATTTTTTAAGTTGGTGTTTCAGATTTCAGTCGTAAAGTAAAGTAAAGAGGATTCAGGGTTTTGATTATGGTGGAAAACGGTCACCAACAGCCACCAGCTCCGCCGCCTCCGCCGCCCACCGTCCAGCAACCATTGGGTGCCGCCAGAGGCCCTTCCTATCCACCCGCCGAACAGCTTCTCCAGCTTAACTACTGCATCCATTCCAATCCTTCATGGGGTTTGTCTCTTTTCTCTTTTTCCTTTTTTTTTTTTGGTTTGAATCTTGAATCTTTACATTAAATAAATTATGGGTATAAAATATCGGCTGAAAATGTTTATTAAAGTTTTGTTTTTTATTAAATTTTTTTTAAAAAAAAGTAGGATTCGATCTTTTCCCCCTTTTTCTCATTTTTGAGATTACGGAAAGTTTAGTGAAATATTAGAGATTGTGCTTATGACTGTTTGATGTTGACCTGTTTGACTCTGGGGTCAAGTCAAACTAAAATCTCAAATTCAGATTTATATTTCATATCAGTTTTGAAATTGACACTTGTTATATATATGAAAAGTTTGATGTTAGGTTTAGGGTTAATGACTTCTGATGGCTACGTGACTATGTACTTTCATTAAATGTTTTGATTTATATTAGGATGTTTTTTAGGTCAAATTATCTATAAAAGGTATAATAAATATAAAAATTGACGAGAAAAATAATCCAAAATTTTTCAGGCCAACAAAGGTAGCATAAAAATCAAATTGCACGAAAAAAGATATTGATGACCAGTTAAAGGACGTAAATTTTTTATTTTATGTTCTATTTTTTGACAAAAGAATAACATTTGATTATGTTTCTTGACCTAAAATTTGAATTTCATGTCCTTTCTCGGCCAAAATTTTTTTTTATAATATCTTTATTGTCAAAATTTGTATTTTATATTACTTTCTTGGTGTTTTCCCGTTCTTTTACTCATTTGGTTTCTAATTTGATTTTTTCAAACCGAAAATCAGTTGAATCTGAATAAAAAACTTGTCACTTTACATATATAAACTCTTAGGCCTTAGAGAGAATGAAATTTGAAGGGATTGAAATTTAATTTATATTACATAGTATGTTTATTGAAGATGTCTGAAATGATTTTTTAAGGTTAGTCAAGGATATGAGTTATGAGATGTTCGGAATCTAAATTCTAGTACAAATAGTCAAACGATAAATTCCTTCGAGCATAGATTTTAATGGAATTTAAACAAGTTTTATTCATTTTTCTTACTTCATATTTCCAAACACATTATAAATAAATTCCTTAGTTAATGCTAGAGTAGAAGCAAAATATTCAAAATTTAGAGGATGAAGTTGAATGAAATGTCACATAGGTTTTTTTTTGGTACCGGATTCAATTGGTTTGGGTTGCAAAATTATCAAATTCGAACGATAAAAAAGTCAATGACTAGACGAGTAATTTGAAACATTGACAAAAGTACGTAGCTATTCAAGCCGTTGACCCTTAAGTTTATAGTAAGATCCATATTGAATCGAAAATAATCTAATTTTTATTGATGGGGACTATATCAAGCGCTTAACATTGATGATAATGATTAGACTTTAGAGGTTATGTGTTTGAATAGAAAGTTGTAGGTCGGGTTTGTCATTAGTCGTATGTTCGAATGAGATATAACATATAAGAGTTTTAATAATGACCACCGACACCGATACTTTCCATGTTTTGATACATTGTGTATATGAGATTAACCGATACTAATAAGTGGTTAGTTGATTAAATCATACAGCACAAACTGCTATATTGGCATTTCAACACTACATCGTGATGCTCGGAAGCATAGTCATGATCGCATCCATTCTTGTTCCTCGAATGGGTGGTAGCAATGTGAGTCTTACTCAATAACATTTAAACTTTCGAAAAAGTATTAAGTATCGTAAACTGTAAAGATGACTGAATCTCATTGTATTTATTAACAAAAGTTCATTACTTTTTTTGGATTATAGGGCGATAAAGCTCGAGTAATTCAAGCATTGTTGTTCATGTCGGGATTGAATACCCTTTTGCAAGCATTACTCGGTACAAGGCTTCCGACAGTCATGGGACCATCCTTCGCTTATATGTTAGCCGTGTTATCAATCATAAATGATTTCAGAGACGAAGATTTCTCATCCGAGCACGAGGTATACATATATAGCGCAAACTTATATTGTAAAACAATGAAAACGTGGTTTGTATGATGTATTATATTGACTAGTATTCTTGTATTAATCAGTATTTATGGAATCGTAGGGAATGGAATCGATTTGGTTTACACGTTTTTTAAACCAATGATAATGACTGACATATAATATAAAGGGAAATATATAAAATTTTCTTTCCCTTTCAATGTTGTTGATTCTTACCAATTTGATAGGGAAATGAGAGAAATAAGATTTATATTTGAAATCAATTCTCCGCTCCTTTCCATTCAGAATCAAGGCTCTCGTCACACGAGGAAAATGCTTGTAAACCCCACATGATTCCATTGTCTCGATTCCACTGTACCAGACGCACCCTTAATGTAACTCTAAGCTCATGTATACAGTTGTGTTAGGTTAACTATAGTGAATCCCGAATATATATTTCGTTCATTTTGTACAATGGGTTTTTCTTTCGGTTCTTGCTAACGGGTGGTGACTTTACGCTTTATACAATAGAGATTTCTTCACACTATGAGGGCAATTCAAGGATCGCTGATAATTTCGTCGTTTGTTAATATGCTCCTTGGATTCAGCAGGGCTTGGGGAGAATTCACAAAGTAATATAACCATCTTTAATCAATATTCTCTTTTTTGTACTTATATTTTTCGATTGCTTATCAGTATTAAAAAGAAGGTTTTGAAAAAACACATTTTCTTGCAAAAGCATGGCTAACGTGTGTCCAAACACTCCGTGTTGCATTTGCAGAACACATAAGCTGATAAGCCGCTTCAAAATACATTCCCAAACACCCTTACTAATTTTGGGTTTTTAAAACTTTTTTGTGTGCAGGCTGCTCAGTCCACTTATCGTTGTTCCGTATGTTTGTGTGGTTGGTCTTGGATTATTTTCGAGGGGTTTTCCGCAGGTATAACTATAATCTTGTTTCTGGTATCTTTTATACTGATAAATTTCTCGTGGTGGAAAACCAAAACTCATAATATGACTTGTATTATACACGCAGCTTGCAACCTGTGTTGAGATCGGCCTACCGATGCTTGTGTTTTTGGTCGTCTTTCAACAGGTATTGTATCTATGAATGGAAAAAACTCATTTTGCACCAAAAATGACGGGTTTGACTTCTAGAAAGTCAAATTTGAATGTGTTTACATGAACAGGATTACATTTTACAAACCATTTATGTATTTTTTTGTAACTAAAGTTGTGGATGTTATATTATAGTACATGAAACGCCTACATCCGTCCGCACATCCCATTCTCGAGAGATTTGCGTTGCTCTTCTGCATCGGGCTTGTGTGGGCTTTTGCAGCCATCCTCACGGCTGCCGGTGCTTATAACAATGTCGGGGAAGCAACAAAGCGCAGTTGTCGCACGGATCGTTCCTATCTTATGTCATCTGCTCCATGGTAAACATTACGTTCTTGAAGTATCATGATCGAGTTTTTAAACAATCATACTTGGCTTTTTCATAGCGAATGAACACTATGCGAAAAATGCCAAAAAGGACACTCTACTTTGCAATAAAGAGCGATAATTCGCAAACTCTTGCTATGTACATACAAGTTACCTTTTTTTTTTTAAAAGATTCGTGATCAAAAGTCAAGTATGATGGTTTGAATAGTTAACTGATCGAACACGTTTTCTGATTCATATACACTTTCGTTAACCGTATATAGGATCAAGATCCCGTATCCATTTCAATGGGGTACGCCTATATTCAGAGCAAGTCACGTTTTCGGGATGATGGGAGCTGCTCTAGTTACAACTGCAGAGGTTTGTTACCTTGTTCAACGTTTTGTTGTGTTGATTAGGGCTGCAAATAGATATCTGAATTCCAAAAAGGGTTAATTGCATTATAAGGTAACACACTTATTGCTAATTTCTATTTTAGGCAACAAACTAAATTTGCAACCAGTAAAAGGTATTTGACTTTTAAAATACTTGTAAAAGGGTAAATTTGATTGTTTTTGCCTTTTTGGTGTTAATGTGTTTCTGAAAACAAGAAGTTACCCTTTCTAGAATTTTCTAAAAATACAATGTCTTTTTAGGGACAAACGCGAACTTAGTTCACTACCTGAAATAGTACGTTACCGTTTGATACAAATACGCCGTGTGCAAAATATGTCGGAATTTATATCATGTTTAGGTTGCAATATCCATTTTCAGTCTAATTTAATGTGGGTATGTATGGTTGTGTCGGCATTTGCATACGATACAAGAGCTTCTTAAAATGGTCTAAACTTCAGATTTAGAATAAATTATTCTTTGTTTAGTTTCAGAGTTAAAGATTGCAACCTTTGAATTTACCTCTTAATTTATCTTTTTTGAGGTGTTGATTAAAATATATGTTCAATTAATTTAATTTTAAAAGCATTTATGATTTATCATATTAATTATTATAATTTAATTTTGTTTATATAAATTAATTAATTATAATATATAATTAATTAGATATAATATCTTAAAGCAATATTTTCGGTTTTTCATATTACGAAACAATCAATCTTAAAATCAACTCTTAGTTTCAGACTTCAAACATTTAGGGCTCATTTGTTTTTCATTTAGAGGCTCTTAAAAACATCTGAAGTCTAAAATTCAGATCTATAATAAATTAAGATTGTTTAAATTCAGACTTAAGAGGTTAAAACCTCTTAACTTTCCTCTGGATTTTAAGAGGATGTGAGTTGGCTGAATTAAATTAAGTGCCTCTTAATTTCAGATCTTAAGGCCTTCTCTTAATTTCAGACGTGGTTTTCAGACTTCAGATATTTAACCTCTTAAAAAACAAATACCACCTTAACCTCTTAGAAAACAAATAGCACATTTGTATGATGATCCTTTTTTTACAGTCAACTGGAACGTTTATTGCTGCATCGCGTTTCGCGGGTGCGACACCCCCTCCGGCACATGTTCTCAGCCGAAGCATTGGTCTACAGGTTCACATGCATTTACTATTCTTCCGTTGGTTTCTTTACGTCTCGTTAATCATAACAAAAAAAGTTATAGCTTCGTGCTTTGATGTTGCAGGGTGTCGGCCAGCTGCTCGATGGGATATTTGGTTCACTCGTTGGCACAAATGCATCGGTGTAAGATCCTGCGTCTTCTTGTCCGTATCTTTAAGATGCTTATTATGCAACATACTAAATAAACGTACATTTTGCATCGTAACACAGTGAAAACGTCGGCCTTCTTGCACTAACACATGTCGGGAGTCGAAGGGTGGTTCAAATATCGACTGTATTCATGTTCTTCTTCTCGATATTTGGTCTGTACTTTTCTTCTGTACCCGTTTCTTTTCATTTTCATGTTTTACTAGGTTATTACCCGTGTACTACACACGGGTTGATCTTATTAATTAAATATATAATAAACATATTAAAAAGTATAAAATAATTATAAGATTTAAATAGAAAAGTAGATACATAGTTTCAAATAATAAACCGGATAAAACTTTCTTATAAACAACATTGGTTGTTTTGATGCTAACTCTACCTTCCTTTTGTAAAATTAAATTTTCTAAACCTTCTCTATTTTTAACTCTAGAAAGAGCAACATTTGCATAACAGATACCCTTATTTAAAGGCTTTATTTATAAAACATCTGCTAAATAATTCCATTAATTTAATTTAATTTAGCAAAAAAAAAAAATCATGTACACGTGACATTTTATTGAAAAGCCAAGTGGCGTTCTAGTTAAGCGCCACGTGGAATGTAGTTATTCATTTAATAGAATAGATAGATATGAATCCCGCTATTCTTCCTCAGGAAAATTCGGCGCTTTTTTTGCATCAATCCCTCTGCCGATATTCGCAGCGATATACTGTGTCCTGTATGGTCTCGTAGGTGAGTTTTTTAAAACTCTTTTCCTATTTTCTCGAAAGGTTTTTAAGATTTCGCATCCGTTTTTCAACAGCTTCTGTTGGAGTTACGTTCATTCAGTTTACGAACAATAATTCTATGAGAAACATCTATATAATGGGGTTGGCGTTGTTTCTCGGAATATCGATACCGCAATATTTTGTGACGAACACCAATGGCGCGACTGGCCATGGGCCCGTGCACTCCGGTGGTGGATGGGTAAGCAACCGAACCAAGCCACTTACTTTCAAACTCGTTTTAAACTTCTCGATTTATGTCAAAACTAACTTAAAAATGGATGTTTTGGCAGTTTGACGACATATTGAACACCATATTTGCTTCGGCTCCGATGGTGGCATTGATCGTGGGGACGTTACTAGACAATACGATAGATGCGCACCACGCACGTGACGAGAGGGGAGTCCCGTGGTGGGGCCCGTTTCAGCACAAGAAAGGTGATACTAGAAACGAAGAGTTTTACAGTTTTCCGCTTAGGATCAACGAGTATGTCCCTACGAGGTTTCTTTAAACATAACTCGACGAGCCTTGCTTGGGTCAATGTTTATTGTTTTCGTTGGTTCTTTTGCCCTTTCGGTAAAGTTCTTTTTCGGTTATGTAGTAATCACTATTAAGCCTTTTGTTTTACGTTATTTTAACGATAGAATCTTATAAAATCTTCGCTCGTAAATGACATGTAACATAGTAACATACATGATCAAGATTAGATAGATACCTTGCAGCTTTGACTAGGGTGAGAAGATTTTTCTCCGAAAGCTCGATTAGAATGGCGAAAGCCTCTTCTTCGTCTATATTGTGAAGCTCAGTCCATATGTTTACTAGAACATCTAAGGTGGCGTTTGGTTTGTAGGATTTTAAGAACTCATTTAGGATTTGCATTTAGAAATCCTTCTATGTCATGTTTGGATAAAAACTAAAAGGAAAGGATTTAGCTTCATTTAGGATTTCACATTCCACACTTCTCCTCATTTCACAATGCACTTACCCCCCTAATAATTTTAAAAATCCTATCATTTTAGAAACCATCATTTTAAAATCATGCAATCCAAACGGCACCTAAAGGAATTTTATTGTCCTCCGGGAAAGAACCCAAGTCCAAAAAACAATCTTTCACCTTCCCACGAAGGCAATCGATGCTCGGTTTCATTCGATTAAGCAGCTGGGTTTCGTGGGATTCACTTACGGGTTGGGCTCGTGACATCCTGTTCTTTACGGTAATCCAATATCGTTCTGGCTGGTCTTGGAGCGAAGCTCCGATAACTTTCAGAGTCAATGGAAGCTCCTTCCATTTCTCCACAATCTGTCAATAACCCTTCAAACTTCAGAGAAATATTTTGGGAGTAACTGCAGAAAACGGTAACATCTTATTATACTTGAGGAACAAAGTCCTCTTGTTATAGTAACCTGAAAAAACAAATTTCATTGCGGCACTTAATCAAACACTTGGGATTAGAAAAAAACTTAGACGGCGTTTGGTTCGCAGAATGTTTATTCCTGGAATGGAATCTGTCAAGGAATAAAATTCTAGAATGAATGAAATCTGTCGGAATAGAAATGAATGTTGGTGAAGATGAAGTCTAGGGTTTGGTTTTAGAACTGTTAAAAATTTTGGAATGGAATTTTAATTCCATGGAACTAACCCAAGGAAAATAGATTCCTTCAAAAGTAGTGTTTTTTTTTTTAAATGAATTTTCATTTCATTCCTTTTTACTGTCAAATAGCACGTTGGAATGAAATTTTCATTTCAATTCCATCAGATTCTGTGAACCAAACGCCCCCTAATGAAAACAAAGGAGAATAAAGATCGTGTTTGGCAAAACTAGCTGATAGCCGGAGAACCAACTTTAAGATCTAATAAAGTTGCGACGTTGCGTGCCAAACAGATCTAAATATTTGAGGTAGCATACTTTGAACATGATCATCTCTCCAAATTTCTCTAGCCAAAGTAGTTTTACCGCAGCCACCGATCCTGCTAATCCCGACGACGACCAAATCATCTCGATGCAGGATCATCTCCATAACCTTCCGCTTCGCTACCGCCATTCCGACAACTGAATTTACCAAATTAGCCTCATACGTCTTCTCATCATCCACTTTCATAACGGCCTCCTCAAGCCACCCTCCGTCTCCTCCTCCTCCTCCTCCGAGCTTCATCGAGCAGAGTCGCTGCTCGAGTCGCCGAGTCGAGATGTCAAGTTGATCAAGCTTCTCAACGACTTCGATCCTTAAATGATGCCAGATCAGCAAGTATGTGAGCATGAATGGGACCTCTCATAAAGATGGACACTTTCTTCTCAATGTCTTCCAATTTTCGCGATAACTGAAGGTTCTTGTAGACGTTCCATCGGTTAGACGCGAGGACCTTCCCAACGAGTTCATGGCCGTCACGGAGTACTTGTGAGAGGTTGTCGAGCTGTCGGGAGCTCGACACCGGAGAACTTGATTTCTTTAATAAAATCATATTTCATAACATTTTATTTATTATAAAATATATTTCACAACATTTTATTTATTATAAATAATATATAAACATTATCTTTTAGGTAAAATTAAAATTTTAAATTATGTTGATTTAAATATATATAAATTTAGAAATAAAAAAAATTAAAAGAAGGTTAAAAAGTAACTACTGTTCATAAATATTTAAAAAAATAAATAAATAATATATATCACAAATGACTGTGTTTTTCCTTTTTCTATTATGCATCCATTGTATCCGTACGGCGCCATCAATCTTCGTCCGACATGCGCAATTGCTCTCGCAATTTATTAGTCCATGGGATGATAATCTCTGAGGTTCGGTCACCGGTGGGGTCGACGTGCGATCAGGAAGGTTAAGACGGGTACCTAAAAACTATTTCCTAGTGCGACAGGCTCAGTACCCAAAGACAGACAAGGTTTCAATTGCTTTCTTTCCCTCAGATGAGATTTATTTTTTAAAATAATTAACATTATATGGTTTAATTTTAGGTTTATATATTTTTTATCTAACCAATTATTTATTAAACTTTATAAAGGCAATACGTGAGTTCATAAACTAGTTTATATGGTATATGAAGTAATTGTCAATAAAAAAACTAGATCTTATTTTTATATAAAACGATTAAAAGTTATACATATAAATGATTAATACACCAATTAAAACTGATGATTAGACAAAAAATGATGACAAAATCTTAGGTTTTTATAGACTATTAAACTTGAAAATACAATAATCTTATTTACTCTAATTTTAGTTTCATTTTAGTTCTCTATCATTGTCAGAGAAATAAGATATATTTGAATTTTAAGCTATATATTGATGCAACCTGAATTTTCATAGAGAATTAATATACATAATTCAAGTCTCCTAACTAATAATTTGTCTTCATTTTTTATCATTTGATTTTTTTCTACCAAACACAACCTTAGAGCCTCAAGTTCATGATCAATATTTGCCAAATGAATAATGAAAAAAAAAAAAATCATATAACTCTTCTTTTTTTTTTTTTTGGAACTTTGGATATCGAACATATAAACCGAATATCTAATCAAATAACAAGCTAAATGATTGTGAAAAGTATGAGAATCATATTGATTTATTAACTTTGCAACACTAGTTCACTATTTTTTAATTTACTCATATTTACGAAAATTGTTGATCAGTGAAATAAAATTTGTAAATTAATATGTTATTTGTGTTAAACAAGTTATTGAAAACCCTTGCTGCGAGATCTAAAATATTAATTACAAAAATGAATATAAAAAACAAATGAATAAATATTTTTCAAAACAATTCAAATAAAGAAATCCAACTAAACCAGGATCGAAAAGTGAAATTGAAAAGTAGTGATATATATATATATATATATATATATATATATATATATACACACACAATAAGCAAGTCAAATGATACTATTAGTTAATTCCTATAATTGTTTTGCTAGATTTTGTAATTCTAAAATTAGAAAACATGCCTTATTAAGTCGGATCGGAATTAGAATTGAATACTTAAATATTCATAATCATATTTTGAAAACCTGACATTGATTGGGTTTAATCGTCAATTTAATTTGTTGGTTTTACGACCAAATTAAATAAAGTTATAATGATAATATCTCCAATACATCGATTAGGACTTGCCAACGTTATAATAGTAATGTTCAATGTTTTGAAAAAAATAGTACCTGTTTTACAAAAAAATTGTGTTATATAAAAAGTTTTAATGAAAATCATACATTATAGTACCTGTTTTGAAAAAAAAAATGAACTATGTTAAAATCATACGATTCTGATTTTAATCATATGATCCCGATCTTGTAATGACAATATGATTTTAGGTAAATTCGATCTTAATAACCTTACTTAAGATCCTATGTCAGGATCAACACGTTTTTGTTGATCAATATCCTAAAAGTGTAAGAATTTAAGACAAATCTTAGGATCTTAACTATACTTTTTATGGATTTTATTGAATGTGGACACGCACATGAAGCTCTCAATGAAATATAGATTTGATCATTGAATGTGAGTGGTTCTTCTAGTTTTTCAAATAATAATTGGGTACTCCATTAGACACATGAATTATTGGAAAGTAAAATATAGGCTTAATTGCGTGGTAACATACTGTCACAATTTTTTAATTAGGGCAACATACTAAATTTTTTTCTAATTAAGATAACATACTTTCCAAATCAAGTCAATCAAGGTAACCATATCAGATTGAAAGGTGAAAATTGCTGACGTGACAGTTTCTTTGTCCAGTCAGCATTTTTTAACAGAAATGATACTTTAATTGTTATATGATGTACACTATTTTGTGCAGTTTAAAAATACTTTTTGATACTACCTTGTTATTTTGAGCAAATTTAAAAATAATTATGCAATATTAAAAATTCAAAAACTGATGACTGGATATAGACACTGTCATGTCAGTCATTTTTACATTTCAATCCGATACAATTACCTTGATTGACTTGTTTGGGAATGTATGTTACATCAAATAGAAACTTTTTTAGTATTTACCCATATTGAAAAAATAGTGACAATAGATTACCTTTAGACATAATTAACCCTAAAATATACTTGCATTTTGGTTTTGACATTTGAGCTTTGAAACAGTATCGTTTTGAACATATAAATTAATTAATATTTTAAGGTTTGTAAGTTTTTATTCGGCTTACGATTCGATTACAACCTGATCGATATGAAACCAACTTCATTTGCTTTATTAATTTTATTTCTTTTAGTTTGGTCTAATTTTAGTGTGAACAAATAACTTTTTAGATTAATCATATACTAGTAAGTTACAAGTAGAGGTGTAAACGAGCCTATCCGAACCCAAGCCGTTAAGACTAGAGTTCGGCTTGTTTAAAAGTATGATGCTCGAGAGCTGGACTCGTTTCAAGATTTCTGTACAAAGCTCGAGCTCGTGAAAGATTTTATAAGCTCGAGCTCGACTTGTCTGTTCAAATATCACATTTTTTAAAAATTTATCATATAATTTAATTATATATCATGTATTATCTATTTTATATATATATATATATATATATATATATATATATATATATATATATATATATATATATATATATATATATATATATATATATATATATATATATATATATATATATATATATATATATAGGGTTATATGCCAAAAATAGCAACAACTTTTTGTAGTTTTACCGTTTATACCCACATTATTTATTTTTTATCATTAATAACAACATCTTTTGTATTTTTTACCGATTATACCAACTTTTGACCTGGAAACCTGCTATAGCAGGTTACCATCAATTAATACCAACAACTTTTATATTTTTACCAATAATAGCAACAACGTTTTATATTATTACCAATAATAGCAGCGACTTTTAACTTTTTACTAATAATAAAAACATATCAAATTAAAATTTCATTTATCTTTAACTAATCATTATTTTAAAAAAACTAAATTTATGAAAATCGAAACACAATCAAATAAGTTCATAATCCATTTTTTTTGTTAAAATTTTGTTAGAGATAAATCAAATGCAATGTTTGCCTATAAAAGTTTAAAAAAATATGTTCCTATTGGCGTTAGAAAATGAAGATTATTTTGATTTGGGTGAGCATTGATCGGTTTTTGACAAAAACCAAACCGAAACATCGGTTTCTATATTCAATAAACCGTTCGGTTTGGATTTTAAACGATTTGATTTTTTGGTTGTTATTTCGGTTTCAGTTTTTCTTTGTCATGGTTTTCAATCTCAAGTCTTTCTTTCTAAAACCAAAAACCACACACACACACACACACACACACATATACATATGTATGGATACATAAAATCAAAATATATAACACTTAATGCATTCTTTCACAAACAAAATTTAGACATTATATCATTCAAAACCATGACAACATACAAATGCAATAATAATAATAATAATAATAATAATAATCATAACATTCAAAGTGAGTGTTAGTCTCATATGAAATTTAGACATTGAAAAGTTAAAACTTTCAATAAAAAACTTAAATGAAGAAATGTAACGAAGGAAGAGTATTTTTAAAATTATAAAACTTCAGTTTGGTTTGGTTTTTTCCGGTTTATTTTGACCTCGAAACCGAAATTTTTGGTTTTTGAAAATTCAAAGTCCAAACGGTTTAGTTTTTTGGTTCCGGTTTTACATTAGTTTTTGGTTTTTTTTGCACACTCCTAATTTTGATATGTCATATTTTCATGCATAGCCTTATAGGGATATGATAGGGGCGACCATTTAAGTGTAACATGACAACGTGAAACTTCATTTTGTATAAGATGTCACAGAAATTTAATGAACACATTATTTTATATTTGTATTATTTTTTGGATACTTATTACAACAATATTTGCATTATTTATTTATGTGATAAATAAATGAATAATAATAAATCATTATGATCTAATTATGGATATTTAGTCTTTTATTTATTTGATAAATAAAATGATAATATTTAAAAGACACATCCCTTTATTTTAATGATGATTATATATTATTTAAATTTATGAAAATCAGATGACGTTCAAATAAATAAATAATGCAAATATTGTTGAACTAAGTGTCCAAAAAAGAATACAAATGTAGCATAATGTGTTCATTATATTTCTATGACATCTTATACAAAATGATTTGAGTTTCACTTGTCATATTACACTTAAATGGTCAACCCTATCATACCTCTAAAACCCGACTATGCATGAAAATATGACACATCAAAATAATCTTCATTTTTTAATGTTTATAGAAAACATATTATTTATCTCTTTTATAGACACACATTGCATTTGATTTAATTCTAACAAAATTTAAACAAAAAATGGATTATGAACTTATTTGATTGTGTTTTGATTTTAATAAATTTAGTTTCTTTAAAGTAATGATTAGTTAAAGAAAAAGGAAAATATAACTTGATGTGTTTTTATTATTGAAAAAGTTAAAAGTCGTTGCTATTATTGGTAAAAAGATAAAAGTTGTTGGTATTAATGGATGGTAACCTGCTATAGCAGGTTTCCAGGTCAAAAGTTAGTATAATCGGTAAAAAATATAAAAGTTGTTGCTATTAATGATAAAAAATAAATAATGTTGGTATAAACGGTAAAACTACAAGAAGTTGTTGCTATTTTTGGCATATAACCCTATATATATATATATATATAAATTAAAGAATATATTTTATAAGGCTCGCAAGCTCGATATGTAAAACTCAGGTTCAAGCTTGTTTATCATATGAACTTGAATTCAAACTGGATTTCGGCTCGGGCTCATTTAAAATGAGATTTTTTTAAACTTTTAACGAGTCGAGCCGAAGTAACTCGACTCATTTTCACTTTTGATTACTAGATCAATAAAAAACCAAAATATGATGAAAATTTTTTAAAAATATTTAAGTGCAAGACGGGGCATAAAGAAATAATAATATGTTTTTTGAGATTTGACATGTCATCGATTTGCAACCTTTTAAATTATATGAAAATAATATGCTCATATTATTTGGAAAAAAGATAATAATAAAAAAAAGGAAAAGAAAAGAAACCCATCAACAAGTAGGGAAGCGGGGGACCAAAGCAAACGGTGGGTAGCAGTGGTCAACTCGTCATCATAAAATGGTAATATAGTTTTAAGAGGGTGTTTGGATTTGCGTTTTAAAAAATGCTGTAGCGTTTTGTAAACTAATAATCAGATAATAGCTGTAACAAAAAGTGTTGCAGGAAATGTAGTTTTTGGTTTAACTTCTGCTGTTTGCTATCATAATTATCAAATAATCAGTTTTTAAAATGTTTGGATTTGCGTTTTTACTTGTAAAATAACCGAATAATCACTTATTAAGCAAATAAGCTACATTTTTTAACTTATGAAAAAGTGTGGTAAGATTAACGCTAAACGCAAATAATTACTTATTAACGTATGCAATCCAAACACTTTAAACTAATTATTTGCGTTATTGTAACGTAATAAGCTGATAATCTCGTTCATAACGCAAAACTAAACACCCTCTAAGATGATGATTTTTTGTTACAGCCCAAGCTCATTGGGACAAGATAGTGTCCTTTTTCGTCACTTAAATACGGTGCCCCTTTTTCGTCACATAAATACGGTGCCTCACGATTTTGTTTTTATCCTAAAACACATTCTATCGAAGAAGAGTTACCTCACCCTTATAATGGTCTCTTGGTTTCTCTACAATTTTTGATTCAAGTAATTATTTATTTAAAAGGTATCGTAGTTTTAATGTGATTTATATTTTTAAGCAAATAATTATGTTTTTTTTTCCTATAAACATATAATATATTTATCAAACCAATCCATTTTCAAACCATGTTACTTTCTATATAAATTTCCTTATATAAAATAAAAAATTAGTCTAAAGTAATATAATATAATGATCAAAATGGTGATATTTTATCTGATTTTGCTTCTTCTTTACTTATTGGGAGTTTTAGTTAAAACCCGAAAGCTATATATTTTCTTGATTAAATAGTTTAATTACTTTTTTTGCCTCATAAATTCGTCAACTACTTAATGCTAACGAATCACATGTGTTATGAGTAATAAGCGGTTACCGAGCTTATATGACACACACGAGACACACATGAAAAATTTGATTACATGACGTACATGGAATCCATGTGGCAAACATGTTATAAAACTAGTTACATTTTTACATTAAAAAAAACATAAGAAACCCTTATGAATATTGAAATCAACCATCACAGCTTCGAACTACGGCTGCACTTCATCGCCAGTTCCTGCGGTAGCTTGACTGCATCTCATCATAGCTCCGTGACAACTACACATCAATCTAGAGAGAGAGAGAGAGAGAGAGAGAGAGAGAGAGAGAGAGAGAGAGAGATCCAGGGTCGGCCCTGAGCAAGGTCAACATGGGCAATCGCCCAGGACCCATTAATCGTAGGGGCCTATTCTCAAAAAACCTATTATATACTTAGGTCTATAACGATTATATAAGATTATTGACTTGCAAACTTTTTAAATTTAACATTATATAATTATAAGTTTTTTGTTGTTAATTTATCATTTTTACTTGAATTTTACTTATCTTAATATACATACATATTTATACGGCCCATTTTAAGTTTTTGCCCAAGGGACTCGAAAATGATTGGACCGGCTCTGGATAGATCATAGATAGATAGATAGATATAGATCGAGCAGATCTAGCTCCACCTCAACGACGACCACCACATGCTTGATCCACATCAAACCATTAGTAGTCGAAGTTTGAAGGTCTCCCTTTCTGTTTTATTTATCATTCTAGATGTGTTCTACAGCTTTACAGTGATCTGAAAAGGTAGTCTGTTTTAGGGTTTCGATTTTTGAAGGTATCGATCAAAGGGGCTTTTCTGGTCCTGATCCACACGCTTCACTGATTTTAATTCAGATTTTGATTTTTGTTTTTGATTGTTGGTTTGATTGAAGGCATCATTATGGTTCATTCAAAGGGTTTCTTATTGTTTTGGTTATACGTTTTAAAATTCTGATATGCAATGTTGATCACAGATGAAGGGATGTTGCGGGGGGATTTTTTTTACTGGAGAAATTGGGTGGAATAATAATGATGAGAAATTTTAATTGATTTAAGAATTTATAAATTAAAGAAATGATTGAAGAAATCATGTAAAAGATCAATGCACTTTCAATATTTTTTGAATAAGTCATTGTACCAAAAACGTTTCCATAAAAGTCTGTCAACTTAAAAATGTTTTTGTAAAAATCACTACACATAAAATGTTTTCATAAAAGTCCTTCACCTTAACAAAATCTTATGAAAAACTTCTGAAAAATTCTTAAAAAATCTCGTAAAACAACACAATTCGAAAAAATATCAAAAGTATGTTATTTTTTGTATAATTTTCCATAAACCTTAATAGAAACTTCAAGGTTTTTTACTTTGAAATCCCTTACTTTTTATATTTTTATGGTAAATTAAATATTTTATTAACATAGGAAAGATCTGAAAAAGACTTATTTACAACTATTTGGAGCTAATGGGTTTGATAGAATGGATTAAAATAACAAAATGAATCATTACTTTTCATTGTCATATTTGGTTGAATCTAGAGGTGAAAATAGATCGGATAATGATCTCATATCCATTAATCTACATACATATCCGTTACCATTTCAATATTTAGCGAGTTCGGTAAGATGATATCAACATGGGGTTTAATGTTTTTTTAGTTAAAGGTATGGGTGATCGAGTGGTGGAATCTACATTTTTCACAAAGGTTCAAAATGACAAAAAAAAAATCATCATAAAATATAATTTAAATTTAAATTAAATTGCAGATTCTTTTACCATGTGATCCACATTTCTATTTAAACTCACTAAAAGAATTAGAATAAAAAAATATTATTTATTTCATTTTATGAGTCAAACATATCATTTTATATGCATCAATAATGTGAAGCATCAATTTTGTCCATGTGTGAATTTCCACATAATTTCTTGTTGTTAGGCATTGATGTTATTTTGTTTTCTCAATTCAATTTTAGTAGACCATACCAAATGTGGACTAATCATGGTGGGAGTTATTGGGTAACTACATACAAAAATTTCAACATACTATTGTGATATTTTGTTTAACTTTCTCTAATAAAATCGATAATTTGTAAATCTCTCGGTAAGTCAGATCTTAAATAAGAATCGATTTATTTTAGTTAAAAAGATTAGAGCACAGATCGTGTATCAAAACAAAAGTTTGTGGTGGTGTTTATCAATTTCCAAATGATAAGGAAACGATCCTAGCTTTTTAAGACCAATGAAGTGTTTGACTTACGAAATGAATTTTTAAAAAAGTTAGAATTTAAGTTATAGTATATGATATAATTTATTGGTTGAGTTATGAAATGATTTTAAGGGCGCCTAATGATTTGGGCCCTACCGTGTAGAGCCGGGTCCTTATATAATGTCCCTTGAGGCATAGGATCGACTGGATGTACGAAAATGGTCATAACTTGTGAATCGAGGCTCCGTTTTAGGTCTATCATAACTTGTCCAAGTTTTGAGGCCCAAAAACACTTTCTAAGTGGACTTAAGTACTTTCTTTTAAATGTTTTTTCATAATGTTCGAGTTTTGTTTGTTGGGCTTGTGTTTGGCCCATGGGGTTTTTTTCTAGTCACCAAATCGATTTTCATAAAGATTTGATTAAATGATCACCAAAAAAGCAATCACATTTTTTCTTCATCCAATTTTTAACCTACTTATTAATAAATAAATGTTATAGAGAAAGCAACCAAATAAAGAACAACTGCCGAGTGCATTGAATATTTGAATGGGAAATCTGAATATCTGATTTCAAGCCAAAACTGATTTTTGAATAAACGATTGTTTGAATCCAATCTAGTTTTTATTTAACCCGGTTAGGCAACCGGTTATTATATGGTGGACCAGATATTTTATAGGATTTTATCCGGTTTAATAAAATCGGTTATTAATCCGAAAATTATATAAATAGATTGGCAACATTTTGGCCTCATCGCACATTTTGCCACCAAAAGTTTGTATTTTTAACTTTTTTTGTGTATTTATGATCAAATATAATATAAAAGATATTTGATTGGAGTAAAATATATTTTTTTTGTAAACTTTGTAGAAAAATATGAAGTTATAAACTTATCATTATAAATTAAAGATAGAGTCTAAAAACTTGCCAAAAGAATACAACTTTATTACCCAATACTACATTAGACAAAAAAATTTATCCAAAAGACTATTTATAAGTGAGTTTTGCTACCTTAAGCCACTCACATCAATAATAAAAGGACATTGCTACATGTACACCCCCCGTTTTTCTTAATTTTTACAAATCACACATCCCCTTACTCACATGATATTTGTTAATGACGTAAAACCCAATTATTAAAAGTTAATCTTCTCTCACATTAAGAATGAAGATGTGTGATTAGCAATTGAATAGGTGTGTATACAAAAACTACCCTAACAAAAAACTATTAATAAAAGGGGTTGGCTAATTTGTGCAATGTAAACATTATTTATTATTTTAATATGTTAATGCGTACTACAAGAAAATTTTATAAAACACTATTCATGATGAGTTTTGTTAACATGTGTCATATTATTTTTATATTAGATTTATATGTAGTTTTTTTTTTGTTTATTTTAAGTTGTTTAAATTATTAACTTGGCTAGAAATTTATAAAAACATAGCAGATAAGTATTTATAAAGAAATATCAATTGGTTCTAAGATTTAAATTAATAAATATAAATACTACTAAAATATTCATAAAAATAATTTACAATGCTAATTTTTAAAACCTCGCCCAGCCTTCGCCTTCTTCAGTGGCCAAGTTGAAGCGTTCAACGGTTCTTCGGCCTACCACCTTTCTCAAGGTTGAGCTTGTTTAATTGAAGCTAATGCTATGCTGCCCTTCCCTCATGTAATGATTTGATGTAAAATCTATCCAATAGACCATTTTAAAGAGACATCAAAATTAATAAATTATAATTTTTATTAATTAAATATAATAATTTGATTTATAACTTTATTTTAGTGTCTTAGTTTTTTTTTGTTTTTTTTTTATTTTTACTATTTACATATTAAAAATATCTTAAATAATAACTAAAATTAAAACAACTATTAGTCATGCATAAAATTGAATTTAGTACTTCATTTATAGTATCATCATTAATTTAAATTTCACAATTAAAGCTCAAATTTTAAAAATCTCACATAACTTCAAATATAAATTTCAAATTGTATGGTCAAAATTGAGTTACAGGTACCTAAAAATTGACAATTAGCACATAAGTTTTCTAAAAAGAGTTTTCTAATGATATTTTGATACTTTGTAGTTTAACTTTTATAGTATAAATTATATTTTGAATTAATAACCAAAAAATTAATTATTGATTAAAATCTTAAAATTATTTTATTGTAAATTATATTGACATCATTTCTTAATTTGTTAATTAAAAAATATATAGTTTTTACATCCGTTGCAACGGACGATTGTTAGTCTACAAAAAAGATAGAATCCCAAAAAAACAAAAAAGATAGAACAACCTATTGCCAAGCCCAAAAAAGAAACAAAAAAAATCACTTCAAAAAATCGGGTTAAAAACCAGTTTAAAAATCCAAATATGATATTATCTGAACCAGTTATATTGGCTATATTTTCTGGATCCAAAACCGAATTTAATCTGAACCGAATTGATGAAAACCAGATTTTTAAAAACTAAAAAAAAATTCAAACTAAAAACAGGGAGTTGTGGTGTTCAATATCGGATATCCGAAATTTCGAATAGTGAATTTTGCTATCCGAATCCGAAATTTCGGATTCAGATATCGGATTATCCGAATATCCGAAAATTCATATTTTTTAACTTTTTTTTTTTAAAATTAAAATTTTAAATATCTAAAATACAAATTCATATATCCAAATACATATTAAAGATAAATAAATCACAAACTAAATTTATCCGGAATTATTTTTACTCAAAATGACATTAAAAAATTAAAAAACTAAAATATATTATATATTAGTTAATAAATCTATAATATCAAGATAAAACTAAAAAATATATATTAGAATAATAATAAACACTCAATATTATGTAAATAATCAATCCTGAAAATATAAAAAGATTATAATTTTTTTTTTCGATTTTCGGATATCGGATTATCCGAATATCCGAAAATCTTGAACTTTACTATCCGAATCCGAAATTTCGGATAGTTTGGATCGGATTTCGATTTTTTATTTCGGATGCTCGGATTCAGATTTTTATGAACACCCCTACTTCTAGGTTACAAAGAACAAGCCATCTAGTGATGGAAATATATTTTGCACCATTCTTTTACAAATCTACTCCCCTATGTGTAACTTTTCAAACCCAATAAACCAAACCAAACATCGGAGAACCAAAAGCTAAAAAGGCATGGTTAAAAACCATGGTTAGCTTACATGATACCAACATCAATTTTTTTTTTATTAATGTACTAATATCGTATATAATTTTTTCTTATACATATGTTAGATGTATTTTAGTTTTTCATTTCAATATAATTAATACATTTCTACATAGAGCTCGATTGAAAACCGTACTATATTGGTATGAAAAATCGGGTTCAATGTACAAATGTACCATTTTGAAATGGAAACTATATTAGAAGTATCATATGTGTAAGAAAAAACTTCATGTAGCATAACATTTGAATTTTTTTTTTTTGGTATTATACGACCTAAATCCTTAAAACTAGACCTGACAATACGTGTAATCGTGTCGTGTGTCGTGTCAGACACGAATTTGTAATACACGAACACAACACGAATTTTATACGACACGAATTTGTAATACACGAAAACGTCTCTGGATATGAAACACGAACACGACACGTAAAAGTTCGTGTGACACGAGACACGACACACATAAAACACGTGTCACGAAAACACGAATTTATACACGAATTCAATCCAAAATATATATAATTATTTTAAATCCAAAACATGATAATCAAAATATCCAACAATACATCAAAATTAATTAAACCCACTATTAATGGTCGTAACTTTGAGCCGAAGTTTGACCGAACCAGACTCGTTGATATCCAAGTCTACAATTTCATTTATCATATCGTCAATGTGAGAGACAAATCCGAACTTTTTCAAATATTTCAAATTAAGCGGGCTCAAATTCTTTTTGAAAATTTTAAACCATAGTTTATATGTGTCTTATACGTGTCTTATGCATGTCATCGTGTAACACGATATTTATACGTGTTTTATACGTGTTTATACAGGTAAATTCGTGTTTTACATGTATAAGACGCGAAACATTAATTTTTACTAAATGGAAAGGAAAGGAAGAAAAACATTATTTTTTTATTTGATATTACTTTATGTCCATTCTTTCATGAAAAATCAAAAGTAAAGTCTTCGAATATTCACTAAAAGATCAAAATGATTTGATTTTATTATAATACCATTTGATGTGTTATACACCCATGATCAAAGTTTAAAGTATAGTTTACACTGTACAGCTAAATGACCATCTTTTTTTTGCCAGGCTAGTATCGTAGATTTTGGAGGCCTGTGTTTGTGATTACAACATAATCCGTTAAATATTTTAAATAGTAAATTGGTCATTTTGAGACTCAATTTTAATAGGTAAAGTGGAGATAGTGAATAACAAAAAAACTTATTAGTGAGAGATTAAAACAAATAATACGAATCAAATTGAATTTGACATGAATTCCATTTTAATGCATCGATGCACAACGTACACATGTCAATTTAAAAAAAATTATTGTTCTAAATTTAGATCTTTATTATGACCGTGAGACCCTATGAAATTGGAAGACCTTCTGCGTTCGACCCTCCCGCCCACCCTTAAAGCCGCTCCTGTTTTTTACTTTTTATAATATGTTTATATAAGACCATACGGAACGATTAAAATTACAAAGACAGTAGAAATTGTTCTTATATGTCAGATTTATTCATGGGTTTTCTTACACCGATTTTTAATAATTTTCAGAAAATGTGTTCCTTTTTCACCAATTATTAAGGTGCTATTTGTTTTTTAAAAGGTCAATTTAGAGGTTTAAACCTTGATCTTAAGTCTAAACATAAACAAACCGTTTTAATTTATTATAGATCTGAAGTTTAGACTTCAGACTTTTTAAAAAATCTCTTAATTGAAATCAAACTAGGCCTAAGACTTTTAAGAAATTATTTTTATATGCTATAAGTCTCAAAGTATTACATAGGTTAGTTAATGTTTAGTTAATTAGATTGATGTATTGCAAGAAGTACTTTTGTTGTTTAAATATGGGTTATTTTTGTTATTTTTCTTTTAATAAGAACATACTTCTTATCAATAAAAAATGTGAAAGGGTATTGGTTTTATTTTGTCATAATTTAAATTTTAAATGTGTTGGTAAGGAGGTTAAATTTTATATAATTTTTATACGAACATTTGCATGACTAAATATTTTACCAAAGTGGAAGCTATTCATCGTCGCCTCGCGCGCTTTGTACGGGTACACTACTAGTACATACATACGTATATATAAAAGTTATTTGAATTTCAATGTTAGGTACGTAGAGTAGATTAATTAATTAAAATTGATTTGAAGTTGTTAAAAATATAAAAAAAAAGACTTATTAAAAGCTAATATGATTAAAAAAATTAAGATTTGTAGTAATTTAGGTAGGTAGCATCATGAAGACGTGCAATTTAATGTCAATAAAAAAAGGAATAAAACTTATAGTGACATATAATATATAATAGAGTAACGTGTGTGTGTGTATATATATATATATATATATATATATATATATATATATATATATATATATATATATATATATATATATATATATATATGGTTGGGATCATTGCAGAACCTTAATTTAGTGCAGAACTATAGAATCAATCTAAACCATTAAATTATTATATAACACTAGGGATAAGATGATAATTATGCAATTAACATTGAATTAATAGTAGTCCACCAAGTTTGACTGCCCACTTTGACCATTTTTGACTCTTTTAATATCGAAGGTACATGCAGTGTTGAATGTGTGATATAAACTGTAATTCGACACTGAATGATCTCTATAAAATATATTGAATGGAGGTCTAGGTAAAAAATTTTTTTATGAAAAATAAACACGTAAAATTTTTTCGAAAAAAATATATCATTACTATTCTAATTAAATCAACTAACTTTTGACTACTAATTTTGACCATTATTTTGGTTTTGTTAATTTTGAATGTACATGCAGTGTTGCATCGACGTTGGATATACGACATCAAGTGTTCATTCGACATTCAATTATATCGGTCATGCTACATTGCATTGTGTTCTGGTAATATATTTTTTTACGAAAAATAAACACGTAAAATTTTTTCGAAAAAAATATGATATTACTGTTCTCATTAAACCAACCAACTTTTGACTAATAATTTTGACCATTATTTTGGTTCTGTTAATTTTGAATGTACATGCAGTGTTGCATCGACGTTGAATATACGATATCAAGTGCTCATTCGACATTGAATGATACCGGCTATGCTATATTGCATGGTGGTCTGTGTAAATTTTTTTACGAAAAATAAACACGTAAAATTTTTTCGAAAAAAATATATCATGACCGGTCTCGTTTTAAAGAGTATAAAATTCTCGTTTTTATGGTATCTTTTTTTTGATTTAACAATTAATCATATTAATGTATTTAAATTTAAAGAAAAAGGATTTTTTTATTTTACTAATGTCAATCTCTTTCCTATTTTCAATCTATTCATTTTTTACTCCTAAAAGAATTAAAAAATCACTAATGCCAATCTTTTTTTACTAATTCCAAAATCTATGGTTTTAATCAAGACCATTAGATTAATCTAATCTATGGACGATATTGGTTCTACGGTTCTACACTAAATTAAGGTTCTGAATGATCCCATGTATATATATATATATATATATATATATATATATATGTGTGTGTGTGTGTGTGTGTGTGTGTGTGTGTGCGTGTATAGAATATGGTTCGTGCGAGTACTTAAAAAATACCACTACAACAAAATGAACCTAAAGCAATATGGGAAAAGTGTTGCGTTAGGTCTTAAAAGTGTTGCTATAGGCCTATTGCGACACTTTATGTAGTGCCACCTTAGCCAACGTCGCCTTAGGTCTAAAGCGACACTTTCACTACATAATGCAACACTTTTCAAAAGTGTTACCATTATTTTATAAATGCAACACTTTTTAAATGCAACACTTTTTATATTCTAAAGCAACACTTTTTAATGTGTTGCCATTATTTTATAAATGCAACACTTTTTAAATGCAACACTTTTTATACTCTAAAGCAACACATTTAATTTATTGTTACCAACTTATAGCAACACTTTACTTATCAAATGCAACACTTATCAAATGTTGTCAATATGTAAATGCAACATCATTATCAATCTATTGCAACACTTTATTATTGTTTTAAATTACATAAATGCAATATTTTCAAGACAAAAGAAACACATTCATTATTTTTAAAATTTAATGCAAATACAAATATTCATTTAATTGCTTCGTGATAGTTTTTCTACTTACAATTCAATTTAACAAAAATAATATCATTTCATAACGTATCGATCAAAAAGTATTACAAGTATATAAACGTCTACAACCAAAATAAGGATCATCAAATGTATAAGCGATACAAGAAAAAAGTAAATTACAATATTGGGAATGCATATGCAATTCCTATTCTTGTAATTCTTTCATACGAAATCGACGCTTATCGTGCACAACTCTCCTTCTGTCGATCACTTTGCATATGTCAAAAGAAAGTAACTAACCTGCAACATATAAAAACACGTACAATATATACCATATCTTTAGTGTGTTTTCTAAATTATAAATGATAACAAAAACATTATGATGAAGTATTATAGTGTAGTAAAAACAGTAAAAATAAACAGTGTAGTAAAAAATAGTTTAAAAACAGCAAAAAACAATTGAATCATGTTTTGGTGTCGTTAACCTTTTAACAAGCTGCTGCCACTTGCATATCTTTTTGGAAACAAAGAGCAGGAAAAGGGGATCAATGGAGTAATTATGATACTGAATGAAACACAAATGCACATAAATAATGGCTGCTGTCTTTCTGCTACAAAACGCCCTATAACAACCCGTGTATATATATATATATATATATATATATATATATATATATATATATATATATATATATATATATATATATATATGTGTGTGTGTGTGTGTGTGTGTGTGTGTGTGTATAACAGATCAACACAAAACTAAGGAGGAGTATTGAAGGTTTGATTTAGCAATAATGCACATAAACACACTCATAATGTTGCTGATTGTTGCTGTCATTTAACAGCATACCCAGCAGCCCCAATCAATATCCATATACATCCGTATTCAGATGAAAACATAACGATTAAGGTGTCAAGGGGGAGGTCAATTGTAACATCCCGGATTTGAGCCTGGTACGTGGATTTAATTTACTGGCTCGTTATTTTAATATTATTGCGTTGGTCCAATTAAAATCCGTTTCGTGGATTTAACGTGTCGAGACCGAGTGATACGTGTCTCCGAGTTAATAAATAGTGGATTATTAATTATCTCCTTGAGATCGTGGATTTAATTGGGTCCTAATTATATAATTTGTGAAAAAGTGATATCGGGTTCGGAATTGTCGGGACCGGGCTTTCTAATTGAGGAAAGCGTATATATGGATTAGAGTGAGATGCCCTTATCCTTTCCTTTCCTTCTCCTTTCCATTTTCAGAATTTGTGAGGTGTGTGAGAGTGTTGGAGCTGCTGGATATCATCAAGAAATTGAATTGATTGTTGAAAGTTGATATTCTTCTTCTTCCGTGTGTTCTTGATCAAGTGGAGGTAAGATCTTTTGGTTTTGGATTGCTAAATTCGTATGTATGTGTGTTATCTTGTGGGTTTTGGTTTTGAAGTTGTTTAAGTTATGAGATATGGGTTTTGTGGAGCCTTTTGCTGTTGGAAAATCGAGTTAAGGGACTTCAATCCCTGGTTTCTGCCATGAAAATCGATCAGCACAGGTCTGTAACCTGCGTGAGCGCGGCCGCGATCGGCCAGGCGCGACCGCGATGCGGGCGCGGCCGAGACCCTCCTGGGCGCGGTCCGCGATCGGGGTGAGGGCAGTCGGGTCGGTTTCGGAGCTTCGGGAATCTGTGGGAGTTGTGCTATGGGTCATATATGGTTGTGATAATTGTGTTTGGGTTCTGATTGTGTTCGGTTGGGTTTGTAATAATCTGTAAGAATCTGTGTTAATTACAGGTTCGAGCCGACCGCGTTCTGAACAGCGATAGAGTTCGGATTTCGATTGCTTTCGGGTATTGGTGAGTACTCGAGTTCTTTACAAAACGCGCGTAGTCCTTTACGAGTCAGTTATGTGTTGTGATTGTGTATGTGAGACAGAGATACGGCGCAGGTATGAGTTTCTCTACCCTATACGTGCTATATGTGTTTGAATTGCAGGTGACTGCGATATGTGATCGCGCAGGCTGACTGTCCCTAACCAGTCACGAGATATGAAGCTGTATATATACGGCAGTGATATGCCAGGTCGCTCCTGTGCCTATTGAGTAGCTAACCGCTGCTGTGTGCGGCCTGTTAGCTGGGGAACGTGGTCCCCTTTTGAGCAGAGATATGTGTTATGCATCGAGTTGCATATGTGTGTCGAGATATATGTGTTGTGTATGCTATGTGTTCTTACCTGCAGTGTCTAACCCTCGCGTACTCACGAGCTGTTCAGCTTATGTTTTCGAGTCTTCCGTGTCTCAGGCAACCATTCTGTGGGACCGCAGTCACAGCCGCAGCAGCCGAAGTAGGGATCGGGGCAGTTTAGAGCTGTGTTTGCTGACTATATTTTGATGCTAGACTTTAGAGTTGTTATCTGTATTCTGTACTTGATCAGCGATGTGTTAGCTATCAGTAGTTGGTGTTTATCAGATAATTCAGTTGTGTATACTTCTGTTTCAGCATGTGACATGAAGTGTGTTAATTTTGTATTAAAATTTTAAATTATCAGTGTTTTCCGCTAATCCCGTGACATGTGCTTTATGAGATGATTGCGTTATTGCCACCTGTGTATTGTATTGACGTGGCATTTGTGTGAGAAATGTGGGTGTTACAGCTTGGTATCAGAGCTTGAGGTTTCCGTATTGAGTATCAGTGGATGCTTGAGCTCTTACCGTGTTCAGATCCGTGGGATTCTTCCCTGAGACTGAGTTTAGCGGAATTAACCGACCTAGCTTATTGTATAACGCTGGGTGGTCGATCTGTTATCTTACCTTTGTGATATGTGCAAGTTGTTATGGCAGATCATGGCGAGGGTTCAGGGCCAGAGAGACCAGCGGGAGACGAGTATGTCCGCCGGTCAGAGATGTTATCAGTGTTGACTGAGTTCTACAGAGAGAGGGACAGAGAGAGAGAGCAGCAGAGACAGAGAGCTGATCCGCCGCCAGTGACTAGTGTTGAGACAGTGGTTGGGGCATCTTCTTTTTCTGCTCCTCAAGGTGGGTCCTTTAAGGACTTTATGGCGGGAGCCCCACCTCAGTTCCGAGGCGGTGGTGAGCCGGGTGCGGCTATGGCATGGGAGAGAGAGATAGAGGCGGCATTCCGAGTTGCCCATGTCGACCCTCGTGATATGGTCGGCTATGCGGCTTATCAGCTGAAAGGAGGGGCTTCACAGTGGTGGAAGTCCATTGAGTCGTCTATGACTACAGCTACAGCGTATGCTATGACATGGGATCAGTTCCGTGCCATCTTCGAGCTTTAGTATATTCCCCGGGATGAGCGTCGGGAGATGGAGCGTCGTTTTCTACATCTTCAGCAGGGCAGCATGTCAGTCCAGCAGTATGTAGACCGATTTAACGAGTATGCTCAGTTTGCGCCCCAGCACGTGGATACAGAGATTCGTAAGGCCGATGCCTTTATCGATGGATTGAGATCTGATATTCGGGAGTTCGTCGGACTTCATGATACTCCTACCTTTGCGCGGGCATTAGAGTTAGCCCGAGTCCGAGAGAGGGAGATCGAGAGACAGAGGGGTCAGCCCCCATCCCAGAGACAGAGGACAGGGACATCCGAGCAGTCCCAGAGTTATTATCGAGAGCCTCAGGACTTTCAGAGAGAGAGAGACATCCTGAGCAGCAGCAGGTGCAGGGGCAGGGTTCAGGATTTCGCAGAGACAGAGATAGGGGCAGAGACCGTAGTTCCAGGAGGTCTGGGCAGTATCAGGGATCAGGGTCAGCCAGTCAGAGTCAGGGGCAGACTTCTCGTTACAGTGCTCCTAGTCAGAGTCAGAGCAGCGTGGGACAGGGGTCCCAACCATCAGGGAGCCGAGCAGACAGTTCAGCCGGGGAGAGAGACTGTCCGAGGTGTCGCCGTCGCCATTCTGGTCCTTGTACATCAGAGCAGCCCCGTTGTTACCGCTGTGGTCAGTACGGCCACACGTCTTTTACATGTACTTCGAGGGATTCCCTGTGCTTCCGCTGTGGGAGGCCAGGTCATATTGTGAGGGATTGTCCGGATGCGCCGCCGGCAGTGCAGGGAGCGAGTACCAGCAGTGCTAGAGCCGAGCCGTCATCGTCGAGTCGCCGAGAGTCAGCGCCCAGAGGTCGAGGCAGGGTATTCCAGGCTACGGCAGAGGAGGCCCGCGAGTCCACCGATGTTGTTTCCGGTACGTATATTCTGAACTGGCTTAGCGCTCGTGTTTTATTTGATTCTGGAGCGGACCGCTCGTATGTATCTGTTGTGTTCTTTGCATACTTTTCTGTGCCCGCTACTGTTTTATCTGTGCCGTTAGTTGTTGAGAGAGTAGACGGTAGTACAGCCTTAGTGAGTCGGGTGTATAGAGATTGTATCCTTGAGATAGATGCTCACCGGTTTTTGATCGATCTACTGCCGATAGAGATCAGCAGTTTCGACGTGATAGTGGGTATGGATTGGATGACAGCCAGGCAGGCCGATATTTTGTGCGCGAAAAAGATGATCCGGATACCCATTTCAGACAGTGAGACAGTGACAGTGTATGGTGAGAGGCGCCGAGGTGAGATTGGTATTGTTTCGATGGCCCGAGCTCAGAGGTCTGTTGCGAAGGGATGTCAGACCTTTCTGGCTTATGTCGTTGACGCCAGGTTAGAGAAGAAGACCTTAGCGGATATACCTGTGATTAGAGAGTTCCCTGAGGTATTCCCAGAGGAGTTGCTTGGGTTACCGCCAGATCGTCAGGTCGAGTTCCGTATCGACCTTATCCCTGGAGCGGTGCCTATTGCGAAAACGCCTTATAGGCTGGCACCTACCGAGATGAGAGAGATGATGTCGCAGCTTCAGGAGTTGCTGGATCGTGGATTTATCCGTCCGAGTTCGTCCCCGTGGGGAGCTCCAGTGCTGTTTGTGAAGAAGAAGGACGGTTCTATGCGGATGTGCATCGACTATAGAGAGTTGAATAAAGTGACGGTGAAGAACCGTTATCCGCTTCCACGTATTGACGATCTGTTCGATCAGTTGCAGGGTTCGAGCTTCTTTTCGAAGATAGATCTGAGATCGAGTTATCATCAGCTGAGGGTCAGAGACGAGGACGTGCCGAAGACCGCGTTCCGGACGAGATACGGCCATTATGAGTTCTTAGTCATGCCTTTCGGATTGACTAACGCACCCGCGACATTCATGGATTTAATGAATAGGGTGTGTAGATCTATGTTGGATCGGTTCGTGATAGTCTTTATCGATGACATCCTGATCTACTCGAGGAGTGCCGAGGACCACGAGCAGCACTTGCGAGAGGTTTTATCTGTGCTGCGAGAGGAGCGACTTTATGCGAAGTTCTCCAAGTGCGAGTTCTGGTTGCGCGAGGTCCAGTTTTTGGGACATGTTGTGAGCGCCGAGGGTATTTCAGTGGATCCGGCAAAGATTGAGGCCGTCATGAGTTGGGAGCCGCCGAAGACTGTGCCTGAGATCCGTAGCTTTTTGGGCCTAGCCGGGTATTACCGCCGCTTTATTCAGGACTTCTCGAGGATTGCCAGGCCGTTGACGAGATTGACACGGCAGTCCGTTCCTTTTGTGTGGTCCGATGAGCAGGAGTCAGCATTTAGAGAGCTGAAGTCCCGGTTATGTCAGACACCAGTGTTAGCATTGCCCGAGGGTACAGAGGATTTCGTGGTCTATTGTGATGCGTCAGGTACCGGTTTGGGTTGCGTTCTGATGCAGCGAGGCAAGGTGATTGCATATGCGTCGCGACAGTTGAAGACCTACGAGGAGAATCATACCGTGCACGATCTCGAGTTAGACGCGATAGTGTTCGCGTTGAAGATATGGCGTCATTATCTGTACGGTTCGCGGTTTGTAGTGTATACAGATCATAAGAGTCTTCAGTATCTGTTCAGTCAGAAAGAGTTAAATATGAGACAGCGGCGCAGCCTCGAGTTACTGAAAGATTACGACTGCGAGATTCAGTATCATCCTGGTAGGGCCAATGTGGTGGCCGATGCGTTGACCCGTAAGGCGTGCGGTCAGACAGTGGTTTCCCGAGCAGCGAGGCTCGAGGTCACCTCGACTCTTGTGGAGAGTCTGAGGCATGCTCAGTTAGAAGGTTTGCGGGCGGAGAATGTGAAAAGAGAGCGGCTTGCGGGACAGCTAGAGGCATTGAGCAGAGATAGCAGAGGTTTGTGGGCATTTCATGATCGGGTTTGGGTTCCGAGAGTCGGTAATCTGCGGCAGCTAATTTTAGACAAGTCGCTTCGTTCGAGATTATCCATTCACCCCGGGAGCACCAAAATGTACAGAGATCTGCGTGAGTTCTATTGGTGGCCAGGGATGAAACGAGACGTGGGCCGATACGTCGAGGAGTGTATGACTTGTCTGCGAGTCAAGGCCGAGCATCAGAAGCCTCACGGGCATTTGCAGCCTCTAGAGATTCCAGAGTGGAAGTGGTATCATATCACGATGGATTTCATCGTTAGACTTCCGCGCACCGTTCGAGGTAATGATATGATCTGGGTGATTGTGGATCGGTTGACTAAGAGTGCTCACTTCTTGGCAGTGAGAGGAACCATTTCTATGGATCAGTTGGCTCGGTTATACATCAGTGAGATAGTGTCGAGGCACGGCGTTCCGATGTCGATTACGTCCGATAGAGATACACGGTTTACTTCGAGGTTCTGGCAGAGCTTTCAGCGCGAGTTGGGGACGAGAGTTCAGTTGAGTACAGCGTACAGACCTCAGACAGACGGGCAGACAGAGCGGACGAATCAGACTCTCGAGGATATGCTCAGAGCTTGTGCGATCGATTTCAGTGGTAGTTGGGACGTTCAGTTGCCGTTAGTCGAGTTTGCGTACAACAACAGCTACCATTCCTCCATCAAGATGGCTCCGTTCGAGGCACTGTATGGGCGTAAGTGCCTAACCCCTGTGTGTTGGGGCAAGGTCGGCGAGCGACCTATCAGTGGGTCCGAGTTGTTACAGGAAACGAGCGATAAAGTGGCGGTTATCCGCGAGCATATGAGAGTAGCACAGAGCCGGCAGGAGAGTTATGCCGATCGTCGTCTGACCGAGCTTGAGTTCAGTGTTGGGGACCGCGTCATGCTGAAAGTATCACCGTGGAAAGGAGTTATTAGATTAAGACATAGAGGTAAGCTGAGTCCGCGGTACATCGGTCCGTTCGAGATCATCGCCAGAGTCCGAGATCAGGCGTATAGATTGAGGTTGCCTCCCGAGCTGGCCGGAGTCCACGATACGTTCCATGTGAGTCATCTGAGGAAGTGTTTAGCCAAGGATGACCAGTTTGTGCCGTTATCCGAGATCACCGTGGATTCTCACCTGAGGTATGTTGAGCAGCCTGAGGCGATTACTGATCGAAAGGTGAAGAGATTGCGGAATAAAGAGATCGCGCTAGTACTTGTTCAGTGGAGGCATCATAAGGGTACTAGTGCCACCTGGGAGCCCGAGACCGAGATGAGGAGCCGATATCCGCAGCTATTCCCGAATCCGAGCTAGATTCCGGGACGGAATCTTTTTAAGAGGAGAGGATTTGTAACATCCCGGATTTGAGCCTAGTACGTGGATTTAATTTACTGGCTCGTTATTTTAATATTATTGCGTTGGTCCAATTAAAATCCGTTTCGTGGATTTAACGTGTCGAGACCGAGTGATACGTGTCTCCGAGTTAATAAATAGTGGATTATTAATTATCTCCTTGAGATCGTGGATTTAATTGGGTCCTAATTATATAATTTGTGAAAAAGTGATATCGGGTTCGGAATTGTCGGGACCGGGCTTTCTAATTGAGGAAAGCGTATATATGGATTAGAGTGAGATGCCCTTATCCTTTCCTTTCCTTCTCCTTTCCATTTTCAGAATTTGTGAGGTGTGTGAGAGTGTTGGAGCTACTGGATATCATCAAGAAATTGAATTGATTGTTGAAAGTTGATATTCTTCTTCTTCCTTGTGTTCTTGATCAAGTGGAGGTAAGATCTTTTGGTTTTGGATTGCTAAATTCGTATGTATGTGTGTTATCTTGTGGGTTTTGGTTTTGAAGTTGTTTAAGTTATGAGATATGGGTTTTGTGGAGCCTTTTGCTGTTGGAAAATCGAGTTAAGGGACTTCAATCCCTGGTTTCTGCCATGAAAATCGATCAGCACAGGTCTGTAACCTGCGTGAGCGCGGCCGCGATCGGCCAGGCGCGACCGCGATGCGGGCGCGGCCGAGACCCTCCTGGGCGCGGTCCGCGATCGGGGTGAGGGCAGTCGGGTCGGTTTCGGAGCTTCGGGAATCTGTGGGAGTTGTGCTATGGGTCATATATGGTTGTGATAATTGTGTTTGGGTTCTGATTGTGTTCGGTTGGGTTTGTAATAATCTGTAAGAATCTGTGTTAATTACAGGTTCGAGCCGACCGCGTTCTGAACAGCGATAGAGTTCGGATTTCGATTGCTTTCGGGTATTGGTGAGTACTCGAGTTCTTTACAAAACGCGCGTAGTCCTTTACGAGTCAGTTATGTGTTGTGATTGTGTATGTGAGACAGAGATACGGCGCAGGTATGAGTTTCTCTACCCTATACGTGCTATATGTGTTTGAATTGCAGGTGACTGCGATATGTGATCGCGCAGGCTGACTGTCCCTAACCAGTCACGAGATATGAAGCTGTATATATACGGCAGTGATATGCCAGGTCGCTCCTGTGCCTATTGAGTAGCTAACCGCTGCTGTGTGCGGCCTGTTAGCTGGGGAACGTGGTCCCCTTTTGAGCAGAGATATGTGTTATGCATCGAGTTGCATATGTGTGTCGAGATATATGTGTTGTGTATGCTATGTGTTCTTACCTGCAGTGTCTAACCCTCGCGTACTCACGAGCTGTTCAGCTTATGTTTTCGAGTCTTCCGTGTCTCAGGCAGCCATTCTGTGGGACCGCAGTCACAGCCGCAGCAGCCGAAGTAGGGATCGGGGCAGTTTAGAGCTGTGTTTGCTGACTATATTTTGATGCTAGACTTTAGAGTTGTTATCTGTATTTTGTACTTGATCAGCGATGTGTTAGCTATCAGTAGTTGGTGTTTATCAGATAATTCAGTTGTGTATACTTCTGTTTCAGCATGTGACATGAAGTGTGTTAACTTTGTATTAAAGTTTTAAATTATCAGTGTTTTCCGCTAATCCCGTGACATGTGCTTTATGAGATGATTGCGTTACTGCCACCTGTGTATTGTATTGACGTGGCATTTGTGTGAGAAATGTGGGTGTTACATCAATCACGGAGTCTAGCGAGGCCTAAGTCTCGGAGTCGTCACCTCACTTCATAGCAATATCAGTTAGTTAAAATATATAATCATATATTTCAATTAAGTCCCAGGTTTATAGTAAGGTTTAATGTCAATTTTTTAATGGCTAAATGAGTGTTGAATAACAACAAATTTCAACTCAGTGCCTGAACAATGTATAAAAAAACTGAACAAATCCATAAAAAGATCCATTATTCATTTGCCCAATTAAAGCATGAACAAAGCAGTTGCTTCATTGTATTTATTGGATACAGACGTATAACAAGTAGTAATTCTAAGGCCTATTCACAAGGAGTTCTTCAAAAGTATAGCATTTAATATTAGATAGAATGTAACATTTGGGATATTGTCAATAAACTAGAGGTATTTCTTAGCATCCAAACACCTGACAATATGTGGCACAATTTCCTTTTTTGGGATCCATACTAAATGCAACACTAAAAATATATATTTACCCTTCTACTAATGTAATTACAAATTTACTAGATTTTTCTGGTATGCAGTTGGATCCACATCAACTGAACTAAATCCCCGCCAAAAACTGTAATTGTTGCCACAGACCCACAGTAATCATAGCATCAGAGAAAACCTAGGCACTAGTTGAAAATTTTGGTGCCGTTCTAGGCATTCTATACAACTCAAGTTCTAACATTAACTATAGATACTATCAAATTTTCACGTTATAAAATTATCGGATACTCACCAAAGGTTATAATCTTATTTATTTATAAAAACTATTTAAACTTACTAACAGCATTTAAACATTCCAAAATTCTGGCCAGACAGTTGCCTGCATATATATTTACCAACCAACTAAATTCCGACCAACATTAAAGAAAAAGACCATGAAAAACATCAATCTCCAATTCTTACCCTTCAACTAAATGCCGACCAATACTGAAGCTTCATCGACCAACATATATATAGTAATCATGAATTAACAATTTAACATCGGATGTTAACATCAAAATATCAGTTAGCTACTACATTCAAAATACCATAAATGAACAATTTAACATTGTATATTAATATAGAAATATACGACACACGCTACTACTCTTCAAGCTACATAAATTAAAAAATCACTAATAAACATTGTCAGGATCTAAAATATGAATAACCAAGATTAACTGATTTGAAATTTATCAGAGTATAAATCAATAATCTTGCTTTGAATCAAAGTTTAATTAAGAAGTTTGCGGAATAACACTTAATTATTTTAACAAAAACTTTCAGAACCAATGAAACATAAAACATAAGAAGTAATCAAGACTGTTTGTATTGCTGAATTCAATGATTACAATCACCTCTAATCTGTTTTGATTAGACGAAGAACACAGACTGTTCTTAGGGTTTTACAACCTTAGAGGCTTAAGAAAACTTAATCAACAAAGCAATTACAGACTCAAAATATGCAGAAAACTTCTATATACTTCTAGACAACCTATTCTGTCTATTTATATTGCTTTTTGGACTTGTTTCCTTGAAGGACTATGACTTCTCTGATAGTAGATATGCTGGAATCTTCGTGTAGATATCTTTCCTGAAAATCAGCACTTTCTGTTTATGAAACTGTTGAGCAGCTTGAATCTCTTGACAGCATGAACTGAGCAGCTTGAGTTGTTTTGCTCTGGCAGCTTGAACTTTTACACTGGCAGCTCGAGTTTCTTCAACTAGCAGCATGAACTTTGTATTTACATGAAAAATCTACTAACAGTCTGAGAAGTCTAACTAACAGCTTGAATGTACTTAAACTATTTCCCAACAATCTCCCCCTAACTTAAATTCTTTACACAAGACTTTAAGTTCTATACAAGAATTGGAAATGAATAAGTAAACTGTTATTTACAAACCAAGGCTTACAAAAACTCACAACTGTGTAAGTTTATGATCTATAGCCTTCAAAAATTCTTTCTTCAACTCTTCTTTGTCACAAGATATTCTAGCTGACTTAATTTTCAGTAGCATATCTTTTGAAAAATTATAAAACTCAAAATTGAAAAAGATACCAGTCCCATCTGTGAATTTGATTCTGAATGTCTTTGACTTGACAAACAGATCAATCTGCTTGATCTTTTTCCCTTTCTTTTCAGCATCTTCTATCTCTTGTCTTGCAAAATCAGGATCAACCACTGTACTTAGATCTTTAATGAGCTGCTTGACCTGTGGAAGAGCAGACCTTACTTGTTTAACTGACCCTATATGGTACATCTTTATTAATTCTTCTCTGGTCAGCTTCTGTACTATCTGCCAAAAAGTATCATACTCCTCTTCAGGTCCAGACTCTCTTCTGATCACAAACTTTATTCTTAAGTCACGGTCATCCAGTGACTTAGCAAACCAGTAGTTGATTTGAGGCTTTGTAAAATCATGCTGATCAATCAGCCTTTCTATCTCCATAGCCTTTTGTAAATGTTGCTCAAAGATAATCCTTTTAACTGATGATGGAATAGAGATAACTGCTTGATCAGAGGGAGCAGGTGCACTGGCACCAGCTTCAGCTTGGACTGATTGGGTTGATGGTTGGACTTCTTGGGATGGTTGAGCTTCTGGAGAGACTTTTGTTCTCTGTCTTTTGTCCATCTCCTTATCATGAATCTCCTGCAGCCTTTCAGTAGCCATGGACTGAGCCATTTTCTTCGGAATACCAGCTGCAAAGGCAAAATTGATAAGAAATCTTCTATGCTCAGCCTTGGAGTGCCCTGTTGGCATCTTTCTCTTCCTTGCTCCTTGCTTAACCACAAACCCCTTTAAGTAATCACCTAAAGTTTCATCATCATCCATAGGGGTTTGGGCTTGCTGCTCTAATTCTTTGTCTTGTTCTTCTGCTATTTTTCTGGCAACTTCAGCATCAAAGGCAATTTGGGCTTCTTTTGAAGAAAATTTATGCTTTGGAGACTCTATGAGAATGTCCTTCCCTTTGTCTTTTGTAGCAGATGTTGTAGCTTGGACTGTGCTTGTTGGAGCTTGAATTCCTTCTCTGATCACAACTCCAGTGACTTTTGAAAGAGCAACTTGAGTTTCTAGGCTAACAGCTTGAGAAGCTGTTTGGACTGCTAGCCTAGAAACTGGGACTGTTGGTGCTGCTTGGACTGTTGTTGGGACCTCCTGATTCTCCCCCTTTTTGGAAGCATTGGTTTGGTCAGAAGGACCTACAACCTTTGCCCCTTGGGTTTGAATCATCTGCTTTAATTTCATAATTTTATTTCCACAGAGAGTGAAGCCTCTGTGAAGATAATCCATTCTCTTATTCTGAGCAGCTTCTGCCTGCTTGAGAGCAAAAATTTGGGCTCCCTGTGCAGCAATGATGGACATTTGATAGTCCAACATGGCTACAACAGGTTTGAGCCTGGGATCCGTTAAAAGCATTTGTTGCAGACTAGCCTCAAGATCAGAGAACACCTGAGGTGCTTGTGATCTATCACTGACATTGAAACCAGAATTAGAAACTTCTGGGCCCCTCTTTTCTTGGTTCTGGGGACTTCCAGCTTGTGTTTGCACACTTGCTGTTGCCATGGGCGTGGTCTTAGCTATGTTGGCACTGTCCTGTGCCTCTTTTGCAGAGACATCAGTAGTGCCAGCCACAGAACCCATATGAATCATCTCTGAAGAGATGTTCACCTCCTGAGAGAGGATGGGGGTGTCCTCAACTGGTTCCCTTTGGATATGCTGTGCAGGAGTATCCTCCTGCACAGGGATATATGGCTCTTGCTGATGGGAGGAGGAGGAAGGAGCTCATGGTCCCCTTTTTCTTTTGTATTGGTATCTGAGTGGGCGTGTTGGCTGTACAAAAGGATCAGAGGGAATATTTGTATCATGAGTAGTGGGTTGGGGTCTTGGGGTTGTAGCAGTAATGTTAGGCTGAGCCTGTTCAAGACCCTCTCCTCTGTTTCCTGAAATGATGTTCATCATTGCAGAGGGCAATGGAACATCTACACTGACAAAATTGGCACTTGGCTTTATCAGCCTTTTGATTGAAGACAATGAGTGCCTATGGGAAACATGTATCCGTTTATGTACATGTGGAGTGGTGCAGGTGTGTGCAATTATTTCCGCCAAAAACCTAGGATACATCAAAAATTTCCCATTCTTTAGGGAATGATGCCTTAACATCCCCTGAAAAATCATGTTTGAAAAATTGAACTGTTGGCCAGTAGAAAAACACACTAAGGCAGTGGCAATATTTGAAGAAAACTCAGACCAACCAGTTCTTTTGGGGCTTAAACATTGCTGAATAATGTGCACAAGGTATTTCCATTTAGGAGAAAAATGTGCCTTAAGAAAAGTAAAAGAATCAGCAGGGCCCCTATAACCAATGTTTTGAAGACCAAAATGTAAAGCTTTAAGGGATAGGTCGGTTATACCTGAGGCATCTTGAAGATGCAAGTGACGTCTGATGGATTCCTCAGTGATATGGATAGTAGTTCCATCAATCTTGGAAAGGAGGGTAGGCACTCCATTGATGGTTTGAACAGATGTATGGTTCCAAAACTGTTCTATATGGGAGATGTATATAGTAGGGTTTATGGTTAGGGCATAATGAATATGGGAGTGCCTGAGGAAATCCATCATTGTATGAAACGGTTGAAGTTCAGAGTGTTTTAGGGTGTATGGGAGGCAGTTATGCTCTTTTACGAACTCCATGGATGAACAAACGATGGTTGTAGGGTTTGAAAGAAGAATGTGTGATTCGTTCAGAGAGAAAGTAGAAGGCCGTGGAAGAAGAATATGTAACTGGTAGTTACAACTGAACGAAACTGGGACCTTTAAAGGTTTCGAAAAGGTTGGGTCCCGCGCACACATTTGAAAAATTACCCAAATACCCTGCACACTTTGACAGATCAAGTGAAAATAACTAGCAGTCCGAGAAAATGAACTCATTTGAAACTTTTTGTGCATTAGGGCCTCAAATTCTTTGCACAAACTGTCATTAGTTGAGCCAAAGATGATGTCATCAACATAGATTTGGACAAGTAGAATCTCAGCTTTGATGGTCTTAGTGAAGAGTGTTTTGTCCAGAGTGCCTCTCTTGAATCCATTCTGTAGAAGATATGATGACAGTGTGTCATACCATGCTCTGGGTGCTTGGTGAAGACCATAGAGAGCTTTGTCTAGCTTGTACACCCTGTCTGGATACTTGTAGTCTTCAAAACCAGGAGGTTGACACACATACACTTCCTCTTCAATTGTCCCATACAAGAAAGCATACTTAACATCCATTTGATACACTTTAAAGCCTTTGAAACTTGCATATGCTAGAAATAGTCTGATGGCTTCAATTCTTGCTACTGGAGCAAAGACATCATCATAATCTATTCCTTCTTCTTGAGTGTACCCTTGTGCTACTAGTCTTGCTTTGTTCTTGATGACTATCCCTCGCTCATCCTTCTTGTTTCTGAACACCCATCTTGTACCTATTGCTCTCTTACCTTTAGGAAGATCCACCAGAGTCCATACATTCTGAATTTTGAACTGTAAAAGCTCTTCTTGCATAGCTTCAATCTAGGATGAATCTTTTAATGCTTCTGATGCCTTTTTAGGTTCCAATTGAGACATGAAACAGGCATGTTCAAAAGCAGCTAGACTGAATTCAGTAACTGCTTGTTCAGCAGCAGCAGTCTCATTGTGAACCATCTTCCTTGTTTGAACAGGAGTGCTTGGATCACCCAGTATTTGATTGAGAGGGTGATACTTGTGAACTCTTAGTGTGGGCTCTCTCTCTCTGTTTGAAAGGAAGTTCCAAGGTTTGTATCATCTCCATCAGAACCAGTGAGTGGTTCAGTTTCTGAAACAGCTTGACTTGAATCTGGGACTGTCTCCTGTTGTGTTGGAGCTGTGCTGTCAGGGCTTGAGAATGGCACTTCAGTGTCTGGATTTGCATCATTCAGGACCCCTGGAGGATCACAAGACAGAAGTGGTAGAGTGGTGAAATCATCCCAACTTGTTGAATCTGCAGCAGTCTGAGACTTTGTGCCAACAGCATGAGAAATTGTATTGGCAGCATGAGAATTTGTTAACAAAGCTCTGCAGTATACTCAAACAACCAATCAGGACCATTGCCTTTGATATTAGCAGTATTTTCATTAAATTCAACATTGGCACTTTCTTCAATTGTTTTAGACACACTGTTGTATACTCTATAGGCTTTGCTTTGAGTTGAGTATCCTACAAAGAATCCTTCTTCAGCCTTACTCTCAAACTTTCCTAAGTGAGTCTTAGTGTGAAGAATAGTACATGGGCATCCAAAAGGCTTGAAGAAAGCTATTAGGGGACTTCTGTTATGGGATAACTCATAGGGAGTTTTTCCTTGAGATTGGACAACTTGAACCCTATTTAGAACATAACAGGCTGTATTAACAGCTTCTGCCCAGAAAGTCATTGGCAGATTTGAATCAGCTAGCATTGTTCTAACAGCCTCAATTAATGTTCTATTCTTTCTTTCAGCTACACCATTTTGCTGTGGTGTTCTTGGTGCACTATATTGTCTAGCAATGCCTTTGGACTCACAGAAACTGTTTAGAATTTGATTTTTAAATTCAGTTCCATTGTCTGATCTTATCACCTTAACTTTGGAATTGGATTGGTTTTCTATCTTAAGGATAAAGGACTTAACTAGCTCAGCAGTTTCATCTTTGGACCTAAGAAAGTAAACCCAAGTAAATCTGGTGAAATCATCAACAATGACTAAACAGTATGCCCTTTTATTCAAACTCAAAACAGATGTTGGACCAAATAGATCCATATGTAACAACTGAAGAACAGATGAGATTGAATTTACTTCTTTGGCCTTATGAGAAGTTTTGTGTTGCTTACCTTTAAGACATGCTACACAATGATCATCACAAATGAACTCCTTTTGTGGTAATCCTCTTACCAGATTCTTTTTAACTAAATCATTCATGGACTTGAAGTTCATGTGACACATCCTTCTATGCCAAAGAGCAGACTCATTTGATGATGCTTTGGATATTAAACAGCTTAAAGTATTTGATTTAGTCAAGAGAGCTGTGTCCAGGCAGTAAACATTGTCCTTTCTTGGTGTTCTAAGTAAAACAAGATTTTCAGGAATTTTGAAATCCTTTGAAAGAACAATGCACTCAGAATCTGTGAACAGAACAATGTTTTGTTTGTCACAGATTTGAGAGACACTCAATAGATTGTACTTAAGCTGTTCAACATACAGAACATCATGGAATGTCATGTTGCCTGCATTAACAGTACCTTTACCTGTAACCTTACCTCCTTTTGAGTTGCCTCCAAATGCTACAAAACCTCCATCAAAACCTTTGAAATTTGACAAGCATTCAGAATTGCTTGTCATGTGCCTAGAGCATCCACTGTCCAGATGCCATCTTGTTCTATGAGGAGACCTGTGGTTTCCCTGCACAAATAACAGCTTAGTTAGTAGTGGAGTAAACCCAAACCAAATTGGTTTTGGGTTGGCCTTGTACATTGACATAACTAAAAACTGTTTTTGACTTCTTATATTTGGTGAGATCTACTGATGGAGTCTTTGGAGAGTATTTAGTGATAATATGAGGTATCCAACTATTTTGATCATCTTTTCTTCTGACAGTCTCAGATGATTCACTAGCAGCTCCAGTTTGATGCCCAGCAGCTTGAGCTGTGTTTGTAGTGCTAACAGTTTCAGTTTTTGCACTAACAGCATCAGATTTTGACTTAGCAGTCTGATCTTTTGCATTAGCAGTTTGAGCAACAGATTTGTCCTTGACACACCATATTTGCTTAAAACTTGATTTAGGCTTTGCCAAAACTTGTTTTTGATGTGTGGACTGTTTTTTATTAACTTTTGAGAATCTGTGATCAACTGTTTTCTTTGGAGCTGCTGTGGAAGGTTTCACTTTTGAGTGCTTTGCCTGTTTAGGATTTGATTTTGTGTGATGCACAGTCTGTTTTGCAACAGCTGGTTTGTAAAAACAATCCTTGGTTAAGTGATTCTTCCTTCCACAGTGAAAGCATCTCTTGACAGTTTGAATTGGAACACCAGACTTTTCTGTCAATTTCTGGTTCTTGTTTCTCTGGTTTCCTCTTACATGCTGTTGTTTAGGAAACTTTTGAACACCATGCTTTTGGCATGTGCAGATAGAAACAGTTTTACCTCTTTTAGTTCCTTTTGATGAAGATGTAGTGTTACAGTTAGAATGTACAGAAACTTGTGGAGTAGCATTGCATACACTCATCTTCTCTTTTCCTTTCTTACTGGGAACTTGGACTTCTATGGGTGCACTCTTTGTGTCACAGTCTCTATTTTGACTCTTATCTTCTTTTAATCCAGGACCGTTATCAAGGATAGGATCTACAATAGTCATAGACTCATCTAGTGGTTCATTGACAAGTCTATCAGCAACTTCACTCATTGGATGAATGTACTTGTTATTATATGGAGGTGGAGTAGCTCTGTATCCTATTCCTTCTTTGGGATTGACCTGAGATTTGACTCTATCTTTGAATTGAACTTCCATTAGGTGTTCTAGCTTTTGATTTGCTAACTTGAAGTTACCAAGATCTATGTTAACAGATTCCAGTTTCTCATTAGCCTCTAACACCTTCTGTTCAGTTTCTTCTACCTTTTTATTCAGAGATTCTATTTTCTTATTGAGTTCCTTTTTCTCCCATTCATGATAGTTTCTATCATACCCCATTTGAATCTCATTATCCTTATAATCATTGATCTGTTTTTCCAGATCTTCTATGGCTTGCATATATTCATATCCCCTTTCTTCCATCTTAGCTAGAGTTTTGCACATGCTCTCATTATGATCTCTGTACTTTTTAAGCATATTTTTGCATGATTGAGAGCAGAGTTTAGAATTTACCTCAGATGGTAGTTCAGTGGAGGAGACATTTGATGTTTCTGCCATAAGTGCTTGATTTTGAAATTCTTCCTCTGTCTGATCACTCCAGTCAAACACATTGTCTTCTTGAGAGACAAGTGCTGTTGATGAGGAAGCTTGGATTGGCTGTGAAGTCCTTGATGGCTGTTGACCTTGAGATCTACATTCTCTGGCAAAGTGACCAAGCTTATGGCATTTATAGCATTCCACTTTTGATTTATCAAAAGATGGTTTGCCTTCTGTTTTGGCTTGAAAGTTGGTCCTACCAGTTCTTTTCAGAAATCTTTTGGCTCTCATGGTCAGCATTGCATGTTGCCACTTTAAATCCATCTCTTCAAGATCATCTGGATGAATTTGTTCTAAGTCTTCAACATTTAGAGCAATAATCCATCATTGGCAACAAAAGCTTCATAATGAGTTTCAGCAGAATTGCCATCACCACCTGAAAAAGAATCACAGTTATTAGATTTTTCAGAAGACAGAATAGCAGTATTGTGATTATAAGAAAAGGATTTCTTTTTAGCATCAATCTCAGTCTCAAACACTCTTAAACTGTTATACAGATCATTCAATTCTATCTCATCAAGCGTGTCTTTTGTTCTCCACTGTGCAGCATAGACTGTCCATTCTTCTCCAAGAGATCTGAGAAACTTTCTGTTGACTTCATCTTGATCCAGATTGACCTTTGCACTTTCCAGTTCACTTATCAGTTTGTTAAACCTGTCAAAGATTTGAGTGAGGTTTTCATTCTTGCCACCAGAAAAGTTTTCATACTGCTGTTTCAAGAGGTCTTTTTGATTTCTCTTGGTACTTGCATTACCAGCAAACCTCTTCTCTAAGGCATTCCAAAGAGAGTGAGCAGTATAAAACTTTTTGAACTGATGTTGATAAGCATTAGGAATGGCTATTTGTAATAGTGTAAGTGCTTTCACTTCATTCATTCTAGCCTTCCTTTCAAGTTCAGTTTTTGGAGGGGTTTTGACTGGTTTTCCCTCAGCATCAAGTTCTGGATCAACTACAGGAGGGAATTCAACAGCTTCCCATATGGCATAATCAATGAATTGAATATGCTGTTGAATCCTGAGTTTCCACATCTCAAACTCAGTGGGCTTGAGCATAGGCACTTTGAGTCCTTGCCCAGATCCACTGCTGTTATTTTCAGATTCCATTGTAAAAGATTAAAAATTTTGAAAAAAAAGTTTTCGACTTTGAAAAATAAAGAACGACCTGTGGCTCTGATACCACTTGTCAGGATCTAAAATATGAATAACCAAGATTAACTGATTTGAAATTTATCAGAGTATAAATCAATAATCTTGCTTTGAATCAAAGTTTAATTAAGAAGTTTGCGGAATAACACTTAATTATTTTAACAAAAACTTTCAGAACCAATGAAGCATAAAACATAAGAAGTAATCAAGACTGTTTGTATTGCTGAATTCAATGATTACAATCACCTCTAATATGTTTTGATTAGACGAAGAACACAGACTGTTCTTAGGGTTTTACAACCTTAGAGGCTTATGAAAACTTAAATAATAAAGCAATTACAGACTCAAAAATATGCAGAAAACTTCTATTAACTTCTATACAATATTCTGTCTATTTATATTGCTTTTTGGACTTGTTTCCTTGAAGGACTATGACTTCTCTGATAGTAGATATGCTGGAATCTTCGTGTAGATATCTTTCCTGAAAATCAGCACTTTCTGTTTATGAAACTGTTGAGCAGCTTGAATCTTTTGACAGCATGAACTGAGCAGCTTGAGTTGTTTTGGTCTGGCAGCTTGAACTTTTACACTGGCAGCTCGAGTTTCTTCAACTAGCAGCATGAACTTTGTATTTACATGAAAAATCTACTAACAGTCTGAGAAGTCTAACTAACAGCTTGAATGTACTTAAACTATTTCCCAACAAACATTAGCATTACAGAATAATCACTTACATTAGAAACCTAAAATCCAGAGAATCATCAAAGAGAAGAGAGAAAATAGAACAAAGTAGAGTAGAATACTTGCCATCTTGCTATGATCTGCATTTAAAAGAACACTAAGAATTAAAAAACAAAGAAGCTTATTGACTACCTGAAGTATTTTCAAAATTTTCAGCATGTATTGTGTTCTTTGTATGTCCATGGACATGCACCATTGCCATCTCAATCTGCATTCAGGACACAACAATTGTGGCAATTCATAGCCTCAAACACTGACATAAACAATGATAAAATTTTTAGACTCTATATGATGGACTTACCCGCTCATACCAATGAGATCTGATATGACGTATATCCTCAATTCCACACTTGCATTTAAGTTCTTTTTCATCTCCATCTGCAGTTGAACCCTCCATTTCGATGAAACTGCTAGTGAAAGATATCACAGAATCTATATAACAACTATCACGATACACCACGTCACCACATGATCAGGATACAAGACAACTCTTCGTATATCTTCACTGTCCTGTCAATTGTACAAATAGCAGAGAATGTCCAATTAATGTCCACCAATAACGTGGTGTGAGAAATGAAGCTTTCATACTTCAAATAGATAGGTCGAACACTACAATATGTTCCACAGGATAAAATTTTAAATTTTAGGGAACTAAACCCGAGTGCCAGTGGTAATACTCATGACTCACAAAATAGAAATTAAAGTCTAAAGAGAAAAAAAGGCTACTTTTTCACCACCTAGTTACCCATATGGTATGATGGCAAAAGTGCTTACCACATCCCACATGCCTATGCAATGATCTGAAGACGGTCCAACTACAACACCTGACACTAAAATACAAAGGTTCGATGAAGTATCACTAACATATAACATCTGATGGCTCAAAAGGAATGTCAACATAGCAGATGGGCACAGAGATAAAAAAAACTACCCTAAACAACTACATATAAACTTACAATCATCTTCTGCAACATCAGAAGAAGATAATAATCGCTCACACATGCTTCCATTTTCATCCGAGTTCATTTCTACTGCCTCGTCCTGCAGCCAGTTGAGCATTTGTCAGAACTTAACAATAAAGAATTGGACCTTAAACATAGATCATCAGAACATACAAGTTCAGGTAGACAGGGCAACAAATCTAGAATGGCTAGATTTACTTTGCTGTTGCTAGGTGAAGATGCTGTTGTGCCCACGGTGGCATCTGCTTGCTGACATCTGATTCAGATAAATTAGTTCTGAGATCTGGACCAGATACAGGACAATGTTCGGCAACTATAGAAGCATCATTTGAATCAGCCAGCATTCCAGTAGAAGGGCCTTCCACTAGAGTTATAGCAATATGATTACTATTGATGACATCAATGCCTAAAGACGGAACATAGTTAATGTTCTCTTCTAAAATACTTTTCCCGGCAGCAGTTAGAAGGAATAACATCAAACATAAGAAAGTCGGCATGAGCTATCTCAAAATGCATGCAAATTACCTCTACTACATCTATCTAGGTCAAACAACCACGTTTGATATCATCTTAGCATATAAGCATTTAAGTATGAAAAGGAAGAACCATTTAACTATAAAAAGACAGTATTGCAAAGGAACTTTTTAAACTGCCTGTATAAAAACTAACATGGTGAAATTTCCAACAAAAAAATGTAGCAGCGACAACAATAATAGATGTAAAGGTAGAAACTGATATGCAAAAATGGAACAAAGAGTGTGGTTGAAAACAGAATTTTGAAATAAACACTTACAATACCAGTAAAAAAGGCTGGTCACCTCTCGAGCCTCGAAACAAACACTTTCACCCTTTATTTAAAAGAAAGTATTCATCGTTGAAAACACCTTTTCTCGTCATTCAAAAAACATGTCATATTTTTGTGTGTTTTAATCGAAATTACAAAATAAGAAAAAAATAGTATAGTCAACACTTAAAATATGTCATATTTTTTTCATTATAAATGCAACACTTAAAAAAATGTTTTATGTTTTTAAAAATGTGTTGCATTTTTTTCATTATAAATACAACACTCTAAAAATGTGTTGCACTTTTTTCATTATAAATACAACACTTTAAGAATGTGTTGCATTTTTTTTAATTATAAATGCAACACTCTAAAATGTGTACCATTTTTTATTGAAATATGCAACACTTTAAACAAATGTTGCAATTTTTAGTAAATATTGCAACACTTCAGATAATTGTTGCATTTTTTAAGTAAAAATGGCAACACTTTAAAAAAAGTGTTGCATTAAATCATTATATGCAACACTTATTGTCAATGTGTTGCTTTAGAGCGAACTTAAATAAAAATGCAACAATTTTTAAATGTGTTGCATCAAAAGTGTTGCATTAGATTCGATTTGTAGTAGTGTACAGATCTCCGTGAGTACCTGTGAACACACGAGTTTCAGATGTGAACTTGCTCTGAAAAAAAGTTTTTTTTGAATTTTTTTTCATATTCATTTAGATACAAATAATATAAGGCTATTCGTAAAAAATTATATACATTCTCACATTCTAACATTTTAAAAGTCATGTGAACGTGAAAAAATTCATATGAGCATGCTTAGTTGTACGGTTCATGTGAACACACACGTTTCACATAATTCTAATGTGTGTTTATGTGTGATTTTTTGCAAGTAGTCTTGTATTATTAATTTAAACATGATTTTTTGCAAGTAGTTTTGTATTATTAGTTGTACAGCCCCTAACGAACACAATCGTCCCCTTTTTGCAGCTAAGGATATAACCGATTTCTATCTTGAACATTGTCCGAAGATCTTCCCACAATACGGGTACATATGTGTGTGTGTGTATATATTTAAGAGTGCAGTGGTACCTTCTGGTGCGTTGCATTATAATTAAGTGGTACTCACTTGAACTTAAATCTTGGTATATATTATATTAATATGCCCTTTACGGACCAAAGTACAATGGTGTTTATCTACACAAACTTATTCAAGATTTATTAGGAAGCACAAAACTTCATCAAACACTGACTAATGTTGTCATCCCAACCTTTGATATCAAACATTTGAAGCCTACTATTTTCTCAACATATCAGGTTAGTTTGTTAATTAAGGCGATTAATTTGTGTCTCGATTTGCCACACGATTTAAGCGTGACAATATCTATTTCAAATTTATGTTTCAGTTGAAGGAAAACCCGAGCTTAGATGCAATGTTATCGGATATATGCATCGGAACATCGGCTGCACCAACGTACCTTCCTTCCCATGCTTTCAAAACTCAAGACTCTCAAGGGAAGATGCTTCAAGAATTCAATCTTATTGATGGTGGGGTGGTTGCAAATAATCCGGTATGTACGTATTTTAATGTATTAAATGTGATTCTTTTGATAAAAAAAGTTTTATAAATTTGGTTTACACATGTTTATGTGTAAAAAGTTATGAATGATCATTCACAAAGAGTTACACTCAATTATTTAGGGTGCATGTTTAATAAAATTCAAAGAATTCAATGTTGAATATTCAATGTCGAATATTCAGTGGTGAATTTTCAATGTTGAATATTTAAAAACATTTCAAAAATATAATAATCACCAGTCATGTTATAAAGATGATAAAATTCTTGTATTTACGGTATAATTTTTTTGTTTTAAAAATTAATAATTCTTATTTTATTTAATTTTAAAGTTGGCTTCGCACTTTTGCGCCAAATTTAGCATTTGCGATGAAGTTGTCTGTGTGTGTTTGTGTGTGTTCATATTTTAATTTAATTTAATTAACAACGTAGTAGTAGTAAACGTAATACATTTACATTAGAATCTGATCGATTCTAAACAATTAATGTTTAATTGTAGGCTTTGGTCGCGGTAAGTGAAGTATCATAAGAGATAACCCGAGGTGGCATCGATTTCTTTTCAAGCAAACCAAAATATGGGCGCTTTTTAGTATTGTCCTTAGGAACTGGTTTGCAGAAAATAGAAGAGAAGTATAATGCTAATACATCATCTCGTTGGGGCGGTTTGTTATGGTTGGGGAGTGTTAGAAACCATTGGACTCCACTGATAAATGTACTTAATCAAGTTGCGATATGGCAGACTATCATATTTCTTCTGTGATCCAAGCCCTTCAGTCAGGAGAGAATTACCTTCGAATTCAGGTATACATAACACGTACGTATACAAACAAGATCGATCTTAAGTTTGGTTGTCAGGTCAACAAACACACAAGTGAGATTTAATTAACAAAATGTATGTATTTCATGGCTGAAATCAATTGGAACAAGATGACACTTTGAGCGGAGACATGGCTTCAATGGATCTTGCCACAACTGAAAACTTAAATAAACTTGTGAATCTTGGCGAAAAATTGTTGACACAAAACGTGTCGAATGTTGGTGTTTTTAAGACACTGATCAAACTAATTATACCAACAAAGAAGCTCTAAGGTACGTATGTACGCACATCGTTTTTTTTGTACGCATATAATGTCTTTTTAAAAAGGGGTTAAATATCATTTTGACCATCCAACTTTTGGATTTGTGTCATTTAGCCATTAAACTAGTTTTTGTTCCGATTTAGTCACTAAAATGTTCTCTTTTAGGAAAAAAGAACAAAACTAATGGTTAAATCTGTGCAAAAAAATGATTGTTTAGTGGCCAAATCGGAACAATTTTTGTGGTTAAATCAGTAAAAAAAACATTTAATTGCTAAATGTGTATACAAAAATTAGTTTAGTGCCTAATCAGGACAAACATAATTTAGTGGTTAAATTGAAAAAAAACCTGAAAGTTAGATGTTCAAAATGGTACTTAACTCTTTTAAAAATACAACACATTATTTCTTTAAAGAGTTTTGGTTATTTATTGAGTTAAAAATTAAAAAATACACGTGTAAACCTAATATCTTACTTATTGGACTACAAAAAGTGATTTCCTTTCATGGTTTGATGCCCATGAGACCTATAATATATACATACATACATACATACATACATACATATATATATATATATATATATATATATATATATATATATATATATATATATATATTAATATATGATCATTAACTTGTTATTTTGATTAAATTACTTTCCAAGCAGAGAAGAAGAATAGAGAACTTCGCTCACAGGCCACCAATTAGCCACAAATATAAAAAGGATTAAGGATCGATCGATCACAAAGCCTTAATGGTGCAATTCTAATCAAAGTTTCTCAACTCGATCTTTATCGGACTTGCAGTCGCTCAAATCTTCATTACAATATTTTTATTAAACGTGTGATCAATACTAATTTTTAAGCTTATGTTTAATTCCCTTCCAATAAAAATCATGTTATCTTGTTTTGCCTTCTCGTTTCTAATAATGAATAAATAAAACTGTGTAATTTATTTATTAGATATACACTGGAATTTTAGTACAAGATGATATCGAGTTGTATGAACTATAATGTTGAAAATTTTAATTATCAGGCGAATATTTATGTTGGAGGTTTTATTTATTTTATTTTCTAAAAGTTTATACGCACTGATCGAAAATACATGAATTTCACATAGGGTTATCAAGTAAACATAAGATTAGCAAAGATAAAACTAAATGAACTGTGTGGGGGTGGGGGGATAGTATTCATTAGAGCTGTTCAAAAGTATCTTTATCCGAACACCTGATCCAAAAATCCGATCTGAAAACTATCCGAATTTTTGGATTATTCGAATTTTGGATAATCCGAAAATTCGGAATCGGATATCAATTTCATGATTTTTCGGATATTCGGATTATCCAAAATCCGAAAATATTTTTTTTGAAAAAAACTGAACTTTGGATTTTATCATTAGGCTCTTGTCCTCTTGATTTCCGTTGTGTAAATAAAGCCCATAAACTCATAAAAAGGTAAAGTCATAATTCATAAAAAAAAACCCTAAATCCCATTTGCTAGTCTTCTTTTCAAACTTTCAGACATTTCCACTTCTTCACTTCACGATTTTCACATTTCCACTTCTTCACTTCACAATTTCAAACTTTCGAGTTCCTTCTTCACTTCACGAATCTGTTGGCCTGCTGCAGTGCTGCTGCTCTTGTCGCTCTTCACGCTTCACTTGACTTCGCCCTAGTCATCTCGATCTCGTCTCTATCTCGATCTGGTCGTTGCTGCTGGCCTGCTGCTGTTTTCATGACTTCGGTCTCAGACCTTGGCTCTTCATCTCGATCTGATTATTGTAATTTGTCACTTTGGTCTCAGCTCTCGATCTCTCTTTTTCTCGGTTTTTACTTAGTTTCTTTTTAGTTAGTTACTTAATTACTTTTATAGATTGTATATTGTAAAATTTTAGTTGGTTCTATAAATCTGCTTGGATGAATTATTTTTTATATAAATTTTCGGATACTATCCGAATCCGTATCCTATCCGAATCTGTATCCGAAATTTCGGATAGGGATTCGGATGGTATTTTCAACTATCCGAAATTCGGATATCCGACTATAAACAGCCCTAATATTCATTGAGAAATTCTCTTTTCATTTGATCTCATGTCGTGATGCTATTGGTGGGTAGCGACACGAACCAATTTTTCCTTTCTCTATTAACGAGAAAGGAAATAATCGAAGTTCAAACCGTCGGTGGTTATACCTCGAACATCGTTAGCTTTACAAATAGCCGTAAAGTCAGCTAAATGCTCGTAAGGTTCCTCACTTGGCATCCCTCGGCAAATAGGAAGAATTTGAAAAATTGAGGACGAACTTCGGGTTCATTCTCATTTTCAAGGTATCGAATAGGAGAAGGGTCGGGCACATCACCAGGGCGGTGATGTGACTCAACCATCCTTCTCGCATGTTCACTCATCCCAATAATTACGCACTCAGGTTCTTCTTGCTCACGATTTCTTAGCGAAACCGGAACTTCTAAAGTGGAATTTCTTCCTCTCGTTCGTTATCGTCCTCCGCGTGCCTCCGCTGATTGATTGAATTCTCCGTGATTAATGTTTGTTGTTTTTGTATCCTAACAGTCTTTCGGGTTCGAATGGTAGCAGCAATCCTCTGGCCGATCGACATGTGAGCATAAACTATAAAAAAACATAAATTAAATTACTTAATTAAACTAATTATATTTTTTGTGGTAAAGTAGAAGACTACAATTACCGTTTTGAAGTTTTGATTTTTATGTGATTTTTAATAATAATAATTAAAGACTAAAAATAATTAAACTAAAGTACTTAAAACTTAAACTAAGGCCAAAACTAACTTCTAGCACTAACTAATGCTACCACTCCCCGGCAACGGCGTCAAAATCTGACGAGCCGTCGTTGTGGCCCGTAGAAGTAACCTTAAATCTAACTATTAGCTTAGAGAAGCAATGGTCGAATCCGCAGGGAGTGCGTATGTGAATTAGGGTTAATTAGCTAGTTTCTTTAGTTTATTAAAAGCGATTAAATTGTGAATTAAGTGATTTGTTTGGAATAATGATTACGACTAAATTAAAACTAAAACAACGGCAAGCAACTAACGAATTGATTAACAAGCAATTTAAAAGACAACCATTCACGGAATCACTACGGCATAAGTTATTATCCAATTGAATCTCATGTAACGGTCACATAGACATAACCAATTATTTAACCATATTACTCGTTAATAATTTAACCAATAAATCTCGGCATAGCGCATGCAACATTCATTACTTGTCTTAATCCGTAAATTAATGGACTCGACACAAATAATAATATCACTATAAACTATCTTGCTTTTACCAATTAAACCAATTACTCATAACACAACCAAATGTATATCATTTGCATCACACATAATATTCAAATATCCAAATACATCAATATATAAGCAAAGATTCAAAAGGGTAAAACTTAACTGTGGATCCTCCACAAATGGCTATGGTGTTTAGCCGCTCATCGTGTGCTCTTCACCGGGAATGGTTGGAGACACCATCATAGGCTCGAACGGGTGCAATCCACCGTTTTCGTAATCGGATCGTGAATCAACTCCGATAGGGCTTCGCCGTTTTTTTTTTTTCAATACTTCGGGACTCTTTGTAATGGCTGCAATTGACCTCTATTTATAGAGGAGGTGGAAATTAAGGTTTTGGCTTTAAAAACGCGTCTGCCTGGATTTCACGCCGCATCTGCGTAGGCCTGCGCCCCCCTGCGCTGGGGGTACGGCCTGGGCTACGCTGGTCTGCGCTGGAAGTGCTATCTAACTCACAATATTTCTGTTTTGCGTTGTAGGGTGGCGCATGTCTGCGCCCCCCACTGGCTCGGTTCGCGCTGAATTTTCTCGAGCTGCTTCCATTTGACTTCTTGACCCTGAAACACAAATTAGGAATAATAATATGGAAGTTACGAAGCATATGTGCTTAAAATCAGCCTAAAACGATACCAAAAACGCGTAAAATCATAAACCTATCAATGATATATTTGTTTCGAAAAAATTTTACGTGTTTATTTTTCGTAGAAAATTTTTTTACCCAGACGACCAATCAATATATTATATCGATATCATTCAATGTCGAATTACAGTTTATATCGCATATTCAACGTTGAAGTAATACTATATATCATGTATGCAGTACTGCATGTACATTCGTTATTAAAGGAGTCAAAATGCTCAAAGTGGGCAGTCAAACTTGGTGGGTTACTATTAATTCAATGTTAATTTCATAATTACCATCTTATCCCTAATGCTATATTATAATCCAGTGGTTTAGATTGGTTCTATAGGAAACCAATATCTACCAATCGCAGTCATTGGATCTGATGCATTCATTAAAAAGAACAAGGTGACAATGATGTAATTAATATCATTTTTCGGACGCATCACCTGATCAATGTATCGGTGTGCATAGTGGCAAAATGATAAACATGTAAATGTGAAAATAGAAATCTCTATGTTTTCCATGTAAAATATCACTTTTGTTAAATTGATAAATCCCATCAAAATCGGCAAGTAGAGTAATTATAGAACTTTCTGGTATAAAATCTGATGTTTAAAATCTACTAAATTAATGTAAAAGGAATATACCTATAATGCACTTGAATAATATTCTTTATGCATTTCGGATTGTTTATGCACCATGTTGGTTTCCTATGATATTCTAATGCACATTGGTTTTCCATTAAAACCGCATATATATATACATATATATATATATATATATATATATATATATATATATATATATATATATATATATATATATATATATATATATATATTGAGGTTCAGTTGAGAACTTTTATGCACCGAAGCATCTCTAGAACTTTTATGCACCAAAGAATCAAACAAAGGTGCACTAATGGTATTCTTGGAATAATGAATGTGTAAAATTAAATATACGGAATTAATTATAATAGGTAAATTAGAAATAAATAAGGAATAAATATTCAAAAAAAAATAATCACCTCCTCATATTTCTCTCTTTCTTTATTTCTCTCTGTCTCTCGTTCTCTTTCTCTTTCCCCACCGTATCCACCACACCACCACCACCATCCCCTTTGTTGTAACCACCTCTCCACCGTATCTCTCTTTCACTCTCTCTCTCTCTCTCTCTCACTCACACTCCACTGTATGCATCGAGGAACCCCGCCAACTACCACCGCTGCCGCCACCGCGATGATGATGAACATGATGAACAATAGATGCAACCGATGATGAACAATACGATGAAACACGATGAACATGAAGAACACGATGAACGAAGAAGATGATGATGAACACGTTGATGCATCCATTGGAACAATGATGTTGAATTAACAACGATGCACCATGATGAACACTATGCATAGATGAACGATGATGATAAACGATGAATACGAAGATGATGGACGATGATGATAAACGCAGAATATGAAGATGATGATTAACACTGATGCATCACGAATTGTATAGATTTTGTATAGATAAAACCGATATGCATCACGAATTGAACGATTAATATGAAATGCATCAATATCTCCATCATTCTTTTTGAATTTGTGTGACTTTTGTTAAATTTGGAAGTGATCAATTGAATTTATTTTAACATTTATTATTTAGTTATTTGTTAAAATATTAAATTTAATGAGGTATGCACAATACCCAAAATGCTCTTCCATGTTTTTTTTGTAATGCACAAGTTGCATAAAATTGTCCAATTATTTACCATTTTGTCATTTAATCTAATCCATACAATTCTTTTATCTAATGGATGATATAGGTTCTTTTGTACCTCGATGCACAAAAGATCTCAATTGAACCTCCATATATATATATATATATATATATATATATATATATATATATATATATATATATATATATATATATATATATATATATATATATATATATATATATATATATATATATATATGTATTAAGGGATCCCACCTCTTTATAAAATTTAATTTATAACTAATTTTTTTTTATATAAATCCATGTAAGACATGACTATTAACCTAGTTACAAGATACTACAACAACAACGACAACAACAACAATAATAATAAATCATGTTCCAAGGATGAAAAAAAAAACATAATTACAATTATTCTACAGACAAAAGATGAATCTTACAAAAAGACAAAATGATTATTTCAAAGGATTTAACAGAAGAATTAACTTTAACATACACAACACAATGAGAATGAAATCTAATAAGTTGCAAATGAACTTACTTTTTATGTGTATGAATATATTTATACATATTTTATAGGGTTAATATTGAAAAAAACCCTATAAACGTTTCTCATTTTCACGATTAAGTCCCTAAACTTTTTTTTCGATTGTTTAAGTCCCTAAACTATTTTTGTATTATTCAAAATTATATATTTTTGACCGGCTACCGGATGAGTAAGTAAAACATAACTAATAAAACAAAAGGTTTAGGGACTTAATCACTAAAACATGTAAAGATGGTGAGTTTTATAAATAAGACAAAAATAGTTAAGAGATTTAAACAATAAAAAAAAAGTTTAGGGAGTTAATCACAAAACTAAGAAAATTTTATGGGGTTTTTTCGATATTAACCCTATTTTTATATTGTAAATAAAAGTAATTAGAATTAAAACTTGTACAATACACACTGTCAATGGATGAATGGACGATAATATCCATACCTATGCGAATTAGTTACGAAGTCACCAAATTGATTTCATTTAGAATCGATTAATTTAAGTTTTATTTTAGGGTTTAACATGAAAAAAACCAACATGTTTTTCATGTTTTAGTCCATCCGTGTTATTTTTTACCAATAAAATTCTTAAGTAATATATTTGTTTGCGATTTTTGGAATTTTTCTTTATGTTTTCAAAAAATAGTCTTCAATTTTATGAATTTTTCAGAGAAAAATAGTGAAAACATGTTGGTTTTAGTGGAAAAAGTCATGGTTGATTATGAAAAAAACAAAACTTTTTCGAAAACCGGATTGAAAACAATAACTTGAGGGCTTTCTTAGGAATAAAAATAACACGGAGGGGACTAAATCACAAAAAAAATGAAAACATGTTGGTTTTTTCAATATTAAAACCCTTTATTTTATGGGTTAAAGGTCATTTTTTATCATCCAACTTTAAATTTGTTTCATTTAGCCACTGAACTATATTTTTTACATATTTAGTCATTAAACTTTAGTTTTGTGTTAAATTTTGAGAAAATGATTAAAAGGAATGGTTAAATGTGTACAAAATATGATAGCTTAATAGTCAAATGGGTACAAAATATGATTATTTAATGACCAAATGTGTATAATTTTCAGTGACTAAACATGTACAAAAATAGTTTGGTGGTTAAATGTGTACGCAAAATACGTTTAGTGGCTAAATGTGTATAAAAAATAGTTTAGTGGTTAAATACGACAATCTGAAAGTTAGATGGTCAAAAATGTACTTAACCCTTATTTTATTTATAAAGTTAAAAAATAATTTTCATTTTAATCGATAAAATATTTAATATATATGATTAAAATCAACACAACAACATAAATCTGCTTTATATATATTTTGTATCATTATTTTGACTTTTTAAAATCATATAATAATTATATAAACTAATTAAAATTGTTTAGAATGTAAAATAAAATTTTGAAAGATGATGAATAGTATTGTTTCATGTTTGAAGGCATTTGAGGATGCTTCAAACTCATTACCATGGTGCGCTTGTTTGATGGTTTTTAAGGTATGGAATGAGTTTGAGTTTTATAGAGTTTTTTGTTTGAGAAAATTATTACTATATATATGGAAATCATTACTAAAAACTCTAACACATTCACACTCTCGTGGGTTTTCTAATTCCTTTCTATTCTCTCTTTTATTTCTTTCAAACTCTACCTATATACATATCCATTTCTAGACCCATCAATAAACCAAACACACCATTAGGTTGCGTTTAGTTAACGAAAACTAGTCATTTTTCAATTTCAGTTTTCAAGTTATAGTTTTTAGAAAAAAACAAGGGTTTCTATGAAAAGTGAAAACTTGTTTAGATGATTAAGTTTTAGTTTTAAGAAAATAAGATGAGTGATTATAAAATAAGAAAAATAGGATAGGTGGTAGAAAAGTAAAATAGAGTATTATAAAAAATATAGGGTAGGTATTAGAAAAGTAAGAGAGAGATATGAAAATTGGTATTTTAAAAATTGAAATGAAAATTTATGAAATTGTTGTTAAGTAAACAAGTTTTCATTTTCATTGAAAAATGAGATGAAAATTTTGGAAATTGGTATTTTACTGTTTTTGTATGAAAATGAAGTAGCAAGAATCTATTTTTATAACTCTCAAAGAATTACACAGGTTAGTTAATGTTTAATTAGTTTGATGTATTATTTTTTTTATTCTTTTTAATAAGAACGTACTTTTTACAATAAAAAATGTAAAAGTGCATTGTTTTCATTTTGTCATACTTTGAATTTTAAATGTATTGGCAAATAGGTTAAATTTTATATAATTTCTATAGGAACACTTGCATGGCTAAATATTTTATCAAACTGGAATCTATTTGTCATCGCTTTGTACGGGTACACTACTAGTACATACATGTATAAAAGTTTATTGACTTTTGATGTTAGGTACGTACTAGTAGATTAAAATTCATTTTGAAGTTGTTTAAAATATAAAAAAAGATTAATTAAAATGAATATAAAAAATTGAGATTTGTAGTAATTTAGGTAGCTAGCATGGACGTGCAATTGCATGTCAATAAAAAAAGGTTGATGACATATAGCAAATGTCACTATAAAATACAATTATATGTGTGTTCAATGAAAAACCACTATGCACGTGATGACATATATATATATATATATATATATATATATATATATATATATATATATATATATATATATATATATAGGGAGGTTCAATGGAAAACCACCAGGGTGGGTTCAATGGAAAACCACTATGCACGTGAAAACCATGGAAACCTACGCAAACCGTCCGATTTGGTGCATTTGATGAAAAACGCGGTGGCATGATCGTAAATAAGGTGATGCATCACGCGGGATTTTGATGCATCATGCGGGAAATTTGATGCATCACGCGGGATTTTGATGCATCACGCGGGGAATTTGATGCATTTGTAGTGGTGCAGTGCGGTTTTCACAAGTTTTCAGGTGCATTATGGTTTTCCATTGAACCTCCCTAGATTCAAATCTGTATATAATATATGTGTATGAAACAAGTCAAATTACCAAAGTACCCTTCTAGTACTAGTATAAATATGTATAAGAGAAACCAACATAGTACTCTCGATCAAATTAAGCTAATTGTATTAGTATATATATACCGGTGGCCATCCATCACTATCAGTCATCATGTCGTCTAAGGATTCGGATTCATCACCATCGTCATTGCCATTGCCATTGCCACTGCCAACGTACGGATGGAAATCTCGTAACCATCCTAAGCATAGACGGAGGTGGCATACGAGGGATCATTCCAAGCGTTATTCTTAGCTTTTTAGAAAACGAACTTCAGGTCAATCTCTAGTTTTATATATGATTTTATACGCACATACAACACGTACAATAATATTGTTATTTTTTGCAGAAACTGGACGGTGAGAATGCAAGATCGACTAGCGCATTATTTTGATGTAATTTCTGGAACAAGCACTGGAGGCCTCGTAACAGCGATGTTAACAGCCCCTAACGAACACAACCGTCCCCTTTTTGCAGCTAAGGATATAACTGATTTCTATCTTGAACATTGTCCGAAGATCTTCCCACAATACGGGTACGTATGTGTGTGTATATATATATATATATATTTAAGAGTGCAGTGTGGTACCTTCTAGTGCCTTGCATTATAATTAAGTGGTACTCACTTGAACTTAAATCTTGATATATATTATATTAATATGCCGTTTACGGACCAAAGTACAATGGTGTTTATCTACACAAACTTATTCAAGAGTTATTAGGAAGCACAAAACTTCATCAAATTAACATTGACTAATGTTGTCATCCCAACCTTTGATATCAAACATTTGAAGCCTACTATTTTCTCAACATATCAGGTTAGTTTGTTAATTAAGTCGATTAATTTGTGTTTCGATTCGCCCAACATCTTAAACATACGACAATATATATTTCAAATTTATGTTTCAGTTGAAGGAAAACCCGAGCTTAGACGCAATGTTATCGGATATATGCATCGGAACATCGGCTGCACCAACGTACCTTCCTTCCCATGCTTTCAAAACTCAAGACTCTCAAGGGAAGATGCTTCAAGAATTCAATCTTATTGATGGTGGGGTGGTTGCAAATAATCCGGTATGTACGTATTTTAATGTATTAAATGTGATTCTTTTGATAAAAAAAGTTTTATAAATTTGGTTTACACATGTTTATGTGTAAAAAGTTATGAATGATCATTCACAAAGAGTTACACTCAATTATTTAGGGTGCATGTTTAATAAAATTCAAAGAATTCAATGTTGAATATTCAATGTCGAATATTCAGTGGTGAATTTTCAATGTTGAATATTTAAAAACATTTCAAAAATATAATAATCACCAGTCATGTTATAAAGATGATAAAATTCTTGTATTTACGGTATAATTTTTTTGTTTTAAAAATTAATAATTCTTATTTTATTTAATTTTAAAGTTGGCTTCGCACTTTTGCGCCAAATTTAGCATTTGCGATGAAGTTGTCTGTGTGTGTTTGTGTGTGTTCATATTTTAATTTAATTTAATTAACAACGTAGTAGTAGTAAACGTAATACATTTACATTAGAATCTGATCGATTCTAAACAATTAATGTTTAATTGTAGGCTTTGGTCGCGGTAAGTGAAGTATCATAAGAGATAACCCGAGGTGGCATCGATTTCTTTTCAAACAAACCAAAATATGGGCACTTTTTAGTATTGTCCTTAGGAACTGGTTTGCAGAAAATAGAAGAGAAGTATAATGCTAATACATCATCTCGTTGGGGCGGTTTGTTATGGTTGGGGAGTGTTAGAAACCATTGGACTCCACTGATAAATGTACTTAATCAAGTTGCGATATGGCAGACTATCATATTTCTTCTGTGATCCAAGCCCTTCAGTCAGGAGAGAATTACCTTCGAATTCAGGTATACATAACACGTACGTATACAAACAAGATCGATCTTAAGTTTGGTTGTCAGGTCAACAAACACACAAGTGAGATTTAATTAACAAAATGTATGTATTTCATGGCTGAAATCAATTGGAACAAGATGACACTTTGAGCGGAGACATGGCTTCAATGGATCTTGCCACAACTGAAAACTTAAATAAACTTGTGAATCTTGGCGAAAAATTGTTGACACAAAACGTGTCGAATGTTGGTGTTTTGAAGACACTGATCAAACTAATTATACCAACAAAGAAGCTCTAAGGTACGTATGTACGCACATCGTTTTTTTTGTACGCATATAATGTCTTTTTTAAAAGGGGTTAAATATCATTTTGACCATCCAACTTTTGGATTTGTGTCATTTAGCCATTAAACTATTTTTTGTTCCGATTTAGTCACTAAAATGTTCTATTTTAGGAAAAAAGAACAAAACTAATGGTTAAATCTGTGCAAAAAAATGATTGTTTAGTGGCCAAATCGGAACAATTTTTGTGGTTAAATCAGTAAAAAAAACATTTAATTGCTAAATGTGTATACAAAAATTAGTTTAGTGCCTAATCAGGACAAACATAATTTAGTGGTTAAATTGAAAAAAAATCTGAAAGTTGGATGTTCAAAATGGTACTTAACTCTTTTAAAAATACAACACATTATTTCTTTAAAGAGTTTTGGTTATTTATTGAGTTAAAAATTAAAAAATACACGTGTAAACCTAATATCTTACTTATTGGACTACAAAAAGTGATTTCCTTTCATGGTTTGATGCCCATGCGACCTATAATATATACATACATACATACATACATACATACATACATACATACATACATACATACATACATACATACATACATACATACATACATACATACATACATACATATATATATATATATATATATATATAGTAATATATGATCATTAACTTGTTATTTTGATTGCTTGGTTAATTAGATTCGCAAAATTACTTTCCAAGCAGAGAAGAAGAATAGAGAACTTCGCTCACAGGCCACCAATTAGCCACAAATATAAAAAGGATTAAGGATCGATCGATCACAAAGCCTTAATGGTGCAATTCTAATCAAAGTTTCTCAACTCGATCTTTATCGGACTTGCAGTCGCTCAAATCTTCATTACAATATTTTTATTAAACGTGTGATCAATACTAATTTTTAAGCTTATGTTTAATTCCCTTCCAATAAAAATCATGTAATCTTGTTTTGCCTTCTCGTTTCTAATAATGAATAAATAAAACTGTGTAATTTATTTATTTGATATACACTGGAATTTTAGTACAAGATGATATATGAACTATAATGTTGAAAATTTTAATTATCAGGCGAATATTTATGTTGGAGGTTTTATTTATTTTATTTTCTAAAAGTTTATACGAACTTGAACACAATTTCTATCTTGCAGCTAAGGATATAACCGATTTCTATCTTGAACATTGTCCGAAGATCTTCCCACAATACGGGTACATATGTGTGTGTGTGTGTATATATTTAAGAGTGCAGTGTGGTACCTTCTGGTGTCTTGCATTATAATTAAGTGGTACTCACTTGAACTTAAATCTTGATATATATTATATTAATATGCCGTTTACGGACCAAAGTACAATGGTGTTTATCTACACAAACTTATTCAAGAGTTATTAGGAAGCACAAAACTTCATCAAATTAACATTGACTAATGTTGTCATCCCAACCTTTGATATCAAACATTTGAAGCCTACTATTTTCTCAACATATCAGGTTAGTTTGTTAATTAAGTCGATTAATTTGTGTTTCGATTCGCCCAACATCTTAAACATACGACAATATATATTTCAAATTTATGTTTCAGTTGAAGGAAAACCCGAGCTTAGACGCAATGTTATCGGATATATGCATCGGAGCATCGGCTGCACCAACGTACCTTCCTTCCCATGCTTTCAAAACTCAAGACTCTCAAGGGAAGATGCTTCAAGAATTCAATCTTATTGATGGTGGGGTGGTTGCAAATAATCCGGTATGTACGTATTTTAATGTATTAAATGTGATTCTTTTGATAAAAAAAGTTTTATAAATTTGGTTTACACATGTTTATGTGTAAAAAGTTATGAATGATCATTTATAAAGAGTTACACTAAATTGCATAACTATAGAGCCATATATTCGATGTTGATTGTTCAAATTTATAACGTTATTCGATATTGAATATATAAAATTTAAAGAATTCAATGTTGAATATTTCAATGTCGAATATTCAGTGGTGAATATTCAATGTCGACTCAAAAATTTTTGAAAAATATAAAATCATTAGTCACATTTTAAAAATGATAAAATTCTTGTTTTTATGGTATAATTTTTTTTGTTTTAAAAATTTATAATTTTTATGTTATTTAATTTTAATGTTGGTTTCACAGTTTTACATCATACATATACATATATATATATATATATATATATATATATATATATATATATATATATATATATATATATATATATATATAGAATCAGGTTCATCAGCGTACCTATGAGATTCCAGCGTACCCAGCGTACCCTGATGTGAATGATCATTCACATATATTTTTTTTGAATAAACATGTATAAGACAACATTATAAGACTTTTTTTTCAAAAGGAGCAACATCATAAATCTTGTGAATGATAAAAAAAGATCATGTGAATGGTCATTCACACCATTCACATTGTGTGAAATGACCATTCACATGGATGACCATTCACATAAATATGCATTGAGCATTCACATAAGTTTTAAGGACACAGAAAGTGTGAATGTATGTGAAATTCATATATCATGTGTATAACATTAATTTAAACATGGTTATGATAAAAAAAATTTAAAAAAAGTTTTTTAAGGTTGGTACCTTCGGGTGCACTTGATTTCGAGAGGTACTTTTTTGAACATGACTCTATATATATATATATATATATATATATATATATATATATATATATATATATATATATATATATATATAAACAATTAATGTTTAATTGTAGACTTTGGTCGCGATAAGTGAAGTATCACAAGAGATATATAACCCGAGGTGGCATTGATTTCTTTTCAAACAAGCCAAAATACGGACGCTTTTTGGTATTGTCCTTAGGAACTGGTTTGCAGAAAATTGAAGAGAAGTATAATGCTAATACGTCATCTCGTTGGGGCGGTTTGTTGTGGTTGGGGAGTGTTAGAAACCATTGGACTCCATTGATAGACGTACTTACTCAATCTAGTTGCGATATGGCAGACTATCATATTTCTTCCGTGATCCAAGCCCTTCAGTCGGGAGAGAATTACCTTCGCATTCAGGTATACATAACTAATTAAACCACGTACATACACAAACAAGGTCGATCTTAAGTTTGGTTGTCAGGTCAACAAACGCACAAGTGAGATTTAATTAACAAAATGTATGTATTTCATGATTGAAATCAATTGGAACAGGATGACACTTTGAGCGGAGACATGGCTTCAATGGATCTTGCCACAACTGAAAACTTAAATGAACTTGTGAATCTTGGCGAAAAACTGTTGACACAAAATGTGTCGAATGTTGGTGTTTACAAGACTACTGATCAAACTAATTATACCAACAAAGAAGCTCTGATAAGGTACTTACGTACGCACATCTTCACGTTTTTTTTGTATGCGCGCTACCTAGATTCAGTGCCGGTCCAGAGTTTTTTTATGCCCAGGACGAGAGAGAAGAAAAATGTTATTTTAAAATTTTAAAATACATGCTTTTGACCAAGATAAAAATATAATGATTTTTTTTAATACAACATACTATTTTTTTAAAGAGTTTTAGTTATTTAGTGAACTAAAAAATAAAAAATATACGTGTAGGCCAAATATATAACTTATTGGATTGCAAAAATGATGTCCTTTCATGGTTTGATGCCTTGGACAGTAGCCCATGCGACCTATAATATATATCATATCCAAGTATTCGTGATATATGATCATTGACTTGTTACTTTGATTGCTTGTTTAATTAGATTCGCAAAATTACTTTCCAAGCAGAAGAAGAATAGAGAACTTCGCTCACAGACCACCAACGAGCCACGAATATAAAAAGGATTAAGGACCGATCCATCGATCATAAAGCCTTAATGTTGACATTAAACAAAGTTTCTCAACTCGACATTTATCGGACTTGCAGTCGCTTAAATCTTCATTACGATATTTAATTAAACGTGTGATTAATGTACTAGTTTTTAATTAATAAGCTTAATTTCCTTCGAATAAAAGTTTCAAATCATGTAATCTTGTTTTGCTTTCTCATTTCTAGTAATGAATAAATAAAAGTGTGTGATTTATTTATTTGATGTTTAAATACAATACGTATCGAGTTGTATGAACTATAATGTTGAAAAGTTTAATTATCAAACGGATATTTATGTTGCAGGTTTTATTTATATTTATTCTAAAAGTTTATAAGCAATGATCAAAAGAAATTCGTGTGACTTTTAAAAATCATAAACTTTAATGCAACGGAAACATGAATATACGAATTTTACAGAATCATCAAGTAAACATAAGATATTAAGATTAGCAAAGATAAAACTTGTAGGCCGGAGATGTACCATGAATGTTGATTACAAGAACACTTGAACGGAAAGCTTTTACTATCTACCGATGATAACACGATCGAGCGATGCTGGTATACAATATTCAAACACATGAAGAACAAAGCAAAAAACACACTTGTGTGTTTGTGTGTGTGTGTTTGTGTGGGAAGGGGGGGTTGGGTTTAGGGGTGTGCAAAATAACCGAACCCGAATAACCCATCCGAACCGAATCTTAAACGGGTTGTTTGGGTCGGGTTATTCGGTTTTCGGTTTTGCTAATCGGGTTAAATAGTACCCGAATAATATATTCGGTTCGGGTATCGGGTAGAGTTCAAGTTTATTCGGGTACCCAAATAACCCGAATAACCCGTTTAATTTTTAAATTCTCAATTTTATTTAGAATTAGAATTGTTTATATATAAAAATGTAAAGATTTAAATTCCTAATTTTAATAGCCAAACCATTTAACCCATGTACCCAAATTACCCAACCCATTTAGCATGTTTAAACTAATTTGTAAAGCATTTAATTTTTTATATCAAAACTGAATAACCCGTTTAACCCAAACCGATTAACCCGATACCCATTTAACTCGAGACCGATTAACCCGTTTCCTTATTTGGTTCGGGTTCGGCCAAAGAACCCACACTCTCAAACCCGAATAACCCGAACCGAATAACTCGATACCCATTTAACCCGCCCGAATAACACCCCTACTTGGGTTTAGTGTTTAAATAACGAAAGCGTTTGGTTGATAATTAATTCTTTAATTATTATCCAAATAGCCTAGTAATTATGTTGATTATTTAAGCTTAGAATTATCCATATAATTATCTCCGTAATTATATAAGTAATGCTATAAATAATAAGATGCATCTCTTTATAATCATTATCTATATAAGGTGGTATAAAAGATTAGATAATTAAATGTTAATAACGTTTATCATCCGATACCAATTAAATCCTTATAATCTCTAATTAATATTTTATTTTTAATTTTTGTATTTTGAGATATTGACAATTAATCACCCAGTAATTAATTTAATCACAATAATGATTTCCAATATTGTGATAAATCTGAAAGTTGGATGGTCAAAAATGTCTTTAACCCTTATTTTATTTATAAAGTTTAAAAAAAATAATTTGCATTTTAATCATTAAAATATTTAATATATATGATTAAAATCAATACAACAACATAAATCTGCTATAAATATATTTTGTATCAATTATTTTGACTTTTTAAAATCATATATAATAATTATATAAACTAATTAAATTCTAAAAGAGGTTTTTAATAAAGGTTAAATGTAAAATAAAATTTTGAAGAATGATGAATAGTATTGTTTCATGTTTGAAGGCATTTGATGATGCTTCAAAAATTTTCTTCAAATTTTAAAGGATTGTTGGATTGCATATTTTATGCTTCAACTTTATATTATACAATATTGAAGTATCCTTTGAAGAGAGCCTAAACGCCAGGGTGGTACACGGTTCGGTTTGATTCGGTTAGTAGTTAACATGTGAACCGTGTTTTCAGTTTCGGTTACCCGGTATTCGGTTACTCCTTAGAAGCCGGTTACCCGTGGTTCGGTCCACGGTTACCCGTTATATGCTTAAAACAAATAAAATTATAGAAATATATCTTTTTTAAGCACAAATTCTTTTAAACTTTGAAATTATAGTAAACTATTTGATTATAAATCTTAAAAATTACACTAAATTTATTTAATAAAACAATTAAATAAAAAATCATTTGAAATATATTATTTAATGTATTAGAATGTCTAAATGAAATTAGAAATAGAAGCTAAAAACTTGTATATATATAATCGGTTCGGTTCGGTTATCCACGGTTTTCTGAAAATGAAAACCTAAATTGCCCCGTGATGTTTCGTTTTTTTTTTCGGTTTCTGTTAATTCATTTTTCATGCAATTCAATCACATTAATAACAAACATATGAACAATTAACACAAACAATCAAACACAATCTGCTGAATGATTAGAGAGAAATATTACATTGGATTTGACTTTCTTGCTTGACAATTCTTCTAATCTGCTCATTCAATTCTTCTATCTGTATTCTGTATTTCTCTATCTCATTAACTAACATCTATTTAAACAAAAGTAATCTATTAAGTAATTACAATAAAGCCCCCTGAACTTTATACAATATAAATTGTTTTCAACTCTATTATCAATTGTACCCAACCATCTCCCCCTTAGAGATGAAAACAATTATCAATTAAAAGTTCTGTTCAGGTTTATTCTTTTCTTGAATCTTCTTCTTTTCTTTGATCTCTGAATCTTCTCTTTTTTTTTTATTTGTCTATCTCTGATCGTCACATCTCTTCTTCTCTGATCTTTTCTTTTCTTGTAAGCACATTCCCCCTTGAATCGTGACCAGCTTTCGATTCTCTCCCTTGATCAATTGGCTTGATAAGTTGTTGCAATTGTCTTCAGTTGTCTTCAATCTACTCAATCGTTGTCTCCGAACTATAGCTTTACTCCCCCTCATTATGATCATATGAAATATGAACATCATGCAAAGTCTTCAGAGACATTAATGCATTGAATTTACAGTAGATGAAATATAACAACAATTATAAATTCAGAATATTACAAATTGAATTTCTCCCCTTCAAACTGATATCCTCTCCGCCTAATCTAAACAAAATTATCTCACTCCCCCTCAAATGAATATTATTTCTTTACAAAAAGAAACACAACTTTTCAACTTTGTGGGAAATGAAACAAATACATTTTGTAAGTAACAGAGTTCAGGTCCACATAGGAATCCTGTTTGCACAACATACATAATCTATATGACCTACGTTCAGCGCGGGTGTGATGTTAACATTGGTAGGATTTCCAAATAGTCATTGCGAAATCCTTTATCATTAAAAATTCACTCTTATTTGTTCCGGCTTAGTCACTTTTGACCAGTAGTTTATAGTCACGCAGACTGTCAGACTCGATGTGTCCTAAAAGTGTATATAATCAGCTCTAGACACAATGTTCATCAAATGAAGTTGGAGACCGGAGCAAATGTCTTCCTTGTTTCAATATCAATAATATCCAAATGATATATCGATAAAATTGCGCAATATCTCTGTGATTATTGAAACAGAAATCTTTTGAGAGATAACTGAGTAGTTGGTGGGTTAAGTGCATGCGTCACTGGGTCCATGACGTCTTTCTCAATATCAATTCGCATAGGGCTTGATAGATTATGTGGTTTACCCAGCCGACATAGTTTAGGTAGGATTTTCTTTTCTTTTAATCCTTTCTCAACTCTCAGCACTTAGCATTTTTCAACTAAGCTCCCTCCAGCTCACTTTTTCTTTAAATTCAATCAGCTTTATAAGAAAAGCATGATCTGATGCACCACCATCTCCTGTCAATGTATCCCTCTCATTTTCATTTTACCTCTACTCGACCCTGTCAGTATCCCGTGATAACTGACACTTCTCAACTAAGTGACCTAACGAACCCTCACTCACACAAACTATAAGTGTTTTGCTTCTTGGGTAGGTCTTTCGGTTCTGATTAGACCATAGAAGCAATTTATATGTCTATCACTCATTTTGGTGCATTATCCGAGTCAACAGATTTATTTTAGCATTAAAGCTCATGGTATATCAAGAAATTTAGATCAGATGATCTCGGAGATATTGAGAAGGAAATTAGGGAATGAGGATTTGGGAGATATCAGAATAAAATGTTTCGATTTTAACATATCCATAATAACATACAACATGCATTAACATCTGCTACAATAATCTTTGATTCGGTTCATCTCCAAAACCGAACACCAAACCTCTAAAATTCGTAATATTGAACGATTTTTACCTTGATTTGATGCTTGTAGTAGTTATAGTTCCTAGATTGCAACTTGAATCCAACTTTTCTGCTTCAAATTTGATAACCTTGGGGTTTTTGATGAAGAACACGTGGGTTCTTAGTGAGAGAAAGAGACTGGAGAGAGTAGAGAGAGAAAGTGATGGTGAAAATGAATGGTTTTTCTCCTTCTTATTTGTTACTTTGCCACTTTTGCACATAATGCCCCTCAACTTCATACTTTTCTTGTTTAAACCGATTTTAAGTCAATTTTTCATGTTTATGCTTGCTCAAAAGACAACCATGAGGATTTCTCCTCATTGTTTTTCACATTTAAAGTTTGTGAACGAAATTTGCTTAAACTGAAATGATAATCTATTAATACATTAATTGAGTCTTAAATTGTAAATTACAAATAATTAAAAATAGGGATGTTACAGTTTAACTGAACAAGGATATCATAATTGTTCTTACGAATCTTTTCAGATTCAGTAAGTTTGACAATTAGCTTAGACTTTGAAAATTTTCATATTCCATTATGAATTGCAAAAAAAATGAACTTCCAAAATCTTTTATGGACTTATGAAAATTTGAATGAATCTTGATTGAAGAAAAATGAATCTTGAATGATTAATTTGTTAAAAATCAGCTCTGATTTGACTTTTTGACGTTGAAATTTTAGATTTTCTGCAGAAAAATGCGCGTAACTTTTTTCTGGAGTGGAATTGGGCCTCGAAAATTTTCCTAACCGGTATGGTAGGTTGTCTAACGATGTTCCAGTCAAAAGTTATGGTCAATTTAAGCAGCTAATGTCAAATAGTCAAAACTCGAATGATATGGGATGAAACTCGAATGAATAAGAATCAAACTCGATTGATGTAGCTCAAAACTCGAATGAAGTAGCTTGAAACTCGATAAAACTACTTGAAACTCGAATAAGTCTTAACTAAACTCGATTGAGTTACGAATGAAACTCAGGTGATGTAGCACTGAAAGATTGAAGGACTAAGCTCGATTAAAGCATAAATCCAACTCAACTGAATAAGTGTGAAACTCGAAATATAATGGATTGAAACTCGAATGAATTTGCAAAACTCGAATGAGTCACAACTGAACCACGAATGACTAAACCTAAAACTTGATGAGTTAAGTACCAAACTCGATCAATTAAGATCCAAACTCGATCAATGAATAGTCAAACTCGAAACACATACATACAAACTCGAATTATATTATATTCAAGCTCGAATCACATGCATGCAAACTCGAATTATATTATATTCAAACTCGAATCACATGCATGCAAACTTGATAGACACTGAAATTTCAATGTAATTCGAGTTTCATCGGTTATGAAATTTTCCAATTCCGGAATTCAATATTTTCATAAAAAATGATCGAAATGGGCTCAGAATACAATCAAAGCTGCGGTTTTTATACACAAACACTTTTTGAAAAACAATTTTTCCTATTTACAGATCAAACTCTCAAATTTTGTCTAAAACATGAAGAACTCGATTTTTTTAAAAAAATTTAGTAAATTTCAAATTAAATCCTGTGTGTTTGGAATTAGAATCTGATGTTTAAATCAATCAAATCATCTTCAAAAACCGCATCTTCGATCACAAAATCATACCATATATCCACCAAATCAAAAACCCCAAGAAATTTTCAAAAATTCAAAAAAAAAAATGAATATAACAGTTCTTTGAAAATTACAATTTTTAGACTCAAAATTCAATCAAATTCAGCCATATTAGGCTCTGATACCAATTGTTAATTCATTTTTCTTGCAATTCAATCACATTAACAACAAACATATGAACAATTAACACAAACAATCAAACACAATCTGCTGAATGATTAGAGAGGAATATTACATTGGGTTTGACTTTCTTGCTTGACAATTCTTCTAATCTGCTCATCCAATTCTTCTATCCATATTCTGTATTTCTCTATCTCACTAACTAACATCTATTTATACAAAAGTCATCTATTAAGTAATTACAATAAAGCCCCCTGAACTTTATACAATATAAATTGTTTACAACTCTATTATCAATTGTACCCAACAGTTTCAGATCAAGCGGTTTAGAACGGTTCGACTCGGTTTTTCAGTTTTGTTTAAACACCCCTACTAAACACTGTGTCAGTTGGGTTACAAACAACAAGAAAAACCAAACATAGGACAACCAAAAGCTAAAAGAACATGGTTTAAAACAAGGATTTACTCCATATAATGCCAACGTTTTTTTTACAAATAGATCATTATGGTGCATGAACTTTTCTTTTCTTATACATATGATACATGTATTTTAGTTTTCTTTTCCAGTGTGATACATTACTACATAGAGCTCGGTTGAAAACCGGACTATATTGGTATGAAAAATCAGGCTCAATATAAAAATGTATCCTATTAGAATGAAAAACTAAAGTACATGTATCATACGTGTAAGAAAGAAATTCATATACAATATCAGTACGTTTGAAAAAAAAATGTTGGTATTATATGACCTAAATACTTAAAACAAAAACAATGTATGGATTATAAAAAAAAAACCTTGGTATCAGTACGTAAAAAATCGATCCATGTTCACTAGGGGTGAGCGACGGGTACCATTTCCCGAACCCGAACCGGTACCGAACCGGTACCGGTACCGAACTAATATATTCGGTTCGGTATTCGGTTTTTAAATTAGCTAAAATTCGGTATTCGGTACTTTCGGTTCGGTATTCGGTTCGGTAATTAGCTAAAATTCGGTATTCGGGACCGAACCGGCACCATATAAAATTATACGGTTCGGTATTCGGTTCTTCCAAAACTAATAATTCGGTTTCGGTATTTTCGGTATCGGTACCGGTTCGGTTCGGTTCGGTACGGTACCGAGCTCACCCCTAATGTTCACCCTTATAAAACTTTGGAACTTCATATGGATCCAACATCTGTAATATTATGGTGTTTGATGTTTGTGGAAAAGAGTTAGTCCTCATCTTTTCTTCACTAATAATTAAAAATACAGCATCAATTATATCTCATGTCCTCAAATCAATATCATTTTTTTTCTTGTTTTTAAGTTAAATTTTGAGTTCGTAATTGGGTTGCTAAAAACCTAGCTTGGGTTTGAGCCTAGTCGAGTCAGGGTTAAGCCCAATGGGCCTGGGTTTAATTCACAGGAGTACGTGTTAAAAGCTTAAACCAACAAACGATACTAGCAATCAGCTTAATAGGATGTTATACACACACACACACACAAATTAAGACGGAAAATAATGTACAAAATACACCACAACGAATAACCCCACATTGAGCGATGCTTGTCCTCAAGCAATCCTACTAAAAAATATCATAAACTGAGCCTAAACTCAAATAATCCTCTCTTCAAATTGCAATTAGACTTGGTAAAAATAAATATCCGTAAACTGATGCAATTGCGTCTAAAAGATGTAGGTAAGAGCTACATGAACTAAGAGATGCAAAAAATTATAAAAATGCATGTCAGATACTCCCAAACGTAGCGACATGATATAGCATCTTGCTGGGATTTCACTCAACACTCACAAGTGTATAAACCAGTGTGTATGCCAAAAATTCAATCATTGACGAACATGTAAACAATATCAACATTGGCTTGAAAATAAATCATATCCCCATCACACGTAAGGATAAAGTAAACACATAGAGATTTTAAGGGATGTAACGTGACTAGGCTAAGGGTTAGAAAAGTATAGGAAGAAGTAACTAAAATAAATAACGCCGAGTACATCATCGTCATTTTGATGGAGTTCGTCATCGTTTTTATGCAGTGCATCATCGATTATGATTTAATGTTAAATACAAAGATGTTGATGAAATTTTGATGGAGAGCACATGGATGTTTTCATAAAAGACATCATCTGGATAGTTTTTAAATTTAGAATTGTGTATCAATTAGGAAATTTTTGGTTTTGGATATCGAAAATACCCTTGTATGTTTTCTTATAAATGTGTCATGATACGTTAATCTAAAAACACAGATGCATCTAATCTAACAGCTCGATGCATGATTGCATGGAGATTTTCCATTGAACTCATCATTATGTTTTCCCTTGTATGTTTTCTTTTAAATGTGTCATGATACGTTAATATAAAAAAAGGGCTTTCTTTCAACACAAAACTTAAACTAATATGTGACATCATTTTTTTTAATCTGAACAATAGGTCATCAATAAAAATAATTTCACGGTTTCAGTAAAAAAAATAACATGCTATCTAAAATGATAAAAAAAAAAAATAACATTGATAGACCAAACTGATAAAACTGTGAAAACATGATTTTTATTTTCAATATTAACCCTTTGAAAATTAAGAATTTATTGAATACAAGCTTGTTAAATGACAAAGGATTGATATGAATTTTTAATGTTAATTTATGTTGTTTTTTTTAGCAAAATGATTAAATCTTATTAACCAAGATCACTCATCGCGACTGAAGTAATTTCAATAGAAAAGTTTGACTCCCAAATAAAACTTACAGACAAATTATAAGCAACTTTCGCAACATAATGTGACGCAAGGTTACTCACACGTGGTGTCCATACGAGCTGATGCCAACAACCATGGTGGTACATGTTCTGTGGAAGCAATTGAAATTGCTAATTGTGAATCAGATATGATAATTGCATGAATACATCTTTTCTTAGTTGCATATGTACAAGCCGATCGAAGTGGTTGAAGGTTTGCAGCTAAGATCAATTCCAGTTAGCATTTCTCACAAAGTACACAAGTACAGTTCTGACAGAGTCTCAAGCAACAACCTCAATAGTAGCATTTGGCTTCTAAAAAAGAGGCATCACAGTTAAGCTTCACAATATTTGAAGAGTGGGGGGGGGGGGTGCGAAACACCATTGGTAGCCGACATTACAGCTTGTGAATCAAAAGTCATAACGTATTTAAATCCATTCTCTATTATTTGGGATTCTAAATAACAGATTTAAATCCTATGTTGTAAATACAAAAATAATTTGATTACTATTCATGTGTAATCCGATTACCCGAAATCTACACTTGTGCATATTGAGTAATTCTACATGTATTGCATACTAAAAAACAAAAATTTCAAATTTATAAAAAAAATTGTTCAATGGTTGAACTACTCCACATTATAAAGACCTAGAAAGGGTCAAAATAACATAAACCACCTTAAAAGTCAAATCCATATCTACACGATAGTTTAATCAAATATGACTAAATAATAGCATAAATAAGAATGGTTGATTTTAATAATATTTTTTTAATATTGTTCCTTTAGTTATAGATTTTGAAATATTATGTTATGAGGTGACAAGTATAACAATTTACAAAGACGACATGAAATATATAAATCAATTGAGGGCCATTGGCTTCCCTTAAGTCACCGTCAATGTGACGTGTGTCTTGATATTGACAACCTTATTTGTTTGAAGCAAGTAAGTACGTATGAAATGCGTTTTAAATTTTGAAAATCAAAATGTTCAAAAAATAATATGACAGAAAAATTATATATATGTTTAGAAATTTCTTCTTAAATCCTTTTAGGTGATTTCAATTATTTTTGAGACTTGAAACAAAAAATATAAAAATGACCTTATACATATACATATATAGGATGGGGTCCATAAAGTATTTTTTTCGTAATGTATTAGAAGTATCCTTCAAATCAATTTTTGTGAAATATTTTTGCATTAAAATAGTGATTTTATAAATAAATATACATTGGGAATTATGAGTTTTTTTTTTTTTTTTTGCCAAAACATGGTGTTTTTGAATTTTATTTAACAAATCATAATAGTTTTAATTTTAATTCCCAAAAGATTGCATTTTCTATTTCATTAAAAAAACAGAAAATAGGTAACTGTTGGAATTCCACCTTCCACGCCTCCACGGTAAAAAGAAAAAAAAAAAAGTCACTTCCTTCCAAAGAAATCGCCCTCCCCCCACCCACCCACCCACCCCTGTAAAACCCTTCCAACCTCCGTGACTCCGTCGCCGAGAAACTCGCCTTCGTTGCTTGAGAAACTCGCCTCCGTCGCACCTGAGAGACTCTCTGCCGGCGCATCTGAGAGACCCTCCACCGGCGCACCTGAGCGACCCTCTGCCGGCACCGGAATTCGCTGCACATCTTGTATGATTTCTATGTTTTTTGTTATTCATATTATATGATTTCTCAATCTTTGCCTGTTTGTGTAGATTGTTATTCATATTATATAATTTCGTTGCCCGTCTGTTTGTGTTATTCATATTTGTGTGGGTTAACCCCGAGCAGTAGTGTGTGTGTGTGTGTAAGTACTGTGAGTGTGTGTGTGGGCAGCAATGTGTGTATGTGGGCAGCAGAGAGATTGATCATTTTTAGGCCCACAGAGATTTACCCATGATTCTTACTTTTGGTTCTAAGTTCTTTCATGCACAATCATGCAACACCGAAATATGGTTCCATGATTGTTGGGTTGTTATTATACTATTCTTGTTGTACTACTTGATTTTTAATAGTTTAATATCATTAATTTACACTTTGGAGATTCTTTTATCGTTATGGCAACACAAGAAGAAGATTATTTTTGGGTAAAAAAAAATGAAGCAAAAAAGAAGAAGTTTATTTTTGGGTAAAAAAATGAAGTAAAAAAATGGTAAACCACCATATTTTAGTAATTAAATTTAAAACTACCATTTTTAGCAATTAAAATTGAAACTACTATCTTTTGGGAAATAAAATTTGAAAACACTATGATATAGCAAATAACTCGAGTTATTATCAAGTAATATTACAAAAAACAATCATGTGATTATATGACCCGACATGTGAATGAATGACCCATTCACAAGATGCCTCATACATGTACGAGAATTTTTAATTTTACTTGATAGAAACTTAGGAAACTAAATTATATACATTTATAATGTTATTTTATACGATGTTATGTAAATAATTAAAAAAATTTCGTATAGAGTAATACTTTCTACGAAAGATGTCATTTGATCCTATATATATATATATATATATATATATATATATATATATATATATATATATATATATATATATATATATATATATATATATAAAAGATCATTAAAGAACTAAAATTTTCTTGGAGAACTAAAGAATCATTTTCTTTTAAGGTGTACAAAGTTCTCCTCATTTTTATCTATCTCTCTATTTTCTTTTCTTTTAATTATCTCCTAAACCCTAAAATAAATGACTCGCACCGTACACTCTATTCCTCCTCAACCTCTCTCACGATTTGCAATCACACCAACAACCACTGCCACTATCGAACAACCAGAACAACCGTCGCCACCATTAAATTGTTCAATATATTGCCTGCATGAAACGTTTTGAGATCTATGAACATTTTCCATCATGAAGGATTTTCATATCTACCAAGCGTTTCCAAATCTAAGAAGGTTTCCAATAATGGCCCTCGAAAGGGGTTTCTAGTTTACGAGTCTGAAGCTACAATTTCTTATCAATTTGAAGGTTTTGTTGGTCATAGATCTACGTGTTCGAGGGTTTTGAAAGTCTACAGATTTTCCAATGAGTTTCTGCATAGATCATATGAAAGAATCCATCGTTGACAACTTCGTTATAAACCTTTTTAAAGTCAATACTTTTAAAGACTATTTCAATTCAAAGTAACAGTAATGATTTTTTACTTTAAAATCAACAGGTTCAAAAAAATTTCAACTTTTTAGAGATAGTTAAGAATTTTTTTCACTTTCAAGAAATGTTTAGTAAACATACTAACAAGTAACATATTCACTTTAAAACCCAAAGTTAGAAGGATTTATTTAGTTATGCAAAAAATTTACACTGACACTTGATTGGTAAAAAATTTAAAAGAGGGGTCATTTGGTCAAATACAGAAAGTAGCAGGGTCAAACACAACTTGTATAATAAATTAATAATTATCATATTCTTGGTTGGTAGAAAATAGAAAAATCTTGAAAATTGAGTGAAAAAAGGCCTCGTCTCTTTCCACCTATACATACAAAATTGTATACGTATAGGTACGACGGAGTATGCACACGAGCATTGACTTTTAACTTTTTTGTTCTTGGGCTTCACACACAACAACACAACTGAAAAAGAAAACAACAATTTTAAAATAATAATATAACGATGACGATTTGATGAACTTCATCGTGTTTCTTACTTTATAATAATAAAAAGAAAAATTGCACGAATTAACTATGTCTTTTTGAGTTTGTATACGTTAATGTAATGTATATTTTTTTCGTAAAAGTTTAAACTTTTGATTCGGATTTTAAAGCTCTCAAAACACTTTCACAATGAGTTACTTGAATTAGCTTTCAAAACGAGCTTGAACTTTTGATTAAACAAAATTATTTTTTTACCCTTTAACTAATTATAATCTATAATATTTAATTAGAGTAAATTACAAAAATGGTCACTGTGGTTTACATAAAACTTTGGATACGGTCCATGTAGTTTCAATTTTGCATAAACGGTCTTTATCTTCACTTTTTACTTGCAAAATTGGTCCCTCTGTTGTTAGCTTTAACAATGAAATGGTTAAATCTTTTATATTGACCATTTTACCCTTTTTTTTAATAACATTTTGGTCATTTCAAGTTTGTTGTTCATTTTAGTTTTGGTCTCTCATTCTATTATTATTATTATTATTATTTCTTATTAATTTAACTTTTTACATATTAATTTATTTGTGTATTAAGTTTTTTATTTTAATATAATTTTTAATTTAAATTACAAACTTATTTATTTCAAGTTTTTTTATTATAAACAATTGTATCAAAGTAGAATCAATTTTCTTTTTTAGTTTTTCCGAATGAAAAAAAAACATTTTATACTATAGTTTTTCAAATCAAAAAATTTTGAACCTTAAACTTTTATTATTTTTTTCAAACGAATAAAAAAATTGTGAACCATTCTTGTTTTAAGTTTTTTCATTTTATAAACGTAAAAAATATGAAAACCAATCCGTTTTTTATTTTTTTGCACAAAAAAAATTAACCATTTCTGATTTTTTGTTTTGGGAAACAAAAAAAATACAAACCATTCTGTTATTAGTTTTTGCAAACGAAAAATCTACGAATAGTTCTGATTTTCAGTTTTTCCAAACAAAAACAAATCATTTTATTTTTCTAATTTTTTCGAACGAAACCATTCTCTTTTATTTTTTTTCTCCGAACAAAAAAACTACGAACTATTACATTTTAAAAGTTTTTCCTAAATACGAAATATTGTGTAGTCTTTTTGTTCGGAAAAACTAAAAAATGAAATGACTTGTATTTTTTACGATGGGAAAGAATTTAAAAACGTAGTGGCTAGAATAATCTAAAAATAAAAGAAATACAAACCATTCCATTAGTAGTTTTTTTAATGAAAAACAACAAACCCTTTTATTATTTAGTTTTTCCGAACAAAAAACTTCGAACCATTAATTTTTATTAATCTTTAGTTTTAACCTTTTCATATCGTAAAAAATACAAACCATTCCGTTTTATTAGTTTTTCCGAACAAAAAGACTACACGCTATTTCGTATTTAGGAAAAACTTTAAAAACATAATAGTTCGTAGTTTTTTCGTTCGGAGAAAAAATAAAAGGGAATGGTTTCATTAGAAAAACAAGAAAAATAGAATGATTTTTTTTTTGTTTGGAAAAATTGAAAATTAGAATTATTTGTAGTTTTTTTCGTTTTCAAAAAGTAATAACAGAATGGTTTGTATTTCTTTTCGTTTCTCAAAACAAAAAATTAGAATGAGTTTTAGTGCAAAAATAAAAATAAAAAAACAGTTTGGTTTTCATATTTTTTACGTTTAGAAAATGAAAGAACTTAAAACAAGAATGTTTTGTAACATTTTTTTGTTTGAAAAAACTAATAAAAGTTTAAGGTTCAAAATATTTTGGTTTGGAAAACTACAATATAAAATGTTTGTATTTTTTTCATCCGGAAAAAATATAAAATAAAATGGATTCTATTTTGATACAATTGTTTATAATAAAAGAAATAAATAATTTATAATTTAAATTAAAAAATGAATTAATATAAAAAAAACTTAATAACAAATAAATTAATATGTAAAAAGTTAAATTAATAATAATAATAATAATAATAATAATAATAATAATAATAATAATAATAATAATAATAATCGTTATAATAATAATAATAAGTAAAATAGAGTTAAATAAAAAATTTACTTAAGGACCAAAACTAAAATGAACAACAAACTTGAAGTACCAAAATGTTATTAAAGAAAAGTGTAAAATGGTCATTATAAAAGATTTAACCATTTCATGGTTAAAGTTACAGCAGATGGACCAATTTTACAAGTAAACAGTGAATATAAGGACCGTTTATGCAAAATTGAAACTATAGGGACCGTATCCAAAGTTTTATGTAAACCACAGGGACCATTTTTGTAATTTACTCTTTTAATTAATACAAGTGGTTTTTTACGAAGATCTTCAAATCTCTTATGTCTGCGAACTCGAAGACCCGGAAAGATGTTTTATATGGAAATGTGTTTATTTTTTTTCGTATGCCCGCGTCTGACGCATCGTCTGTCCGTGTCTGCAAACGTCTTCCCGCGTCTGCGAAGACTGCAAACCTTTAGACCACCTCTTCTGACCGCAGATTTCTACAGCTAACTCCGCAGACTGCAGACATCAACCTCTTAAAAAACGAACAACACCTTAATATCATAAGCTATAACTACAATTACTTTTACCAAACACATTTATAAAAAAAAAAACTTCAGCTCTTTTGAAAAGATACAGCTCGCAAAAGGTTCAGTTACTAAAAACTCCAACTCACAGTTCCAGCTAGTCGTGCCAAACATACCCTAATTGAAACACTTTTAAAGGTTGGGAGAATTTCATATATATCCTTGTAAACTTTCAATATTACGCATATATCCTTACAAACTTCTTTATTACATATATATCATTATAAACATTTAAAATCTCACATATATATCCAATGACTAATTTAAATTTAATTACATTATTTAAAAAATATTAAATATCATTTTTTAATTAATTTATTATTGAATTAAATTAGAAATGATATTTTTTTATTTGTTTAATTTATTTTTCTTGAGTTTTAAGATGGTAGTTTAGGTATTCAAAAAACTTTTTAAATGATAAAATAAATTTAAAATAGTCATCTGGATATATACGTGGATATATATGTAATAAGAAATTTTTACAAGAATATATGCATAATATTAAAAGTTTATAAGGATATATATTTGAAATTCTCTCCAAGTTTGACTACCAAACGTGCAAAAGAAAAAGTATAATGCATAAATGTATACAAAACAAAATTCAGCTAAACATGATAACTTATTACACCGATCACCAAATCACTCAGTTAGTTAATTGAAACATTTTAAAAAGTAGGTTGCATGAATGTGTATAAATTTAAAAGATAGCTGACAAAAATCCATAGAAATGCAATGTAAACATCCTCTCGTTTGCTTCCGGATTCAATTCTTGACAATGCTTTAGTCAACGCGGCGACTCCAAAACCCACAAAAATCCCTCAATTTCTCTCATTTCTTAATGGTTTTTGGTTTTGATTTTGCTTCATCGATCATGACAAAATTCTTCGGTAAAAAGAGGTTTCATTTCTCTTCTCCGGCTAATCTGATGCCTACTTTTGCTTCTTCAACGTCGAATTACAACGATAATAATAACAATTATTTTAAGAACACGACGAATTTGGGATTGCCGTCACCGTGTTCATCGTCATCGTCGCCGTGTGGGAACGGTGGATTCTTTTCTCCACAGTCGAAGAAGAGGTTGACGAGACAGCGTAAACTCCGTCATGTGACGGTGGAGGAGTTTTGTCTGCCGGTGGAAGATGATCATGGAAGTACGTCGACGTTGAAGTCGAAATCGTTGCCGGAGTCTCCTAATTCGGAAACTAAGTCGCCGCCGTGTAGATTGATGCAACACTGGTCTTTATCTGCCGTCCCACAACCATTGCCACTTCCTAACGATGAATTACGGTTTCCGGTCGACCGAGGAGATCGACGGTAAGTTTTAGGAAAAGTTATCAAAGATTCTGTTTATCTTCGTCAAAACTAGACAACTAGTTGTAGCTTTTGAGAATCGCGAATTTTATAGTTTTAGAAAAGTGTTTGATGATAAAAATTAGTTACAGTTATAACTTGCAGACTTAAATAATATAAAAAGACAACAGTATTAGTTATAAGTTTTGATTTATAACGTTTAAGATCTACGGAGTATATCTTTGATTGGAATAGTGAGTATCATATTAAATGAACATGTTCGTTATGAAAAAATGTTAAATTTAATACACAAGTATAATATACATATGTTCAAATGTGCATTATTATTGACTAGTTCACGTCATTTACATGTTCGTTATGATAATTTGTTCCATTTCATGCAAAATAACAATATGCACATGTTCAAATGTGCAATATGCATGAACATTTGTATAATTGCGTACTTTTGCATGAAATTAAACATTTTATCTTAATGAACATTTAGATGATTAGAATAGTCAATTATAATGTAATTTTGAACATGTGAATATTATAATTTTACATTAAATTTAACATTTTATCGTAATGAACATGTACATTTAATATGGTTTTACAGTACTCCATGGATCTCAATTATTAAAATAATAAAAATATAATTTTATTCGATTAGAAGCTTAAACTTATTTTGAAAGCTAGCTATTAGCTAGTTCTCCGTACCATACGGAGTTTTTGATTCGATAGGATATTATGTTTTTCAAAACCAAAAGTTTAAGCTCGTAAAAGCTCTGTATGTGTTCAAATTTCTGAAGTTGAATCCTTAAAACTGTAGCGGCAGATCTGATCGATGTGTGACGAATACTAAGAACGATCATGGTGCCTTCAAATCATCGAAAACATCAACCTACGATCGCCGGAGGGGTTATCCCGTGGACGAAAACGGTGAAAAAGTTGGTGGCAGCATCAGGTTAGATGTTCCTGCTAGGAGTTGCCCCAATACAACCTTCACTAGTCCTACACTTAGCCCGAAAAGATTTAGTACAGTCGATATTTTCGATTCTGCATTTGCATTTCCGCAAGAATTTCATTCTTCGCGGTTACCTTCAGAGACATCAAACAGACGCGCTCAACCGCATAGTAAGAGTCCTCCTTCTCGTGTGTCGTCGGGTCATTTACTTAACAACAAATCTCCACAAGAAAGTTCGATGGCTAGACCCCTTCCGCTTCCACCTTCGAGACCCGTTTCTAGTCGCCAAAGTTTGGATAAATCCGATGGCCACTCGATAAAGGGTCTATGGCAAAAAGGGAAACTCATTGGACGTGGTGCGTATGGTAGCGTATTCGAAGCGATCAATCGGTATGTTTGTACTGTCTTATATTCATACAGGGTCAATTACTAAAAATAGTAAAAAAAAATTATCTTTTTACTGTTTATGGCAAGATTATTTATTTTTATCACTAATAACATCAAATTTGTAATTTTTGTAATTAATAGTATCAACTTTTATATTTTGTATTAATAGCATCAACTTTTGTATTCTTTTTTGCTACTTACAACATCAACTTTTTTAACATTTGCTATAAACAGTAAAAATGTAAAGTTGAAGCTGCTGATGATAAAAAATAAATAATTTTTCTATAAACGATAAAAAAACAAAAAATTGTTGCTATTTTTGAACATCGACCCTGTTCATATACCAAGAACAGAACTTGGAGTTGATGCAGTTTTATTCGGTTTCTTGTAGCGAGACCGGAAGTTTGTGCGCGATGAAAGAAGTTGATGTCATTCCCGACGATACTAAATCATCTGAATGCATACGACAATTGGAGCAGGTTACAGTTTATGCATATACGTCGACCATCATCTGGTTTTCGTGTTTCTTTTTCTCAAAACGGTTTGTTCGTTTCAGGAAATCAAAGTTCTACGAAACTTAGACCATCCGAACATTGTACAGTATTTGGGTTGTGAAGTGGTGAGTTTCTTTAGATTCCATTCGTTTTGATTCCATTTCGTATGGTTAAAACCGACTTAAAAAGTATTTATCGACTGAATTCTGAGTTCTGCGCAGGTTGAGGATCGGTTTTGCATATATTTGGAGTACGTTCACCCTGGTTCGATAAACAAATACGTCCGAGAACATTGTGGAGCCGTAACAGAATCTGTAGTTCGGAATTTCACACGCCATGTTCTCTCTGGTTTGGCTTATCTGCACAGCAAGAAAACAGTTCACAGGTGAAAGATTATATTCTTTTCGAAAAGCTTAATAAACTACGATAAAAGGAAGATGAAACCGTAGCCGTTTCTATTGGAATGAGCTCTTGATAATTGATGTATGTTAAATAGAGATATCAAAGGAGCAAATTTGCTTGTTGATGCATCTGGTGTGGTGAAGCTTGCCGACTTTGGATTGGCGAAACACGTGAGCTGAGAAATAGTTAATACCGATTCGTCGGCTTTTTCTCTGTTTCTGATGTCCTAATAGTTGGTTGTCTTATTGTGTATTTTTACAGCTTATTCCGAATGGAAATGATCTTTCTTTAAAGGGTACTCCACATTGGATGGCTCCGGAGGTATTTTTTTGTAATGGATAATGTCATAAATAGCTATGTTTTGAGTATTATAGTTTTTTAAGCATTAAACTTTTTACAGTGGTATGTTTTAGTAATTAAACTTTCTGTATTGGTTCATTTTGATGATTAAAGTTTCTGTATTGTGTGATTTTGATGATAAAACTTTTAGTAGTGCATCGTTTTGGTAATTTTTCGTGTAATGTCTAAAACGGACAACTGCGAAAAGTTTAATACCTAAAACAGACAAAAAAAACTATATTACCCGAAATAGACCAAACCTAAAAGTACATAACTGTTTATCACGTTATCCTTGATCACAAAGTTAGGCTTCTTGTTTAGAATCGAAAAGATGGTTCACTAATAACTTTGGCTTTTTCGTGCAGGTTCTGCAAGCCGTTATGCGAAAAGATTCAAATCAAGAACATACATTCACCATGGATATTTGGAGCTTGGGATGTACAGTGATCGAGATGGTGACCGGGAAACCTCCTTGGAGCGAGTTCAATTCCGTGAGTCGTTATATGTTGTCTGTTTCTTCGTTTTTCAAACATATATTAATTCGATCTATGCATCATCAGGTGCAAGCAATGTTCAATGTGTTAAACAGATCACCACCGATACCAGAAACTTTATCATCAGAAGGAAAGGATTTCCTCGCTCGATGCTTGCAGAGAAATCCAGAAAACCGATCCTCGGCTGCTATGCTACTTGAACATCCTTTTGTGTGCAACTCATTGGATCACAGTTTTTCGCTCTGCAACCAAGAGTTTTCGGGTCTGAGATTGAAAGTAAGTTACCATATCTCATGTGTTTCTTCATGAACTTTCTTTTTAATTTATCATCATCATTCTTGCATTGAACTCATTCCAGGAAATATCGTACAATCCGAGAGACACATCTGCACGCCACAAAGATACGATGCAACAGTCACCAAGAACATCGGTCAAGAACGGAAGACTGCAATTATTTCACTTGTAAGCTTTTCATTCCTGAAGCCAATATACATATCAGAAAGCAGGATCATATATGATCAAAATTATAAAAAGTATCAAATTTTATATTAGTTTCACTCGGGGTTGATCCGAATTAACATTTTCTTTCTTCTACAGCGGAACACTGAAACACCCACCTGCAGACACTACAAAGGACTATCCTGCAGTCACCCGTCACTCTCCTCGGTCAACCCTTGAAGATCTACCGAACATATCTTGGCCTGAGCTCAATCATTTGCCAATTACAGTCGAACGTGGAAGAACATATTCACTTCCAACAACCCCGAGCCGGGAAACCTTTCACTTTTAAAACAAAGGTGTTCCTCTCTGCAGATTGCACAACTAAAGTAGGATTTAGGATACAATCACACATGATTCATTATATCTTCAAACAGGATTCAATCTGCTTCGATCTTCAACATCGGTGCCTAACACAGTAGTATATGTCACATATGTTTGTATTTTTCAGAATTTGTACAATATATAATGTATATATTATCCTAGAGAATCTTCTACCAAATAATGTTTTTCAATGTGAAGATTGTTTACCAAAACTTAAGCATCCGAGCTGTATCGCCCTGCAGTGCTCTACTAACCTTTTTTGGTTTGTAGATTCAGGGATCAAGATTGGCGTCGTGAACTATTGCTTTTCTTTATACTAACCATTTAGATCGATGCTCGAACAATGTGGACCAGGATGAATAAGTCGACACTTGACTTTATTCTTCGTGCTGCTTGATTAGGCTTCGCCAGCAACCAAAACGGAAAACAAAACACAAAACAAACTACACATTTAATTTCCTTTCATTCCTAGCAATCGCCCTCTAAGTTCCTTCTTGGACTCGAACGTGAACTCGAAGGTCCAAAAAGATGAAAGCCGAAGGAAGTCGATGTTCAATTTCTTCCCTACAGAAAATCCCACACCCGAAGGCCGAAGCTAGGATCTGCACTAATGGCCAGATTGTCGTTAAGTACTCAAACTACCAACACTTCAGAGAACTTCAAATGAAGATGAAGTTGCAATATTACATTATGTATTGTCACATTACATTCAAAACACTACAAATAGTTCCGAATTATAACTATAAATTACAGTTTATATATAACCTATATATGCACAAAACAAAACTATTATGAATTTTTGCATTATTTTCACGTTCAAAAATCATTTACGGACAGGCTAGGATGGCGTCTGAATTCAAATCTTGTGGACCTAAAAACGGTAGAAATTGATCATGTGTGGATCACGAGTTAAGTGATCATTTATGGCCAGTCAAAGTGTGGATGGACTCGGCTTCTTTAATCACAATGTTTCCCTTGCTGGTAATCCTCTCAAGTTCGCTAATCTTCTGGGACAATTCCACAACGTGCGAGTTGCTCGACTGGATCAATTTGTTTGCGGTTTCTAGTGCCAAACATAGCTGCCACCAAAACAAAACTTAATAAATATGCTTAATAAATTTTGTAATTCAACTATAAAACTTGGTTGTTGGAGACAAATGCCCATGTTCCCGATCACCTTTCTGTGATTTCAGGCATTCAGACCATTTTTCATTATGGAAATAAATAACTTTGTTCGTGTCCATTAAGATGGTAAACGAACAATCAACAAACAAATGTGTTTATTAAGATGGCTAACATTCATATTGTTTTTTTATGGGTAGTGATTTATACAGAATAATTTTTTGCCATCCACAACAATGTATATATCTTGCATGATGTACAAACCTACAAAAGCCTCATTGTTCTGGTCTGTGGCAATTTTGACCCAACGGGCCGAACAATTAAATGGACCCATTGTAAAAGACTAAGATAAAATATAACTTTTTTTTAAAAATGAAAATTTATAAAATGGGGTATTAGAAAACTTGTTCTTTGAAAAAAATTCAATATTAGGTAAAATGTATGACTTTTAGACGTCAACTCGTTTGACCCGTTTGCTTGAACGGACTGAAATTGCCACCCTTAGTTGTGGATGACAAAATGTTGTGTACAAATCACTACCCTTTTTTAATAGGGGTTCTTCTGTTATGTATATAACTTTTTTTTATTGAGGAGCAAATGTAAACAAACAATAAATGAAGATATACAAACAAACAATTCACAATCATAAATAAGAAAGACCTCTGTGTTCATCATAATTGATTTATTAAATAAACAAATACATATGAACTTCCTGAAATTTTCTTGTCATTTACAGGCTAGTTTTTCCTCTAAATGGAAACCAATCCATGTCAATCTTTACAATCACAGACTGGAAATGTTACCTTTTTTTCTCTTTTGTATCGCGAAATGGGTACAGCAAAGAAACAGTTGACAGAACATGTAGTAAAATGGCGAAATAACTAACATTTATAATCTAAAGACCACAAGGCATCCCTAACTCCCAAAGACACTATAATACATCTCAATACAATTATGCTGTATACATTTCTGCTAAACTGGTGATGTTGTTCTGCTTCAACAAATTAAATATCTGATCATATAATATTAAAAATCGATGGTATGAACCACCAAGGAAATTTATTTTTTGAAGACACATGATCCCAATTTCAGCTTGGTGTTTGGATTGCTAATCAGATTTGGAAACCAGTATGGAAAAAACAGGGCCAAAGGTCTTCTCCACAATGGTATTTGAAGACCAAATTGACAAAAAAGTGTGTAATCAGGTTTTGAAAACATAATGCCAAACATTCCGTGCTGAGTGTACAAAAGCAGCCACAATTCCTAATAACCCTTATAGTCTACTGTAATTAATATTCGTAGCATCGCAAGCAAGATATGTGTCCAGGTCCATGAATCATCATAGCATGCAAGGTAAAGAATAATGAAATTGTAGTGGCTTATGAATGTTTTAAGGAAAAGGATTCTTCTAGTTCTAGAGTTTTTGAGAATGATCAAAATACATCATGAGCATATATGATAGATTGAGCGTATTCAGGATAATAGGATACAAATACAATGTTGAACTTGACTTGTGCCGAGGAACAATATATATCAAATTGGTTCACTTACCTCAAGTGTATGTGCTGTCCATGAGTGGGATGTACCACCAAGTGCATCATTCAAGCGTTTGTAACTTTCCTAAAAGCAAATTGTTACATCCACATGGACAAGTAAGCAAACCGTATGAAGAAATGGAACAGATAAATTAAATTATTCTACAGCATACAGCTATGGGGTGACAATGATTCTACTTTCAAAGAAGAGCAGGCATGAAGTTATAAAAATACAAGGATCGCATCATTCGATATATAAGAGAGAACAGTCCATCCAGCCAAATGCAAATATACAATGAACGATTTCTGGAACACAGATAGGTCTGATCACATGATAGGGACATAGCTGCATAATGTTTGGCAATACAAGTTAAGATTTATCAACCACATAAGCTACATAAGTTACATATTAGAAACATGAGGATTATGTAAACGTTTTAAGATTTAAAAGATTGCATATTATCGAACTAGTAAGTTAGTTATGACATGCATTATTAATGATTATGGTGTGACACAAGTACGACACCTGCCAGAAACAGACTAGAAATGCATTACTCAAAATGCCATTGTTCAGGAGCTTCAGGTCACACGACCAGATTAGAAATGTATTATCCCTCTTCTCGTCCCCCATTCCCCCTGTAGGACGTGCACTGGATCAGCAAATTTAGCTCTGACCTAATACCTATAACTTTCTAATATTCTTTCTTTGCATACCTACCTAGAACATTTTGAGTCATATTATGGAGTATGGACCTGGTTGTCTAAATCAAATGATATTCTAAAATTGTTCACTCGTACGTTTCAGTGTTTTGTTAAAATGAAGTTGACAAGAGAAATAAAATAAACATCTATTGTAAGTTCCTCGCATATCATGAAACATTATAATGTTTACCATCTCTTTATGGAGATGTTTTCCCTGCTAACTATCCCATCTACTGTATGCCCTCACCAGTTAAAATGACTTCTTTATCATATTTCTTTCCTAATGCTCCTTTTTATATTTTCATGATGTCCAAATTGTGGTTTCATATGATATTTTCATAACTTTTTCACAAAGTAGCATGTTAATACACAGAAGCTAGATCAGATAAATACATCTTTATTCTTATCATAGGCATCAAAACAGATAAACATTTTATAACCCTCTTATTAAAGTGCATTTCATTTTAGCAAACCCATTGACATCTTTGTCTTGGGTATCACTGATATCAAAATATAAGTTCCCTTTAGTGTTCCTTCTATACATTCCCTCTCTCACAACCAAGGTTGGAGCCCTCTCAAAGCATGTGCTAAGAGACTAACAAATTCCTGACAATATTTCTGGACAGCTATCACCCCTTCTCACCCTCTTATTTATAGATTTGCTCCACTAACTAACTCCTAATATTATTACTAGAATACCCTTTCTAGAATAATCTTCCAATATAGTAGTATTCCTATCAATTCCCATCTCAGATTTGCCTCCTAAACGGAAACACCTGATCCAATTTGTCCTACCTCCAATATTCCTATTCCTTAAAGGAAAAGTAAACCTGCTTGTATCCGAACCCTTTTTTGGACACCATTATACCTAAGCATGTTTCCTATTGAAAAATATCACATTTTGCTTGTTTTCGAGCCCATTTATAGACACTATTATATTCTATCTAAGCATGTTTCCAATGAATATCACGTTGTTTGTAACATTTCGGTTGTCTTGTATGTCTTGGATGGGGTATGAAAAAGAAGAAATGTCTAGTTGTCTACCCCTGCGTCCAACTAGACATGGGAGCTTGTTGTTCCTGTCAAAAGTGACTGTCTGTTGTAACTTGAAAGTGGGCGTGTAATCGTATATGAAAAAACAGAATCAAGATTTTTAAATGGCACTTTTCACGTCTCGTGGACCTATTGAGAAGACTACTATGAGCCATTTAGTCCCATGGCTCAGATGACTTCACTTGGTTTGATTAAGGTTTAATCACTCCATGATGTCTCCACAACCTACCACTACAAAGAAGGTTTAGTGAGTTACCTTTAGCATGAAGCCCTATCTTCAACCTAATACCAATAACCTAATCTCATCACAAACCCATCTTACACTTGCAGGAGATTAAAGAAGCTTTTGACAATCACCATCCCTTATGGAATGATCTTTGCTTGGATTTGGAAGTTAGCCTTCTATCTAGAATAGCAAAGCTATAAACTCATATACTCCTTTTTGGCTTGGTGCATCAACAACAGAATTTTGTCTTCTGTCTTTTAAGTACACATGACATGATATTAAACTCAATAAGAAACTCTTCGATTGAGTATTGATTTCTTCCAAGTTTTGAAGCAAGTACTAGCCACATTATCATCAACAACCTTTGTTAAAAAAATAAGCCTAGGCAGGAAACGCAGTGAGGGGATCTGCTGGGTACATGTACATTAGAACAGGCAAAGCACCACGGTCCACGACCTCCATGAAGTGCACGCCCCAAGGTAAGGCAAGACGCAACGGAGGTCCACAACTTAAACGCATCTGGTATATTTGGGCTTATACTCAGATGGTGTATTATAACTTATGAAAGAAAAAAAGAACACTTAGAGGTCCCTAACCAGTAACCCTAATCGGATTTAAGGTTTCTGCTTTTCAGATATGCTTTTTCCTCTCTTCTCCTCTCACTGTTCTTCATTCTTCTTTGGTCCTGCTCTTCTTTTCTGTTCTTTGGTTCTTCTCTTCTTTCTATTGTTCTTCGTCTATTCTCCCTTACGCTGTTAGGTTGCGGAGACAAATTGTGGCCAAAGAATTATTCGTGGCTAGAAAACCTAAGAACAGGGTCCCAGAAAATTAGAGTTTTCGTCTCAGTTTTTTCTCATATGTATCATCCCTATGTCATTGCAACCCTAATCCGAAATTAAATAAATAAATTCACTAGTACAGTCATTGATGAGTGGATCATTCTATGGACCAAACCACGTAAATTTTGTTATAAATTTCTGAAACTGCTACTGTTGAAAGTAACAAATTTAGTTAGTTGCTTTTGTTACTGACAATGCTACTGCTGCTAGATATCAAAATGCAACAAATTATTCTAATTCCTTGCATAGTAACAAACTTTGTTAACACAAATTTGACCATTGAAGATTCTACTCTACTGTTATTGTTAGGATGTTCAAATTTGACTAGTGGTGTTAATTTACTACTACTGTTCAAAAGAAAATAGATGCTCAACAAAATAATGGAATTGTTAATTCACAGCAGATATGGAAGGAATTTGCTGATACCGTTCAAAAGAATAACGGCTGCTGGTGAGTGATGATCACATTTGCGGCTAATTTTCAATCTACGAAATGCTTATGAACCCTAAATCTTCTCTTTTTTCAAATCAAAACCCTAAATCATGTTTTCTATATGATTCTAATGTTTACCAACCATATACGTAATAGATAGATATGAAGAAATGTGCAACAATAGACAAATCAAAGAAAGAGGGGTAGAGAAACCTCAAATAGTTTGGAGATATGAGATGGTTGAATGTTGTGATTGATGAAATCAGAAGGTTCAACGGAATCGGGACGACGACTGTTCTGAAGAATGTCATTGGTGGTGGTGGTGGTGGTGGTGGTGTCTTCTTCTTCTCCGACGTCACTGAGCAGATCACCGATGCAAAGAAGCGGCCCTCCTACACCTCCTCTCATCATCACAGATGCCTTTGCTTTCCAAGATGAACAACACAGTTGTTTTAAGATTTTAGTAACATTTTTTAGTAAAAATTTTACATGTTTTTTTCTTTTTTTGAGGTTTAATATTTTAACTTAACTAATTTAATAATATTTGGGCAAAAGCCGTACAAATGTAAGATACTTTACTAAAATTACTGAAATGACTAATTTACTTTTTTTTTTACATTTTGGTACTTGTACTCATATATGACATGTCGATATGGTACATGACACCGGTTTTTGGGATGAGTTCGTGGTGATTGCATACGTGGAAGTTCATTAAGCTTGTATGGCAGTATATTAAGCTGAATCAGCTTATTGCGTGGACACTATATCATTTGTTCGTGTATATACCCCCAATTCGCAAGTAAATAAAGTTGAAGGAAGGTGTTGCTGCCATCGTCTTCACCGTCTTCATCCTTCGAGCTGTGATGTCTTCGTCTTCATCGCTCAACTGGTGCAGGTCATCAGATGAAACTAGAAAGCTGTGTGATTGCAACCTTCCACTCAAGCTTGGTTACTCTTGGACGCACAAACACCCAGGAAGAAGATTTCTGAATTGCCCTAACTCATTGGTATGAGTTTCTCCATCTTCATCTTTCTTCGATTTTGCACCCTAAATTGCTAATTACTTTTATTAAAACATCAGGAAATGGGCAAGAAGTGTAATGTTTTCATCTGGATTGACCCAGAACTTCCAAATACATGGTACAAATCCACCATGTTTGAAATGAAGAAGAAAATGAAGGAATATAAAAAAGGTGCCTCAACTGTTGATAAATGTACTGATTGTTTGGTGAAAAATCTTGAGGAGCAGCTTGAATTGACGAAGAAGATGAAAGATGAAGAAATCAAGAATCTGAAGACGAAATTAAAGGAGAAAAAAGCAACTATTGTTTTTTATAGAAATGTTGTATTAGGCATGATTTGTTGTGCAATTTTAGTGTATTTCTCAAAGAAGTAAATTGTTACCTGTTGGGTTTTGTTGTAGGCAGACTGCCAATGGTTATCAATGAAAAACAAAAAGGCACACTGCCAGTTGTTACCAATTGTTATCAATGGAAAGTTAATGTTTATGCAATGTTAAATAAATGTCAGTGAAAGCATGTGAAACAGTGAAAGCATGTGATGCACACTGCCAAACAAAAGAGATCACTGTCATAAGTTTTGGACCATTACAAAACAATAGAGAATAAGTCTTGGTCAATACAAAAAGCAGAGAAAAACTAGTCTTGAACCATCACAAAACAAAAGACCAAGTATTGGTCAAACAAAACAAAAGACAAAGGACATTTAATCCACAGTCTATGGTATGTCTTCACTTAATCCAGTTTCATACTCCTCAGTTTCCACTTTCTTACCAAGTTGCATTTTGATAATCCTTTCTGATTTCTTCCTCAACTTTGTTGTCTTAATGACTTTCTTTGTAGCTACTGTTTGGCTTGATTGAGTTGGAACTGCAGCCACTTCTGGTTGTGAATGAGGAAGAACAGCAGCAACTTGTGGCTGTGAATGAGGAAGAACAACAGCAACTTGTGGTTGTGATTGAGGAAGAACAGCAGCAAGTTTAGATTGGCCAGCTTGTTCATTCTTTGACTTCCTTCCTCTCTTTTTTTGTTCCTTAGCAGGTGGTGACTTGCTTGGGTTTTTACAGCTTTTCTTGTTATGACCAGGTTGAAGACAGTTTGTACATGTCATTATTCTTCCTACCCTGCTTAAGGTCTCTTTTCCATCATCCTCAGTTGGGTCTCTCTTCCTTTTCTTTTTAGGCCTGCCTGATAACCTTCTTTCAATGGGTGGCAATGGAGGTTTCTCACTAGATGGTAGTCACATCAGACTTCCATTCATTGGGCTAATGGAGTATGAGTAAGTTTTTAGCCACATCTGTTTCATGAACCAAGGACTAACACCTGGAATTGGATCTTTGTTCAGGTATGAGTATGCTGCCATTGAATGTACACAGGGGATACCACTTATTTCCCACATTCTGCAGCTACACTTGGTCAACTCCAGGTTTACAGTGAAGCATTCCTCTCCATTTTTTACTTCAAACTCCATGTATCCACTAGGATAGACTATCCAACTCCTGCATACATACAAGGGCAAATTTATCATTAATTGTTATTTGATATGCAACATTCTGGTCATAAAATGATATTCACCTTTGTTTTTTCTTAAACAATTCAATATTCTTTCTGATGGAAGGTGTTATTTCATCATCTAGATTTTCAGCACAAGCTCTCATCTTTTGGATCCTCTTCATTACATATATCTTAATGCTTTCAAGCATTGATATGATGGGTTTGCTTCTAGCACCGATTATTGCAGAATTAAAACTTTCAGAGATACCATTCTCTATTGCTGAACATGCTCTATCCATTTCAAAATAGGCTCTGCTCCATGTATTAGGATTCCTCTCTACCAAATGATTATATGCATCATTGTCTAACTCCTTGATCTTCCTGTAGTTAATGTTAGTTTATGTGTGCAAAAATATTGTAAATGCAGTCCAAAACAAGTTTTTGTAATGAAATTACCTCATTACTTCTTCAAACTTTGATGGGATTGATGTTGTAGCTACAGTCCAAAACAAGTTTTTGTAGTATAGACCAGAGAATTTCTTTTTGAAGTTAGCATATATGTGTCTTGCACACTGCCTGTGTTCTGCATGAGGTAACCAGTCTTGAATAGCTTGTATTAGTCCCTGTATAGTTACAAAAACCATTCAAAATTGGTGTTTCAATGTGAAATTAACATTTCCTAGATTGAAAATCTGAACTACATATATTGTTACCTTATGTTGGTCTGAAATAATAGTTGTATGCAAACCATTTGCGAGATCCAAATCCTTATGAAGTTCAGATAAAAAGCAACCTCAATTTACATGGTTTTCAACACCAACAACTGCCCAGGCTATTGGGTACATCTGGTTATTTGCATCTCTCCCTACTGCATGTAATAACTCACCTTTAACCCTTCCTTTCAAAAAACATCCATCTAACACTATAACTCTCCTACACCCATCTTTCCAACCTTGAGCAACACCTATCAGATATGTAATAGAGCATATAAGTAATATACATACAAAACATTGTGTAATAGAACATATAAGTAATGTACATATAACACATTGTGGTTACCTTTGAAGCATATGTACAACCTGTTGAAGTATGCGTTTCCATCATCTCCAGTATTAACATCCATCCTAACACTAGATCCTGAATTAGACCTTTTGATCTATTCTAAATAAGACCATAGCTTTGAGTAGTGTTGCACTAGCCCACCATCCAAGTCATGCAAAGCTCTTTCCTTTGCTCTTTTACATTGAGATATAGAGACCTTTATCATGTATTTTTTTGAATGTCATCCTTGATGGCCTGATAAGTCATGTTAGGAGTCTCTGAAAGTTGGTCTTTGTATTGCTTTGCTATCCACTTGAATGTCACCAGTGCTCCTAAATCATATTTCCTTGAACATGTGTGTTGAGGAGTTATTGACTTGATCTGGAATGAATGCTCAGTCTTCATCCATGTTGCCCAAATCCTAAATGGGCATTTTTGCAAATCATCCTCTTGTTTAGCCTTACATTTCCCCTTCCCTTTACCCTTAACATTAGCCTTACTGCCCTCAGCCTTACATTTCCCCTTCCCTTTACCATTAACATTAGCCTTACTGCCTTTAACATTAGCCTTTGCCTTTGGCCAGCCTTTCTTCCTTGAACACAAACCCTTTTCCACATCCTTACCACACCTAGCCAACAAACTTTTTCCATCATTTCTTTGGTGCCATAATTGATATCCATTTGCAACACCATAATTAGTCATACCCTCTTTCATTTGCTCTGGTCCTTCAAATCTCATCCCTAAAACTGGTTTCATCTCATTCCATGGCTGCTTTGGATTATACTTAGGATAATTTAGAACATTCACCTTGTTCCCACTACCCACACACTCATCATTGTCTTCTTCATTTGATTCGTATTTCAAACTTTCATCTGAATGATAACTAATTTCTTCATTTAAGGCTTCTAGATTAACAGCCTCATACGTATCCTCACCATCATTATCCTGCTCTTCCCCCTCAATGGAATTGTTATTCTGCTCTTCACCCTCACTGGAATTATTACTCTCTTCACCCCACTGGAATTGTTACCCTCACTGAGAATAGCTTCATCAGATATTTCTAGCTCATCATGACCAGTTATAGCAAACATAAGTTCCATAACATCATAACCATGATGTTCAATGTATACCTCAATCATACGATCGTTTTCATAAACTAACTGAATAAAGTCAGCATAATCGGATTCATCATTTAATTTCCTAATACATTCTCTTAACACTAATCCATGTATGTAGTAAAAGATTTCGTTAACAGGAAAACCGCAAAATCTTAAAAGAAACATTTTGGATTCATTGAACATCATTCCTCCGAAATCTATATCAGTGATAGTATCTACTTCACCACATTCGTACCTTAATGGATCTGGGACGAAACAACCTTCATGGTGCACTGTCACGTTTAGTAATCCACCACCATCGAACGCCATTGTAATCCACCACGATCGAAAAACTAGGATTCTTGAGAGTGAATTTGAAATTTTTTGAATCCAAGAAAGGGTTTTTGAGCGTTAATTTGAAATGTACTCTTGATATATAAGGTCTAATTTAATAACCGGTGATTTTTCCAGCCACGTAAGATAATACCATTTAATTTTATATCCATGTAATTTGTGCTAACCAGTTGCTCTAGTAACAAGTACCAAAAACCGGTGTCATGTACCATATCGACAGGTCATATATGAGTACAAGCACCAAAAGGGTTAAAAAAAAAGTAAATTAGTCATTTCGGTAATTTTAGTAAAGTAGATTACATTTGTACGGCTTTAATCAAAATTATATAAACTCTTGACTTAATATTATTATTATTATTTTTAACATATAATAAATATTTATTTTAAATATTACTATTAAGTCAACTTTTCTAGTACATGAGTATTAACCTAGTTTTTGTTATACAATTACTTAATTGCTATAAAAAAATAAACATAACCAAACAAAGCAAACAAAAAATAATTTGTAAAATAATAATATTAACATTGTTTTAGTAACTATAATAAAACAAGTGGATCCCATAAAAATCTTTTTAAGTGTATTATGTGTTTAATGATTGTAAAAATATATTATAAAAGAAAGAGTATTATAGATAATACTATTGTAGGAATAGAGTGCCCGATACCAATTATAAAAAATAAGAAAATGTATTACGAATTACAATTCAGAAATAAAATTACAATACACAGAAATAAATAAAATACGAAAATTAAAATTACAAGTAATAGAAATAAGAATACTGAAAAGAAAATTACAATACGAAAAGAAGGTTGAGTCTCGTGTTTGACACGATTCCCTTAAAACAGATTTGAAGTCTGTTTCCCAGGGTACAACAGCCAAAGCAGCGTGTACTGCCGGAGGTAACCAACTTGCCTGAAAATTCACGTGGATTCTAAGTGATTTTCGTTCTTGGAAGCAGCAACGTCTCGCCGTTAAAGTGCAAAAAGTTTCAAGAATGCAAAGTGTTTTCCAAGTCTTTCAAGTGTATCAAGTGATGTGTTGAATATCCTATTCTTTTATAGGAAAAAATGAATTGAAACACCTAATTTATCATATTTTAATTACAAAAACCGTTTTTGTAATACTCCATTATTACAAGGTTTTATTGTTAATTAATATGAATAATTATGTGTTGAAAACCAAATTGTAACAGCTTTTAGCAACCCTCGGAGTAAAAAGTTGCCTCGCACAAGCCCTGTTTTTCGAAGCTGCGTTCGTGTTTGCAGTTGTACACGAGTTCAGTGGAGAAAAGCCACAAACAATCTTGTCATGACTTTGAACACTCCTCCTTATAAACCCACTTTGGTTTTCATCTTCCTTCCTATGTGGGACTCTCTTCACCCACTTAGAAGATGTTTTATTCATTCCAAACACCAATCTTTGAGCATCGATATCCCATTCATCTTAGCTCCGTTTTGGACGTTCTTTATATCATTGTAATCCTCTCTTCAAGGAGAATACATACCCACAAAATATTAATTATATATCTCACAATTATATATAATTATATTTGGTCCAAAAACATGGAAAATACACTTTTTCCTTTGAAAAATTTACACTTTTTTCCAACAACTATGAGATGTCTATAATGCACGTATGTTTCAAAGAAAACATCACATTTTGGTTTTGGTTATCTACTTAGAATAACAATCAACTAGCCATAAATGTTTTAATAGAGCAATGTACTTGATAATTTTTTCTAAAATAGCATAATACTATCAAATTATTTCTTATATAAACATCAAATTCAAAGTAACTAGTCCATAATAACATTATACGATGACTGGACGCTGACTCCGCATCCATATAGGTTTCCAGATCAGCACCGAGTGATGACTGGATCATCACCAAATAACAAAAATGATGAAGCACTGGAAAGGTGTTGACCAGGATTTCTAGCGCCTTTCAAAAACCATTTGCTTTATTATAGCAAGTCAAAGTAACAAAAATTAAGAGTCAGAGAGGCCTCCATTGAAACTCTCGTCTTTCCCAGGAGAACTGGGGGAGCATCTCGTCGGCCTCTGCATTCCCCACTTTAACAAACTTGAAGACGATACGAATACTCGGCTTCACCTATTCGTCGATTGGGTTTTACCTCATTCGTTACCATTCATCGTTGCTTTCCATGAATCAGATCTAGAGTAGTTCCAGTCTGCTCTCGATAAACCAACATCGAGAAGCTCTCTTGTTGAAGGATTGTAAGCTACGAAGGGAAGGGGAGATTGTTTGAGATCCCTCTATGCTACAAAGGATCTGGAGCTGTACTAGTCTACTCGAAGTATAAACTTTGGGTTTCTATGGGTTTGATTAGAATGCAGTTTTTGGGGTTGAAATCCATCTGTTCACAATCGATTTTGGGGTTCTTAATTATGATTCATAGACGTGTTCTTGTTCTTCAGTAATTAGATCTGTTCTTTAATAGGTTCACATATTCATTTTTTGGTACTCAAATTGTTGATTATGATTATGGTATTGAATCAGATCAATTATTGGTATTATTAATGATTTACCAAACGATTCTTAGTTTTCAAGTTTGGTTTTTTGTTCACACAACCTGGCATTGTTCAATTATAGTTCTTTATTCGATCTGGTTCTTGCATAATCATTATTGTTCTTGGATTATAATTAAGGTTAAGATGATGAATCTCCTAATTTATATTAGTTTGAGTTTTGTTAGGAGTGGGTTGTTGTTATGAATATATTGTTATTTATGCATATATAGTCATCATTTGTTGCTGATGTGGTAGCCAACGTAGATGTTGAGTCAACAACCAGTCACCACATAATGCTATTATGGATCACTTAATTTTAGTTTGTTGCTTATTTTAGAAAGGGTTTAATATGAAAAAAAAACATGTTTTCATATTTTTTGCGAATTAGTTCCTCCGTGTTATTTTTTCTAAGAAAATCCTCAAGTTATTGTTTTTAATCTGGTTTTCGGAAAAGTTTTGTTTTTTTTTCATAATCAACCATGATTTTTTCAGAAAACACCAACATGTTTCTCCGAAAAGTCCACAGAAAGACTTTTTAAAAAAAATAAAAAAATTCTAAAAATCACAAACAAATATATTACTTAAAAATTTTATTAGTAAAAAATAAATGGATGGACTAAACCCAAATACATGAAAAGCATTTTTTTTCATATTAACCCTTTTAAAAAGTGATGCAGAGTGTGATCTATTTTAGAAAAAAAAAATTTGACAAGAATGTTGCTATAAAAAGGGTTCAGTGGAGTTTATAGTTAGTTCCCGCTTTATTCTTCAGACTCCCTCCCTCTCAATGGAAGTAGAGACTTCCGTAAACCATATTTCACTCTCCGAGTTACTCCACCGTTGCCGCCCTCTCACCGGCGCATCATCTTTCTCCGTCAGCCGTTCAATTCACCCTCACACGTCACACAGACACAAGCCTCAGCCGTCCGATCCACAAAACCCTAGGAGTTCTAAAATCCTTAAACCTCTCGGCTACCCAACAGTACTCATCGGAACCCTAAACCTAACCCTACCTTCATTCTCTTGTTCTAATCCAACTTGCCTTAAATTCTCCGACGATTCTGCCTCCGTTTGTTGCGACATTCTTCCCCTTGATCTTTCGGTTATTCGCCGACGAATCAGAGTTGATGCCTGGAATTTCCTTCCGGTGAAACCTCACGGCGGATATTTAGAAATTATCAGGTGGAGTCTTGACGAATCTCAGAATATTTCCAATCCGATTCTTAATGGATTTTATTTGAACTCTGTTTCAGCTTCATATGAAGAAAGCGTAGTTCCTCGTCACTTAATGTATGGTTTATTGAAATCCGTTAGCCCTGTCACGAATGTTCCTTGTACAGCTAATAAAAGTGGTACCAAAAACCTTAACGGATTTTTTGCTGAGATTTCCGTTTGTGAGTGCAAATTGTGTTGTTCCAAGGACAGGATAATGTTCAATGACGGAAGTATAGAACAAAGTACTAGTCATATCTTCTCGAAATCGAGGATTCTATATTTTATTGGATCTGCATCGGTCTGGTATCCTGCAATTTCAAGGATGGTTGAAGGCATTGTGATGATATCTGGTATGAAGAAGAAGATGGTTTTCCTTGGAGAAGAAGGAAAGTCTTTAATGATGTATGTGACCACAGAGAAAGCTATTCTCCATTTACCAATGTCTCTGAGTAAACGAGCCATGAATGGAAGAAATACCACCATTAAAGGGAAGGGGATGTGCAGTTCCCATACGGGAAGTATTACTGGGGTGTATATGAACGGAATGGTTATCGAATTGGATCAAAAAGTGTTACTGCTTACAGATCATCAACTCTCAATGCCACATAGTCTGAGAGTCGGTTCGATTGTAAGTAAATTTGCTTCTTAGTTTTTGCTTCGGGAGGTTCCGCCTTTCTAATATATTGAAAATTTCTGCTGACAGGTAACTGTGAGAAATTTCCATCTGGAGGATCCAAAGTTTCCCTGGACCAAAGTAGAAATATTTGGATCCTGCTATAAAACTAGTGTCCGGGTTAATATGTTTTCTCCAATAGAAAGTGGGTTAGTGCTGCAAAGTGCTAAAGTCCTTTTCTTTATTTCTTTCTTGTGGCGCTTATTCAGAAAGCTTATGCATATCGTCCGTATGTCTGCAGATGCTACCAAGCTTTACAATCTAAAAGTCTTCTTAGGAAGTTCATAGAATCACTAACATTTTCATCCAGATTATGGTAGGAACATGTGAATCTACTATTACTATTATCTGGCTTTCTTGCCTTTTCGTGTTTTCTCACAAGCTTCTATTCCAGGGTGTTACTTGTAGTCTCATCTATGAGGAAAAAATTTGCTGGGGTTTTATCTGAGATGGAGATCTTAGGATCGAAACATGTAATGTGTTTATAGTTGTAGTGTAGACTGTGTATTATGATATTATCTGACCAAGTCTTTTGGCTGTTCTGATTTCACATTGTTGTTTTTCATTTTCGGTATTTTGCAGGTAGAAGGTTTAGTTCAGAAATATTCAAGTTCGTGTTTACCTTTATCAGTATTTCGATTTCGGGTATGGTTATTTTGAATATTCTCAAGTAGAAGGCACTCTTTTAATCGGTATTTATGGATCTTTAGTAAGGTTTATGGATTGGCAGCATGGAGTTCTCACGGAATATTGTCTGCATGATTTATGTGACTGTGGAAAAGAAATTGATTATAATCCTGCAAAATTGGTACATTTTGTCAATTCAAGGTCTTCTTACAGGTTGTCACCATTTTTACAAGTGTATGGTGATGAAAATAGTTGTTATTCTTTCAGGTTGTGCCCATTTCCAATCTGATCAGTCATTGCGAAGACACATTCATAAAAAGTTTATGTTCAAGCAGGACAGATTCTGCGATGAAACATAACCATAGCCATTTCGTTTGTGGAGGGAAGTCTCATGACCAACCAATCAGGAAAATTTTGAAAAGCGAAGATATAAATGCTGTTTTGCTTGGAACTTTAAAGGTTAGTAAGTTGTTTAATCTCTCACATTACGATTTATGAATTTCTGAGGACTCTGAAAGGTAGCAGTTAATCGATGCAAATGTGATTGTGGTAGTATATTGTGTATGTAGATTTCCAAATACTCTGGAAGGTTGCAGTTAATCGATGCAACCGGCAGCATTGATGTTATTATACCTGATCTTCCATCTGTTTGGAACATTACGGACATATACGAGGTAATTAAATTTTTGTAGCGGAACCAGCCAGATTTTATAGTCATAACTCCATTTTATTGTTTTGTTTTCTCTTACCTACAATTGTTTTTCTTCTCTCCTTCGTTTCATCTTACCAGATAAACGACTTCACTGTTGTAATGGAAGGATTTCCTCAACAACTAGAGCATTTAGAATCACTCAACAATGAGCCATTTTCATGCAGAAACATTTTCAACCATTTTCAGTTAGCAGGGAGAAAAAGGTTTACAATTTATATCTGTTGCTACATGAGAGATGCAAAATCAAGAAATCATACCCTATGTCCTAATATAGATAAGGAGGAGCATTTTAAGGAGCTAGAAACCGGAAGCTTCCACTTACTTCAGTTGGTGCACAAGTTTCCTGTACAACAAAAGGTATGTTCTATAGTAGAAAGAGTCGAGGGAAATGCATCTTGAATAATTTCATTGATTTATGCTAAGTTCAAATATATCAGATTCCAGGGAAAGATGTTATTTCATCCAGTTTAAGCATATATGCCGAAGCCGTTCTTCTGCCCTGGAATTTAGTTCTTCATAAAAGAGAGAGAGATTTGGTTGAATCATATAGTGATGGCCAACATTCCCATGGTGAAAAATGGTGTGATTTAAGTTGTCGACATGAATTCTCTTGTACTATTGACTTCAAGATCCTTAGTGATAAGTCTATGGCCACCGTAGCGAATATGAAGGAAGATTCTTTCTGCAAAACTGCAAGGAAGTTGCTCCTGGAGTTTAAGTCTGATACCTTTTGGAAGTATGAGGTTGGCCTTTTATAACAATCAACTTTATCTATATAGAACTCAAGTCAAGAAATTGTTGTTATGTCCATCATGTCTTACAAATAAGACATTTATTGCAGTTGTTGAGAATCAGTGGCTATTACATGATAAAGCATCATGACGAAGATTTGGTTTGTACTGCAACAGATAAAGTATTTGTGGATTCTAAAACACATCTCTGGAGTGTCTCGTTCTCTACCGATGGCAAAGAGGTCCAGTCTGTAGATTCTCGTCTCATTCATGTCCTGAGATCCATCAATGGATGCCCTGAGATATGTCCAGATATTTATTTACAACCGTTGGCTGACCATTCGAGTTTCTTGGAGATCAAACTCAAAGAACTTAAAAAAGATCTGATCCAGCCGACTAACTCAATCAAAGGACTATTTAACGGTTCTTGGAGCCATCAGACCATGATGGGTGCATCAATGCTATCCGTGGTCTTCGGTGTAAAATTGCCCGAGGGAAATTTATTATCTGTGCAAGGACATGTGGTGGCTGTTCATAACTCTGAGCAGAGTCATTCTGTTACCCGTTTACATCATATAGTTCCTGGAGTAACAAATGGTTTCTGTATTCATGTCTTGGTCGACGACAACATTGTAAATGCTATTTTCCCTGTTTGTTTTTGTTTCTCTTTTTGCGCTCATTATTCAATTATTATTTTTCTCATAGTTTTTATCATTCAGGTGAAGATTTATAGCAACTTAAGTGATCGGAGTTATCCAATTGGATTCGGACCAGGTGTCAAAGCTACCTTTCACCGTCTTCTTTTAACAGTGTATGAGTCCTTAAAAACATTGTTTCAAGCTTACAACTGATGCTTTTTGTGTCATCTTAGGAATTTGACATAGTCATCGATGAGATAGGTATCATTGTTTCTTATCTTAGTCCTTAATAGCTTTATCATGTTGTATTAGCGATGGGAGTGTGCTTAAGTTGACACCTACATCTTTCATCGAGATCAACTCCATAGTCATTGATGATGACCGATGTAGCAACGAGCAGGATGATATATCTGTAAAATCAGCTGTGGAGACTGTTTCCTCGTTACTAACTGGTCCTGCAGCTTTAATTTCTGAAACGATGAAGTTGTCGGACCATAAACAAATGCGGCTCAATTGCAGGGTAGGTCATGCATGTTTGTTGTAGTCTCCCTCTCAGTAAACAATTTGTAAATCAGACCAAACTTGCTAGCTCTAATTATGCTTCCTTTAGAGAAAGACTTTAGGGTTACTTCATTATTTTTCCATTTATCGCAATGTGTGACCTATTATTTAATGATAACATAATTGATAAAAAAATGACAATATGTCGTTATTATTCATATTAATGTAGAAGTACGTTGCTATAAATGGAAAAAATGTGAAAATACGTTGCTATGAATGATAGATTATAAGGAACATAGCTATAAACGCTAGACAAATGAAAGTAGGTTGTTATATCCCGCTTGTGTGTAATTTGGTAGTCTTTTGTGTTGGCAGGTTGTATCGATATATGTCTTGCTGTTGGAAAAGAATAAGGAGTTCCTTCAGCCCTTCTCCACAGTTAACTCAGAAATACACTCTGTAAAAATTCCACTTGCTGGATTCATAATGGGTATGCCGTATGCTTCTTATCTAAGTAAAGATATTTTGTTTTAAATCAAAAAAATTATGGTCTATTTTCTTAGGGATGCCGAGATTTGGCATATTCATTGACGAGGTTGTTTATCTGCCTGCATAGACGATGGATCATCCTCATGCTGTTGCTGGACTGATTACGAGAGGGCAGTCACTTTATTGGGTTTACATGAACGTTTGCAGCATAAACGTCCCAAAAGAAGTTTACGTAAATCAAACAAGATGGAGATAAACGTTAGCTGCTGCAGCACCATGTCTCGCATGTGCAAGATTTTAGATGAGCATTGGACAATCGTAATGAAAAATCATGGTTCTGTATCTGATTGTCTGTGTCTAAATGTTGCAGTTTCGGTCAATTCAGAGGGTGTTGTTAGCGAATCAGATGAGCATGTTCTTAAGTCCCTAGTACTCAAAGCTTGCTCCAGCAATACTTGGGTGAGTACTTGATTATACCTTTGAAGTATGAATATAAAAGCTAAAGGATATACTCGTTGACTCGTTGTTTGTTTACTTAATAAAATGTCTTCTTAGGGTGTGTTTGTTTTCAATTAAGAGGGTCTGAATTAGGTCCGAAGTCTGAATTTCATATCTTAACATAATTTGTATTGTTTGTTTAAATTCAGACTTAAGAGGTTACAACCTCTGAATCTCTCTCTCTGAATTTTAAGAGAAAGAGACTAGTCTGAATTAAAATTCAGAGCCTCTTAATTTCCGACTTTAAGGCCTCCTCTTTATTTCAGACATGGTTTTCAGACTTCAGACATTTAACCTCTTATAAAACAAATACCACCTTAATGATTCCATTATCGTGGACCTTTCTTTGACAATGAATTGCTGTAATTTTGTTTGCAGAACGTTGTCGGTTCAGTGTTGGACTCAAAAGCTAAGAATGAGTTAGAGGAATGGTTACGAAGGTTGGGCATGATGATGCCCTCGATGCAAAACATATGGGCTTCCGAAGTTTCTCATTTGAATACATTGAATGAAGGAAGAAGCATTCTTCAGGAACTCCTAAATTCCAAATGAGTCCTTACTATTCGAATTCGTGAAGAACAGTGTTCTATTTATTTTTCATCTTTCTTCCATTCGCCAAAGGTGGAGGTGAAGGATCGAGACTTTAAACTTAAAAGGTTGGTTGTTTATTCAACGTTTGTCTCAGACACTCACCCTCTGAATCGGTTGTTTATTCAACTTTAAACATTTAGACCGAGTCTCTGAGACAAACGTTTATGCATAAAGGATTGTCTGAGTCTTTGTGACAAACGTTGAATAAATAATTATTGTTTGCGTTTTGTTGGATGAATAGTTTGAATGATAATTTAATCATTTGTTTATATAAATTATGTTTTTTTATTTGTTGAATGAATAGTCAGAATTAAAGTTTTATATTAAATAACATGAACAAGTTTTAGTTTATTTAATTAGGGCCTAGTTGTCGAAAATAACAACAATTTTTCGTAATTTTACCGTTAACAGTCGTATTATTAAATTTTTATCATTAATAGCATCAACGTTTGTCTTTCTTACTGATTATAGACTTGTAAACTTATTTAGCAGGTCATCCATAAGTTTTCTATTACCATAAATAACAATATCTTTTTATATTTTTATCAATAACAACAACAAATTTAAAATAACCAAAAACATCAACATGTTTAAATGTGAAATAAATTTTAAATCCAGATGGAATTTTTGAACTGCGAAAACGAATTAAAAACTAAAACCGAAAAAAAAAATATATATATATGATGAAAGCATAAACCCCCGTTTTGATGCTTGTAGAGCCAAAAAAAAAACTCACCTTTTCATATAGAAAAATGTTTTCTTAACCCTTGCTTCCAACACTATAGGAAGGTGCTTGACACAACACCGATTGCCACAGTGCTAAACTGCTAACGCCTAACGAAGACAGACAGCCGAGTGAAAGGGGGTTGACTAGTATCTTGAAACCTCTTCGCTTGCAGGGGCAGGAGTGAGAGCGATATTTGATTTTAAAAAAAAAAAACTTAAATTTATGAACTTCAAACATGAAATCGAATTCTAAAACAAACCTCAAGGTCGATGGTTCTTTGACATTTTGTAACGGATGGTGAATGATGGATGTTAAACGAGTAAACGACTAGAACCCTTCGTTCCAGATATGAAACCCTTGGTCGTCTGTTTCCATATCTGAGAACCTAATCGTGCATCTTTCCAGATCTAGAGCGGCGCTAATTCTTAGACGAGAAAAGCAGCAAAGGAGGAATCACCGAGAGGCGAGAGACAAGAAAAGCGGCGACGGAGGAATCACCAAGAGAGAAGAAAAGCGGCGACAGAGGAATCACCGTGAGTAGTTTGGTGACAGAGGACACGCTGAGATCATCGAGATATAATACACCGACGACAGAGGAAGCATCAATTTCAGAGTTTGAACGATTTCTTGAGGTTGATTTTGTGGTTCGATTTCACGAATTCTTCTTACAGCTCTCATTGTTTTGTTTCTTTTCTCGTTAATGTTGCAGATTTTGTTTATTGACTTTGATTTTGAGTTTCAGTTTGTTGTCACGTACTTGAAGGATCTTTTACACTGGGGTTGCGTCGTGTGAAGATTCATAAAATTGTTAGCAAAATCGAGGATCGTTTTGAAATTCTACTCTAACTCTTGAATCCTTTTTATTTTGGTTAATTGCCGATGTGATTAATATGAAGGTGCTGGCTTTTTACAGAGTAAATGAGATGTAGATTAGAAAGAACAATATTTTTTGGCGAATTTTTGAAAGTATTGTTGTTCTTGGTAAATAAAAATAAAAAAGATATTGCTATTTATGGTAATAAAAAAGTTGTGGGTGACCGGCAAAACTGATAAGAAATACAAAAGCTAACCATATTACTAATAAAAATTAAATAATGTGACTATTATTGATAAAAATGCAAAAGGTTATTGTTATTTTCGACAGTTGACCTGACCCTTTTAATTATAACCTATTTGATAGAATATAACCAAGAGGTATTGTGATAAACAAGTTGGGTAGCATAAAACAAAATGAGAATTCTCCTCTCCAAATTGCCATTAGAATACAAAATATGCATTCTCATTTCCAAGTTGTCATACACAAAAATGATGACAAGGTCATCAATGTAACAACAAAATCCAAATACATAAAAGCCTCTGTTGATACAGGTGCATAAAGGATCATAACCCGAAGCTACCGACATGCCTTGTTCACGAGGTCATTCTCAAAGTTCGACTCAAGATTCAGGATAATTCTACATGAGTCAAGACACTTTTAGAGTCGATCTTCAAGACTTTTAAAGAGGAAGAAAGAAAGAATATTAATGAAGTATATGAGGAAGTTCTCAAGTATGAAGAATGTTCTCATTCAGATAGATGAGATAAATCTAGACTAGGAATGTTCTAGAATTCTCCAACGTCGAGTGTTTGTACAATCTCCACCTTGATTTACAAGTCGAACTTTAAGATGCAGCTTCTTCAAACAACTTTGAAACTTAGAACAGTGAATGGTCTTTGTCAGCATGTCAGCAGCATTGTTAATACACCTGGTTTTTAGAAAGGAATAAGGCACTCTGATACCACCCATGCCTTTGCATTCTTTGAACTCCTAACTCAGTTATGAATCCTTTTATCCATATTTGCCTCATTAACAGCTTCTGTCAATGCACTCTATTAACGATAAGGCTACAACATGTTGCAAAGATGACTTCCAACTGACAATGCACCTCATAACCTTGAATATGTATTTGTTAATGAATCTGTATTTAGACCTGACAATTCGTGTATTCGTGTTGTTTTCATGTGTCAGACACGGCACGAATACACGAAGGGCAATAAGTTTAATCTCACTTTTTAAGATGTATTCGTGTCGTGTATTCGTGACGTGTCTCTCACGAATTCGTGTATTCAAGTCTCCAATTGCCAGGTCTAATCTAGATCCTTAACATAATCAGAATCTGGATATCCAAATATAAGACTAGGATCATCACTTTTATCATAGTATACAAGTCCCACATCTTGTGTACCTTTTAGAAGTTTAAATATCCATTTCACTTCTCTACAGTGCTCTTTACCATCTAGCCAAGTATCTACTTACCGTACTTACGGTGTAGACCAAATCTGGCATTGTACATACCATCAAATACATGAGCCTGTCTACTGCATTTGCATATGGAACATTCCCCATTTCTTCCTCATGTAAATTCCTTTTAATTAGTTACCAGTTTCAATGGTCGTAGTATTCAATCGATTTTTAGCTTTCTGCTACACATCAATCGTGTAAATGTGTCTGCCATCGAAATTCTACATATTAAAGGTTGTTTTATTCTCTCTTTATGGGTAATAATGTATTATGGATTTCACAAAGAGGTGTGAGAATTGTGATTGTCAGAAACAGAGAATTGTGAAGAAGAGCTTTACATTTTAGATTTCCTTGTATTATAATTTGGTTGCATATTTTCATATGCATTTAGTTTATGATTTTGGGTTCAGGGTTTCATTTTAATTAACTTCCTCATGAATTTTAAATATTCAGATATTCCTGTATCCGAATCCAAAACAAATAGTAAAAATCCATCATCCGAAGTTTCTAATATCCAAAAAATAAAAACACTAAGGGGGCGTTTGGTAGAAAGAATTGAAGATGAAGGAAGTGAAGACAAATTATTAGTTAGGACTTAGGAGGCTTGAATCATTTATACAAGTTCTCTATGGATTCTCAAGTTGGATCAATATATAGGCTAAAATTCAATTCTCTCATTTCTCTAGCAAATGGTGGAGAATCAAGTAAAAATTAAAAACAAGGAAAGAAAATTGCAACAATTATATGGTTATTGTAGTTTCAAATTTCATGGTCTAGAAGACCATTGATTTTAGCCTCGTTTCCTTTATATTTTATTCCTCTACCAAACTCCCCGTAATAATAACTCTAGTGAAAAGGGAGGGGTCTTAACAACTGGGTGTTGTATAAACAAGTTGAGAAAGAAAATTAAATGCTAAATAAAGTATATTAAGTTGATCCGTTGTGTATATACTAAATAATGTACAAGATGACGACAAAAACTCGATGGTTTTGTGACTTTACAAACGAAAGCTACCTAGCCACACAGGGACAGGGATATGAGCCATGAGGAAATACCTATCAGTGTTTTAATGATTCATCTTTCAGACTTGCGCTTCAATTTAAGAAGATGAGAAACACCTGCAACAACATGGAGGCGGCTACTTGGAACACCCGTCTTTGCAAGAGCATTCCCATGCTTGTCCAGCAATACAAAACACGGAACATAGTTTATGTCATAATGGAGAAGCTGCATAAAACCAAACGGTGAAGGAGATATCAAGAGATGTAATGAATCGTTGGATCTAATAATTTAGAGATTTTTTAACTAGCTCACCCAATGCTGTAGGTGACCAACCACTCCTTTTGTCTTGCAAAATTCTGAATATTTCCCCTTAGTTTTTTTTTAATATCACAAGGTTTAGTTACCCATTTGTCCATTGTGATTGTTACAAATTATTGACGCTTTTAATTAGTGGACAACATTTTTATACATTTGAACACCAGTTGAGATTTCGAACTCTTGCATATATTAAACTAAGTCTTGGTAATCACGGGATTGATGGATTACAATTGACTAAATAACCAACATCCGAACATGTTCAATAGATACATAGAGGGGTGTTATATCCACCCAAAAAACTGAAGATGCAATTGATGGTACTAAAATTTTTCAGAAATAGTTTTGTGAAGTTAAATTACTAGAATAAGCAACTTTAACATCGGCTTGCATTTATAATCTCCTACCAAAATCAGCAACTTCCTACACAATCTATATGTCGGAAAAGATGGAGCAACAAACTGGTTTGATCATATCAAACTAAAGATCGAATGATGACATGAAATGTATATGATGCAACATTTACGGACGCCACCATGATTGAGAGGCCAGAGGACCGATTTATCTACTGTATATCGAGAAGCCCCAAAAAACAGACAACATTATCTTAATTTATTCCTGATTTGAAATTCTAATGATCCAGCAATGTAGATGATTGTCCACCTGTGCTACACATATCTATAATCCATCTATGCAGTTCTATTGCAAATCAGAGACATTTCATCGAACACGTGGTATACATTTCCATGGATGGCATTGGAAAACATAGAGGTGCTCAAATTGGTAACTACCTTAATCTAACACAGTTGATTCAAAATAATTCAAACATGAATTCCTTGAAATTTGGGAAATTTATGAGATATATTTCATATCCAATTCGAACTAAAACTGAAGAAAGAAATGAAGAAATTAAAGAGTACCTCAGGCAACCATTTATCATTTTCAGCATCCGCCATGACAATATTGAGCCAATCAGCGTTCTTATTCTCCACATGCCTTACAAAATCAACCATCGAATTGCAAAGACTACATTTGGGAGAATAGAATTCAATCACCGTTGCATCTTTCCCATTAGCCAAGGCACATGCCAATGCTCTTTGTTCCAACTCCCCTTGTTCCTCTGCACTCAAACCCTTCGTTTTCGTAGTCAATTTCGAGGATTCTGATGAAATCTGGAGTGGGGTTGTGGTTTGGGGTTTTGTGATAGAATCGACGAGTGTTGAAGCGAGAAAACCGATAGATTGAATAGATTTGAATATCCATGGAGGTCCAGAAGAGCATGAATTGAGGGGTTTGGTAGGATTAGGGCTTGAATCGACATCCCATGGCCATTTTAAGCAAAACAAAGGTTGTTTGGAACGAAATCTATCGCCCATAACAATTTTTTCCTCTTCCCTTTTGCTTATGGTGGTGAAAAAACCTTCAGAAACCCTAAATGATGAACTTCGTTTTCAACCAACTGAGAAAACACTCCAAATTCTTTGAATTCTGATTGCCAAAAAGGTGGCCGTCCTGCCGGAGGATGAAGCAAGGAGAAGTGGAGAACTGAGAAGAATCCACAGTCTACTCGGGTCGGGTCGTAAATAGCAAGAGGAGATTCCGAAGGATTCACACATAAAAAGGAATTCCATTTGCAAGGCACCGTCGAATTACATGAAATGATAATTTTTATTTATTTTTATTTAAATAAACACTAGTTATTAACCCACATATAACGTGGATATTTTATAAATAAATGTTTACTAAAAATCTATACAAACATAAATTACATACAAAAATATTTATCTTGTTACAAAAACTACAAAAACATTATTATTTTTATTACTAACAATAATTAAAATATTTTATATGAATAATATTATCGTATATCACCTTTTAATAAATTTTTACTTTTATATTTCTATATAAAAAGGTTTTAAATTTTATTTTGACATAAAACACAATTTAGATTTTTTATAAAATATTTTATTACAAATATTACATTATTTTTAGTTTTATATGTATAAATAAATCTAGTTAGCTAAAACTAAGAGTTAAATATGAAAGTAATTAAATATTATTTTAATATAACTATTATTTACTTAAGGAGATTTTATATATGGAAATCTTTTAATATAAATATAAATCTATCTATCTATATATCTATATATTATAATAAAGGAGAACATCTCATTGCCACATGGCCTCGTCTCAACGAATTACCTTTTAATTTTCCCGCTTTTTTTCCTAATTTAAAACTATTCAATAATAAATTTAATTAATTAAAAATATATATAAATAACCTTTTATCTTTCTTTCCTAATTTATTTCCTTACATTAATCACTTCAATTTATTACTAGTTTATAACCCACGTATTACGTGGATATTTTTAATTAAATTTATTTATATAAAATGTATATGAGTAAAAATAAAAAACATTCAAAAATAATAATTGTGTTTATTTTTTATTATTTACAGATTAAAAATAGAGTATATTTATCTTTTTTAAAAATATTAAATTGTATTTATCTTTTATTTTTTATAAGTTGTAATTATCTTTTTGGTGAACGTAGAGGTGACACGTGACATTTGATGTTTTTCTTTATTATACATAATAATAATAATTTCCACAACTAACTCAAATTTTTACATTTGGATCTAATTATGATTATTATGGATGATAATGATAGATATTTATTTTAGGTAAACATTAATTTTAAATGTTACAAAATCTATTTTATTACTAATTAATTAATGAAAAAAATAAAGACAAAATTTAATGCAATTAAGTTAAGGTGTTAAATTTGGAAAAATAGGTGGAAAAATAAAATTTTATTGTATTGTAGAAGTGACATATGACATGAATTGTATTGTTTTATTATAATATATAGGTTAATCAACCCATGTATTACATGGGTTGATTTAGAAAATACATATTTTTTTATATTTTAATAAATTATTATAAAATTTATATATGATTAAAATAAAAATAAATTGAAAGCTAGTTAAATTAATGATAAAAAAATACTTAGTTGTTTGATATTAAATAAAAAAATATTATTATATTGTATTATTAAAAACAAATAATATGTGTTTGCAAAAAATGTTTTTTTTTAATTTTTATTAACTTCAAATATGAAATATCAATGTAAGAAACAAAAAACTTTAAATATGTGAATGTGTATATATTTTGAAAATGACAAAATATAAAAATGGAATATTTGAAAATCAACAATCAAAATTTATCATATTCACAATTGAAGTTTTATCAATTAAATTTTAAATCTTGTTAGCAAAATAATTAACAAAAAATTTTAACTTTATTTACTACACTTCTACATTTAAATCCAAATGTTTACATTTGAATTTAACTATGATCATTAAGGATAATAATGACACATATTTATTTTAGGTAAATATTAATTTAATATTAATTCATTAATAAAAAAATCAAAATCAAAATTTAATGTAATTAAGTTAAGGTAGTAAATTTGGAAATAAATTAAAAAAATGGCATATGTATGATTATTGATTTTAATTAAGGGTATAAGAGACATTTCATAAATAATTATGAGTTGTCATTAATCTGGACCATTGATTTCTTTTCATCCAATGATTCAGAAACTCCAAGTGATTTTCTTATTTTATGTAGTATAGATATCAAAAGCAATTAACCAATAGGTTGCTAATAACTAAAACATATGTATTGTCTTTAAATTTGAAACATGCATATTATAATTGTAATAATTTTGTATAATTAATATCTTAAAACAATTATTTATTTATTAATATAACATAATTTTTTTAGTTAAATCATATTAACTATAAAATGTTGACAAATTAGATACAATTATTTCTTCATATATTTCATATGTTTTCATTCATAAATATTCAACCAAAGTATTAATTTTAAAGTTTAAACTAATTTTATAATATTAAAAATCTACTTTCTATTATTATTACTTATTAGTAGCAATTATAATAAATTATCAATTCTTTTTTATCAAATTCTAAAAAATCTGAATGAAAATATGAATTGATATAAATAGTACACTTAATAATCTAATCTTAATCTCTCTCTCTCTCTCTCTCTCTCTCTCTCTCTATATATATATATATATATATATATATATATATATATATATATATATATATATAATAAGAAAACTATTTGAAGTTTCTGAACCATTGGATAGAAAGAAATCAATGGTCTAGATTAATGACAACTCATAATTATTTATGAAATGTCTCTTATACCCTTAATTAAAATCAATAATTATACCTATGACATTTTTTTAATTCATTTTCAAATTTACTACATTACCTTGATTACATTAAATTTTGATTTTAATTTTTTCATTAATGAATTAATATTTACCTAAAAATAAATATGTGTCATTATTATCCTTAATGATCATAGTTAAATTCAAATGTAAAAATTTAAATTTAAATGTAGAAGTGTAGTAAATAAAGTTAAAATTTTTTGTTAATTATATTGCTAACAATATTTAAAATTCAATTGATAAAACTTTAATTGTGAATATGATAAATGTGAATTCATATTTCATGCAATTCAATCAACATTAAACAATTCATATGAACAATTTAACAATCAAACACATTATATTGAATGATTAAAGAGAGAAATATTACATTGAGTTCTTGGCTATCTTGGACAGCAATCTTCTTCTCTCTCTACTGTTCTAACCGTGTATTTTTGTGTGTTATCTTCGATTCCTCTTATAACAGCACACATATACACTCCTATTTATACACAATACAAAGTATTGAGGATTTACACAAACAACCCCTGAACTTTTACAATAAAATTGATTACAACTCTATATAAATTTGTACCCAACAATCTCCCCCTTATAAATGAAATCAATTTTCAAATTAAAGTACATTGCAGGGAACTTGAACATTCTTTCTTGAAACTTTTCTTGCACCTTCTCTTCGATCTCTGAATCTTCTTCTTTATTGTCTCACTCTGATCTTCACATCTCTTTTATTCTGATCTTCTCTTTTCTTGTAAGCACACTCCCCCTTGGATCATGAATAGCTTTTAAATCTCTTCCTTGATCAATTGTCTTGAGATGATGTAGTAATTGCCTTCAGTTGATTTCAAACTACTCAACAGTTGTTTCTGAAATTCAGCTTTTCTCCCCCTCATGATGATCATAAAAAAAATTATGAACATCATGCAAAAAACTTCAGAAACATTAATTCAATGAAATTACAGTAGAAGAAATACAACAACAATTACAACTCAGAAATTATTACAAATTGATTTTCTCCCCCTTAAACTGACATCTCTCCCCCTATACAAAACAGATTTATCTCACCCCCTCAAAAAGTTCACTCCCCCTCGAATTGATACTTTAGCTTTTCAGAATATAAACAAAGCTTTTCAACTTTGGGGAAAATGAAACACATTCATTTTGTGAGAAAATGAGTCCAGGTCCACATAGAATTCCTGTTTGCACAATAGACAAAATCTATGTGACCTACTTTCAGCGCTGGCGTGATATTAACACTGGTAGGATTTCCAAATAGTCATCGTGAAATCCTTTATCATGAAAGAATCACTCTTATTTGTTCCGGCTTAGTCACTTTGGACTAGCAGTTTATAGTCACGCAGACTGTTAGACTCGATGTGTCCTAAAAGTGTATATAATTAGCTCTAGACACAATGTGCATCAAATGAAATTGGAGACCGGAGCAACTGTCTTCCTTGTTTCAATATCAATAATATCCAAATGATATATCGATAGAAATGTGTTATATCTCCGTGATTATTGAAACAGAAATCTTTTGAGAGATAACTGAGTAGATGGTGGGGTTAAGTGCATGCGTCACTGGGTCCATGACGTCTTTTTCAATATCAAGTCACCTAGGGCTTGATAGATTATGTGGTTTACCCAGCAGACACAGTGTAGGTAGGATTTTATTTTCTTCAAATCCTTTCTCAACACTCAGCTCTCAGCATTTTTCAACTAAGCTCCCTCCGGCTCACTTTTAAGAAATGAATTCAGTCAGCTTTATAGCAAAAGCATGACCTGATGCACCACCATCTCCTTTCAATATCAATATCTCTCTCATTTACATTTTATCTCTGCTCGACCCTGTCAGTATCCCGTGATAACTGACACTTCTCAACTAATAAACCTAAAGAACCCTCACCCGCACAATCTATAGATGGTTTGCTTCTTGAGTAGGTCTTCCGGTTCTGGTTAGACCATAGAAGCGATATTTATGCCTATCACTCAGATTGGTGCATAATCGGAGTCAGCAGAAAAATTTTCAGCTTTGAAAGGTCATGAGATATGATGAAATCCAACTTATATGGTATTGGAGATGATATGCAGATAATTTTGGGAGATATCAGAATGAAATGGAAAATCTGATATATGATATGAAAAGAATAAGATTTTCTTGAAAGAATTAGCACGTGGGAGATAACAGGAGAATCCAGTATAAATTGGAAGAGTTCTAACAAAAAGAATCTCAGAAGAAATGAGATTATAAAAATCAAAGAGATTAGATCAATTAATCTCAATGATAGATTCAGAGATTCATAAAAAAATTTCTTTTCAGCTCAAAAACTCTTTTTATGTGTGTGTCAAATATTTTCGTGAAAAATCACACATAGTTTTGAAAAATGTCATCATCAAAGTGCATCTGAAACTCCCCCTGGAAATAAGCAGACACAGTTAGTCAACTCATAGAAATGAAACAAAGAGCAAAAAATTATAAAAATAAAACTCCCTATTTGTCAATTCAGCATCAGAGTTGAATGCAGGGCAGGAATTCCAGAAAGATTCGTCTTTCAGAATCGGGTTCTAATCTGAAGTGATTAGAAGCCATATGTCACGGAAGCTCGGGTTTCAGTCTGATGTAACTGAAAGCCTTTGACTCTGGTTCATTGAAGTCCGGGTGCTAGTCTGAATTTAACTAGAAACCAATTTTGAGTTGAAGCACGGGTCTTGACCTGAAGTAATCAAGAGCCTATTGAAATGAAGAACGGGTCCTTATCTGAAATGATAAGAAACCTATAACCTGCAAAATTTAAGATATCTTTGGTATCCAAACAGATTTGGATCCAGACTTGTTAGCGCTCTTGGGTACCCATTTCAAAACAGGTTTTGGTACCCACTTGTACTTGGGTTTAGGTACCCATTGCATGTTATAACTATCAGCTTCTCTTTCAAACGCAGAAAACAAATTTCTTTGAGTATGAGAAAATTGAATATCTGAATTTCTAAAGAAACTTGAATTTGAATGATCAGACTTTTGCGAACTCTTCTTTGTGAATAACTGTCCGGTTCTTGCCTGTTTCTGATAATACTTGGTATTTTTCTGTGAAAATGTTTTCTGATTAGAATGACCTGTATTTTCAGAAACTTTAAGAAAATTTGACTTCGAAGATTCACCAGTGTAAGTCTTGACCGGAAGTTGTTCAATAATTTTGTCTTTGCCTTTATGTATCTTGAGAAGATACTTAAGTTTCAGATCTGAAGAAGAATCAAACTTAGCAGAGTTAGTTAGATTCACTTCACTTTCAGAAGACAAACCAGAGTGATTAACATTGGATTTTAAACACACTGAAGAAGGGGTTTTAACCTTTGACTCAGTTGATGAAGTAAACACATGTAATTGTTTTGTAAGATGAAGTATCTGATCTTCCAAACTTTTGATAATGACTAAATTTGAATTTCTGTCATGATCAAATGATTGGTAATCAGATTTAAAAGATTGTTCTTTGATTAAGAACATTTGTCTTTCATCTTCAAACAATTCAGATTTTGATTTAAAATCTTGTTCTTTAAGTAAGAACTCATGTCTTTCCTTCTCAATCAAATCTTTAGTTAAAGACAACTCTTGTTGAAGAGCAAAAATTTCTTCATTTTTGTTTAAAATACAATTCTGATCAGTTGGTTTTGTCTTACAAAGTGTATCTTCAAGATCCTGAACTTTCTTGTAAAGATCAGATCTTTCAGGCAAAAGATATTTCAGTTGAGTTGCATTCTGAAAATTTTCTTGTTTCAGCTCATCAAGCTCTTTAAGTAATTCAGATATTTTCAATTGATGAGCACAACTCTCAGAGTTTTGTTTTTCTTTTAAGATTTGAATTTATTCATTCAGTATTTGTACGTCACGTAACGCCAAATGTTTATCAGTATTTAACTGAACGAGAATGTCGTAATTGTTCTTACGAATCTTTTCAGATTCAGTAAGTTTGACAATCAGCTCAGACTTTGAAAATTGTTCAAACATCATTATGAATTGCAGAAAAATGAACTTCCAAGATCTTTTATGGACTTATGAAAATTTGAATGAATCTTGATTGAATAAAACTGAATCTTGAATGATTAATTTGTTAAAAATCAGCTCTGATTTGACTTTTTGACCAATTTAAGCAGCTAAGGTCAAATAGTCAAAAGTATGATGAAACTCGAATGATAAAGTATTAAACTCGGATGGTTAAGTGTGAAACTCGAATGAAACACAATCAAACTCGATTGAAAGAGAATGAAACTCGAATAAGCTTGATGAAACTCGAATTATAAATGATCAAACTCGAATGATGAATTATCAAACTCGAATGATATGATATGCAACTCGAATGAATTTATGTTAAACTCGAATGAAATGGAATGAAACTCGATCAATTAAGCTTGAAACTCGATCAATTAAACATGAAACTCGAATGATTAAGGCTTAAAACTCGAATCATAAGGCATGAAACTCGATGAATGTATTATCAAACTTGATTGATGAAGACTCAAACTCGAATAAAGAATCACCAAACTCGAATGAATAAGTATAAAACTCGAATGATGAGGAATTAAATTCGACTGAAGTAGCTTGAAATTCGATGAACTAAGTATGAAACTCGGTTAAAAAAAATAAACTCGATTGATTAATCACTAAACTCGAATAACAAGGAAACAAACTCGAATGAACAAGCCTGAAACTCGAATGATAAAGGATTAGAACTCGAATGAATAAGCCTAAAACTCGAATGATAATATCTTGCAACTTGAATGATACAGCTTGAAACTCGACTAATGAGGCTTGAAACTCGGTCAATGAAGTGATAAACTCGAATGATACTTGATGAAACTCGATTACCACTTTATAAAACTCGATTGAAGCTTTGATCAAACTCGAATACTTCTTTGTAAAACTCGATCAAAGCTATGAACATAGAGATGCCCGAGTTTTAACAAAATATTTCAAAAATCAAGTGCAAAAAATCCAATTTTCAACAAAAATCCACAAATTGATTCCAGATTAAAATCGAAGCTGCGGTTTTCACACACAAACACTTTTTGTGAAAACAACTTGACCAATTTCAGATTAAAATCCTTGAATTTGACAAAAAACAGTCAAGAACACAAACTTTTCGAAAAATCAGAATACTCCAAATTAAATTCTGATTGTTTGGAATTAAAATCTGAGATATATCTCAATGGATTCGACTTTAAATGCTCCACCTTCGATCCAATTTTCAGAACATTTCATCCACAAAATCAAAATCCAAAATTGGTTTTCTGAATTTTAATAAAAACGAATGTAACAGTGTTTGATTATTTTACAAAATTCAGATTCAAATTCACTCAAATTCAGCCATATTAGGCTCTGATACAATTGTGAATTCATATTTCATGCAATTCAATCAACATTAAACAATTCATATGAACAATTTAACAATCAAACACATTATATTGAATGATTAAAGAGAGAAATATTACATTGAGTTCTTGGCTATCTTGGACAGCAATCTTCTTCTCTCTCTACTGTTCTAACCGTGTATTTTTGTGTGTTATCTTCGATTCCTCTTATAACAGCACACATATACACTCCTATTTATACACAATACAAAGTATTGATGATTTACACAAACAACCCCTGAACTTTTACAATAAAATTGATTACAACTCTATATAAATTTGTACCCAACAATAAATTTTGATTGTTGATTTTCAGATATTCCATTTTTATATTTTATCATTTTCAAAATATATACACATTCACATAATTGAAGTTTTTTGTTCTTACATTGATATTTCATAATTGAAGTTAATAAAAATTAAAAGAAACATTTTTTTGCAAACACATATTATCTGTTTATAATAATACAATATAATAATTTTTTTTAATTAATACCAGACAACTAAGTATTTTTTTATCTTTAATTTAACTAGCTTTCAATTTTTTTATTTAATTATATATAAATTTTATAATAATCTATATCTATATCTATCTATACTATTAAAAGAGTAACTATACTCTTCTCTTGTGAAGCCACGTGTCATCACCATGAATCGACACGTGGCATTTATGAGTTTTATAATAATAAATAAAATTAATTTAATTCTATCCAAATCTAACATAATCTACTTTTAAATTCAAATCAAATCAAACAAAATCTAATACTCTACTAACTTACTAATTATTATAATATAATATAATATAAGTTTAAAAATATAAGAAAATAATTACTATTTATATAGTTTTGTTTAAAAAATTAATATTTATATCTTTACCTTTTAATTTATTATATTTAATATATTTAAAAATATCCGCGTAATACGCGGGTAATAAACTAGTATGATAATAAAAGAAAACATTTCGTGCCAAGTGTCATCCTCTAAAGTACTCACAATTTCGTTTTCCCGCCTAAATATCCTAATATAACTCTCCTAAATTAATTATCTAATTAATTTCTAAAAATTAAATACAAAATAGTATTAATTACTACCTAAATTAACTCCAATATATTTAAGGCAATCTTATGAAATGATTTTAATAAGCATTGAATTTAAATCTTACTTTTATCTAACTAGATTACTATTTTATATTAAAATTATTTTAATATGTTAGTAATAAATATTTTATATGTTTCAGATTTTAATATGTTAGTAATAATTTTATGGTTATAATAAAACTATTAACATTGTATTCCATGTAATAATAAAACCTTTTTATCATAGCAATTATAAATATAGAAATTAGATATATAAAAATACTACACACTATTACTAATCATAATTTTTTGAAAACACAACAAAAATAACACTACTCGTGGATTTTCTTATAGAAAAATAATTAATTGTGTGTATAACTTTAAGTAAACTTTATATTCTAAAAAAACAAATAATTCATGTCTCATGTTATCACCTTGTAGGTATTTATTTTTGTTTTCGGCCTATTTTTAGAATTTTAGATTAAGCATATAAAATAATACATTAAAAGTTTAAAAAATAATTTTTTATTTTTTATTTAATCAAATATAATTAAGGTAATAGAAAAATTAATATATTTTTAAAATATGACCTCAAAGAATATAATTTTTATATAGATATTTTTAATTTAAAAAATAATACATAAATTATATGACATATATTATTAAATGAGTATAGGCATTTGTATATAATTTATTTATCATTTATTATAATTTGATATTCCTTTAATTTTATATTTTAATTATAAATTATCCTACTGAACTTATTTAATTTTAAATTTTATTCTTTAAATTTATAAATCATAATATATTCATTGTAAAAAATTTAATATATTGGTGATAATTATCAACATTATACTAATTCATATGTGACAAACTTAATAATACATTCATTTTAAAAAATTTAATGAATGTTTATACTAATTTATTTCTCATGAAATAATTTTTTATTTGTAGTCTCATATTTAGTAAATGATAAAAAAGTAAAAATGATAAAAAAAAAAGATTAAATTAGAAGAATGATAAATATAAAGTTCTAAATTGAAAATATTTGTTTCTCTTTTTAAAAATATCTATTTTAATACTTTTATATGACTGTAAATAAACAATTACCATTTGCCTATTAAATTTTTATATCTATCTATATGTATTAATAAAAGAAAACAATTCAGGACACATGTCACTTCCTCATCACATTAAACTTTCATTTTTTCGCCTTTTTTCGATAATTAAATATTTCATTTACTAATTTATCTATCATTAACAAAAAATCTATTTTGAATACTTTCCTATTTAATTCATGAAATGCAATAAAAGAAACACATTAAAGTTTTAAATAATTCAATATCAATTATAAAATTATTTTTAGTAGAAAAATTTATTTGTAAGTAAGTTTGTATTTAATTTTATGGTTTATTACGAAAAAAATTAACAAGTTTTTACTGTTTTTGTGTTTTAATCTTTTCATGTTATTTTTTTCAAAAAATTCTCATGTTAATATTTTTTCTTGGTTTTGTGAAATTTGTCTATTAGAGTCAGGTTATAATTGGTAGCCTGAGTTTTTAAAAACTAAAAAATCGGGTTATTATAGTCAAATTTCACTAAACGAAAAAAAGTAACTTAAGAATTTTTCTGAAAAAAATAATATGGAGAGACGAAAACACAAAAAAATGAAAACACATTGGTTTTTTCATAATAAATCCTTAACTTTATATTAAACTTTTTAAAAATATAAATAGTTATTAAAAATACCCATGTTTACATGGGTAAATAAGCTAGTTTATTTAAATATAAAAAAATATGTATTTTCTAAATCAACCCATGTAATACATGGGTTGATTAACCTATATAATATAATAAAACAAAATAATTCATGTCACATGACATTTCTACAATACAAGAAAATTTTATTTTTCCACATCTTTTTCCAAATTTAACACCTTAACTTAATTGCATTTGACTTTATTTTTTTTCATTAATTAATTAGTAATAAATTAGATTTTGTAACATTTAAAAGTAATGTTTACCTAAAATAAATATCTATCATTATTATCCATAATAATCATAATTAGATCCAAATGTAATAATTTGAATTAGTTGTGGAAATTATTATTATTATGTATAATAAAGGAAAACATCAAATGTCATGTGTCACCTCTACGTTCACCAAAAAGATAATTACAATTTATAAAAAATAAAAGATAAGTATATTTATTATTAAAAGAAAATATGAAATCTATTTCAAACACATTCATATTTAATCCATGTAATTTAAAAAAAGAAATAATTTAAACATTCTAATACTAATCTAAATTTACTTTTAAGATTAAAAAAAACGATATTTTGATTAAATTTTAATTAAAACTTATAAATTTATTATCTTGCAAATATGATTTATTTTCGGCATAAAAAAATCAGTTATAATCCATGAATTGTAATTTGTGGATTCATGTTTATTTATTTATAACATATCCAACGGTCATTGAGAAAATAAAAATGTGTAATTGTACGTTAAATAATTTAATTAACGGTAGTTTATGTTACTTTTTATAAACTGGATTTAGATTACATATTTGAGTTTTTCTTATTTAGAAAAAAATAATTGATCTTATTGTATTAATAATAAGATAAAACTATATTCTTTTGAATATTATATTTGGACAAGTTTAATGTTTATACGTTTAAATTTAAATCGAGCACAACGTTTTTTATTATTTTTTATATTTAACTAATCACACATGCCTATAAAAAATAAAATTAAGTTTGAGTTAAAAGTTTATGGATAACTTTTGTATGACATCCTACATTGATTATATACACAATAATATAGTTGAAGAACATTATAAACGTGTTAGTTTAATTGAACTTTTGATAAACTAGATACATGTTTATATCACATGCATATAACAATTGTGTATTTGTTTATCAGTTTATATTCTCAAAAAATATTTAGTTTTTTTTAAATACTCATGTAACACATTGTTTAATAAACTTATATAATAAAAAAAAGCACCAAACGTCATGTGTCATCTCAACATTTCACCATAAAAGATTAATACAACTTATTATTAAAAAAACATAAGATATATACAATTTATCATTTTTAAAAAAGATAAATAAATTATATCATTTTTAATCTATAAATAATAAAAGATAAATACAACTGTTCTTTTTAAAAAAAGATAAATAACTCTATTGTTTTTAGTCTATAAATATTAATTTGCAATAAAATATGTAAGTATTATATTACGTATAAACTAAAATCTTAATTTATATAAATTAAAATACATTAAATTAAAAATAAACTTTTCTTTTACATTATTTTAAATAATTAATAGTAATTTATTTTTACTTATACAAATTTTATTAAAAATATCCACGTATTGTGTGGGTCATAAAACTAGTAGATAACTAATTAAGGAGAATTATATATGGAAATTGGGCGGGAAAACGAAATTTTGATTAAGTGAGATAATGACACGTGTCGTTGAACATTTTCCTTTATTAATATATATATAGATATATAGATATAGATTTTATTTCAGTAAATCAACGTATTTTTCATGAGAGTCATCAATAAATAAAAATTTCATTTTTATGACATATTTTCTCTATTTACTGATACATATCATATCGGTCAGATCAAATCCACTCAATTCAACCGCACCTATCCCATCCTATCTATCCACCCAGACGTGTTTTGTCCCTCCTCCATGGGAACATAGCGTCCCCGCTGTGCACATCGACCCGGTGTCTAGTTCTGATACCAAATTAAACAGCTCAGACCACCCCGAGACAATATATTGTCCGCTTTGGCAAATGCCGCACGATTTTGTTTCTGGAAGCCAAGCTATAAGTCCGCCAAAAACGCTTCTTAATGGATAGAGACAACCACACCTTTATATGAACATATGTGACACCCTTGCCACAACAACCACCAATTACAATACACCCAGGATTAATCATCAACATAACAATACATAATGATCTGATAACCTAAATTAAGTGCGGAAGCATTAAAAACATAATTAAAGTAGTGCAACAAGTGTTAAACACCCTACGGTGCTATAAGGTACCAAGTCTAAGTCTACACACCCATACAATTATTACAATCATCCAGAATATTACAACATTGTCTCATAACATAAATTACCGATAAAATAGTGCCGAGTCTCCCAAATCTTCCAAACAACCTAACTAGAAGGTCCAGCAGTAGATTTTCCTTTGCCTGTAAAAAATACAACAACTAAAACGTAAGCTAATGCTTAGTGAATACAAAGATTGCGCATATTATAAATATTTATGAAGCCCAAGAGTAACCCCGACGACAAACGTCGTATACTCTCTTCGTACACCAAGTACGGACCAGAGCCGCAGCCCCTTCGAGCCCAAAGCTCGGCATTTACACATACCATCTGAGACAACGAACGATCGGGGATGACATACTGCCTACCGGACCTGGAGGGATCAGCTCCAGCGTCATATAGCACAGTAACATCAGAGTTAACGATGCGACCCACCGGTCCATCACTAGATGCACAACAATCGAACGGACATGCAACAAGTAAGAATGTGCATCTAAATCTACGCAAGTTAGTAGAAATCCAACCAAACAAGTGAAACAACAGGTCTCAGCAGGCAAAGCTTAACATAAATCAGATATAATCATGCGAAATCTACTGTACTCACAGTGGGTGCGTATTATCTTTAACCGATTTTATTTCTCTTCGGGCTTTCAACCGGATTCCACCAAGTACCCCACTGTGGGTTAAACAACACCACAAGGGACCTGTTATATCAATTACAACAAATTCCTCATATCATTATCCGTTTAACTCATAAAATCAAGACTCGTAAGTTTTGCAACGTTTTCCCCCATTTCGGGTCTACATTCAAATTTAAACCATAACTAAGTTTGAAACCCATTTCAAGTTCACAACTTGTCCTTTGAATAATTCTTGCCATTTTATGTGTTGTTTATAAGTTCCATTCAAAATACTCAAGTTTAGAGAGTATATTTCTCAATTTTAGGCATTAAACTCGAATTTAATGGTTTAGATTCGAAACCATGCATCAGATTCGAATCATATGCATCAGATTCGAACCCTTAGCATCAGATTCGAACCCCTTATCAACAGATTCGAACTACCCTTCGAATCTAGGGTAGATTCGAACCTCACTTCGAGTCTATGCCTAGATTCGAAGCCCTCCCCTTAGAATCTAATGGTACACCTTCGAATCTAGCACCAAACTCGAGTTTGTTCTTGCATTTCGACTCTGTTCTTGACCCATTCGAGTCTGTTCATCATTTCAACTTAAATCCTTCATTTCTAAGGCAAAAATCACTAATATATCATGTATAATACCTAGATTCGATTCGACTATGCATATACTTTCATATTCCAGCAATATTTCAATCAAAAACAAGCTTAAATATGCATAAAATGATAGATTCGAGATTCTTGTTCTTCAAAACCGAAACCATAACTTAAAAAGGATCGATTCTTACCTCAATTCGCACGAAATCTGAAATCCGTTTGTAGATTACTGTTGTACTCCTCGATACCTTTCCGATGACGTATAATTCTCGAAAATCCGACGGTCGGTTTGTGATTTATCTTAGAGAGATGTAGAGAGAAAATTTCTAGAGAGATAGAGTAGAGAGAGAGTGTAAACTAGAAAATGAAGCCTATTGCCCTTTATATACTACTTTCGTCATTTTGCACATTTCATCACCCGACTTAACCGGTTCCATAAAATACCGATTTAATCTTAAATTTATCATAAATAACTTTTAAATTCATAATAATCCACAAAATTGATTCTGAGTTCAATTTTCTTAAAAATAACAACAAACTTTGCTAAATATCCAAATACATAATAATCACCCAAATTCAACTTTAAATATAAATTTTCCACTTAATTAGCCAAAATACATCAAATTAATTCCGTGGATGTTACAACATGGGCTCCACCTCGCTCAACTTCGTCCTCGAAGTTACTCGGACTCAAACAGTTTCGGATATTTTCTTAACATCTCTGACTTAATTTCCCATGTATAATTTGCTCCTTTATGGTGCTTCCAACGTACAAGCACCATTTCTATCTCCTTGCTTCTTAATTTCTTCATCTTAGTATCTAACACACACTCCGGCTCTTCAACATACCGGAGCCTTTCATCAACCTGCAGTTCAGTATGGTCGGCCCAATCCTCGTTACTAGAAGTAAATGACTTTCGAAGATTTCCAACGTGAAACACCGGATGTATGCCCGACATCTCTTCAGGCAATTCCAAACGGTATGACTGATTCCCCACTTTTTCGATTATCTTAAATGGTCCGACGAATCTCGGAGCCAACTTTCCCCTTTTAACAAAACGAGTAACACCCCTCATGGGTGATACTTTCAAGTAGACCCAGTCATTCACTTCAAAATTGATCGGCTTGTGCCTCCGATCATAGTAACTTTTCTGACGATCCTGGGCCGCCTTCATGTTCTGCCTAATCAACTGTATCTTCTCGTTTGTTTCTTGAAGCAAGGCCGGCCCAGCGATTGGTGTTTCACCCGTTTCTCTCCAACATGTAGGAGTCCTACATTTCCTTCCATACAAAGCCTCGAACGGAGCTTTCTTGATCGTAGCGTGGTAACTGTTGTTATACGAAAATTCTATGAGTGGCAGATGATCGTCCCAATTGCCACCGAGATCTAACACACACGATCTCATCATGTCTTCTAGCGTTAAGATGGTCCGCTCACTCTGACCATCAGTTTGCGGGCGGTAAGCTGTACTCATTGCTATCCTTGTCCCTAACCCTTCTTGCAAAGCCGACCAAAAATTTGAAGTAAACCGGCTGTCCCGGTCCGATACTATGGACTTAGGCACTCCATGCCTAGAAACAATCTCGTCCATATAAATTTTAGCCAACTTTTCTAAGGAGTAACTTTCTCTTATCGGTATAAAATGTGCGGACTTAGTTAATCTATTGACTATCACCCAAACTGCATCATGTTGGCGCCTAGTCTTCGGCAGTTTCGTAACAAAATCCATAGTAATGTGCTCCCACTTCCATTCTGGAATGGGAAGCGGCTGCATACTGCCGTACGGTTGTTGATGTTCGGCCTTTACCAACCGGCAAGTCCTACATCGTTCAACATACTGACCGATATCCTTCTTCAATCCCGGCCACCAAAAGTCTGCCTTTAAGTCGTTGTACATCTTTGTGCTCCCGGGATGTACAGAAAACTTAGATTGATGTGCCTCCTCAACGATCACATTTCTCATACCACCATATTTCGGCACCCAAATTCTTCCGTACACACCTTTTATACCAGACTCGCTCGTTTCCATATTCTTTAAATGTATCCTAACATCCTCAGCACCAATATTCTCCTCTTTCAAGGCTTCTTTCTGAGCAGCCTTGACATCATCAATTATCGTGGAGGTCAGCATTGTAGACGTCATCATATAACAGAAATCCTTAGCATAAGCCTTTCGGCTCAAGGCATCGGCTACCACATTAGCCTTTCCGGGATGGTACAGTATCTCACAATCGTAGTCTTTAATAAGCTCCATAGACCTACGTTGTCTCATATTAAGTTCCTTCTGGCTAAAGATATACTTCAAGCTCTTATGGTCCGTGTAAAGTTGACACTTAGTACCGTACAGGTAGTGCCTCCATAACTTCAATGCAAACGTTACCGCGGTCAACTCCAGATCATGAGTAGAATAATTCTTCTCATGCTGCTTCAACTGTCTTGAAGCATAAGCAATTACTTTCCCGCGCTGCATCAGTACAGCGCCTAATCCTAACCTTGATGCATCAGTATAAACCACAAAATCGTCATTGCCTTCCGGTAAGGCAAGTATCGGCGCCTCACTTAACGCCTTCTTCAGAACCTCAAAGGCATCATGCTGCACAGTTTCCCATATAAACGGTGCATTCTTCTTGGTTAATGCAGTTAAAGGAACTGCAATCTTTGAGAAATCCTTTATAAACCTCCTATAATATCCTGCCATCTTTCTTCTTTACAAACAGTACCGGAGCTCCCCACGGCGATGAACTCGGCCGAATAAAGCCCTTGTCCAATAACTCCTGAAGTTGTGTCATCATTTCTTTCATCTCGGTTGGGGCAAGACGATAAGGAGAACGAGCCACCGGTGCAGCTCCAGGGATCAAGTCAATCCTAAATTCTACTTGTCTTTCAGGCGGCACGCCAGACAAGTCTTCCGGAAACACATCCGGGAATTGTGAAACAACCGGCACATCGGCCAAAGTTCTCTTCTCTGCCTTAGCATCAATCGCATATGCTAAGTATGCATCACATCCCTTTGCAACAAGCTTTCGAGCTTTTGCAATAGTCAGCAAACACAGATCCCCGCTTCTCCTATCCCCATATATACATATCTCACGCCCCTCCGGGGTAGTTATCTTTATCATTCGGCTCTTACACACTATGTGGGCTTCATTCTCGATCAACCAGTCCATCCCGACTATGACATCAAACTCACTGAATTCTATCGGTATCAAGTCCAAATTGAAGACTACATCTTCAATTACTAACGTGCAGTTACGGTAGACATGATCTACTTTTACTAGAGTGTTGCTAGCAGTTTCTATATCAAGAACAGCAGATAATCTAGATAGTGGCATGGCAATTCTTTGTGCAAACATAGTAGAAACAAACGACCTATTGGCACCCGAATCAAATAAAACTCGTGCAGGCATAGAATTAACTATGAACGTACCCGTGACGACCTCCGGATTTTCCCTTGCCTCCTCTGCAGTTATCTGAAAAGCACGAGCAGGTGCCCTCTGTGACTGACCCCGGCGGTTAACTGAACCACCACTCGAACCTCCAGACGAGCGTGTTGATGATGGGACAGCAGCCGTTGGAGCATTCTTTCTACAATTCCTGCTATAGTGACCCCACACCCCACACTTATAGCAAGCATCACCCTTCCTTGGGCAGTCATTCTGAAAATGTCCCAGCTCCCCACAGCAAAAACAAGCACGTCCGTTAGGGCATTTGCCAAAATGCTCCAGATGACATTTATTGCAATATTGCGGCTCAGTGTTGATGGAGTATGCACGCGCACGACCGCGATAAGATGAACCAGATTGTCGGCGATACGACTGTTGAGGTGAGTACTGTGAAGACCGGGAAGAACCAGAATATCCTCCCTCCCTTTGGCGCTTCGGCGGTGACGGCTGTGTCGGATTGGTGGAAGCAGCAGCAGACCCAACAGAGTAGCCTGACATAACCAAAATCTGCTCTACATTTCTGGCAGCCTCAAGTAAGCCAGCAAATGTAGGGTAACGAACATTGCTCATGACCCTCCTAATCTCAATGTCAAGACCAGCCTCGAACCTGGTCACTTTCCTTTCTTCGGTGTCCACCTGATGAGGTGCGAACAGACTTAACCTCGTGAACTCCACAGCATATTGGGACACCGTCTTTGTCCCCTGTACCAGCGCCATAAACCTTGCCTCTAATCTCCGACGCTCATCGATCGGACAGTATTGCTGAGTGAATAAGTCCTTGAACTCAGCCCAAGTCATAACCGAAACTTTCTCTAATGTCAAAGCGTTCACCATGGCATTCCACCACATGATTGCATCATTCGTGAACATAGCAGTTGCATAACGAACCATGTCCTTCTCAGCACAGTCGCTGATTCGGAATGTTCGCTCAGTTGCTGTTATCCATTCCAGTGCAGCAACAGCATCCCCTAAACCGTTAAACTCTACAGCTCCATTTCCTTTAAAATCCTTAAACCGACAACCCCTGGGCTTATTAGATGACCCAGTGTTGTCATCTTGTTCCTCATTAATTCCTTCTCTTTCTTTTTCTTTGTTCTTCCTTTTATCTTCCCTTCGCTTAGTTTCGGCCTCATCTCGAGCCCGAAACTGCTCTTGAATCATCTCTCTTTGCTCAGCCATCATGGCTAGCATCATTTCTCTCGTCTCTTCAGGTGTCATTCCTCCTCCAGACATGTTCTGAAATACGAAACATATAACTTATTTAGCAACATGTCATAAATTTAAAGACACCATTCATTTGTCCCGTATAATAGTCAATCCCTATAATTACTAGATCGTAACCTATCTTAGTTCAGATCATTACTTAAACCACTACATATCATTACCTAATGTTTGAGATCAAGACCTCACGGACACTTGAATCTCAAACAACTGCTCTGATACCATCTCGTGTGACACCCTTGCCACAACAACCACCAATTACAATACACCCAGGATTAATCATCAACATAACAATACATAATGATCTGATAACCTAAATTAAGTGCGGAAGCATTAAAAACATAATTAAAGTAGTGCAACAAGTGTTAAACACCCTACGGTGCTATAAGGTACCAAGTCTAAGTCTACACACCCATACAATTATTACAATCATCCAGAATATTACAACATTGTCTCATAACATAAATTACCGATAAAATAGTGCCGAGTCTCCCAAATCTTCCAAACAACCTAACTAGAAGGTCCAGCAGTAGATTTTCCTTTGCCTGTAAAAAATACAACAACTAAAACGTAAGCTAATGCTTAGTGAATACAAAGATTGCGCATATTATAAATATTTATGAAGCCCAAGAGTAACCCCGACGACAAACGTCGTATACTCTCTTCGTACACCAAGTACGGACCAGAGCCGCAGCCCCTTCGAGCCCAAAGCTCGGCATTAACACATACCATCTGAGACAAACGAACGATCGGGGATGACATACTGCCTACCGGACCTGGAGGGATCAGCTCCAGCGTCATATAGCACAGTAACATCAGAGTTAACGATGCGACCCACCGGTCCATCACTAGATGCACAACAATCGAACGGACATGCAACAAGTAAGAATGTGCATCTAAATCTACGCAAGTTAGTAGAAATCCAACCAAACAAGTGAAACAACAGGTCTCAGCAGGCAAAGCTTAACATAAATCAGATATAATCATGCGAAATCTACTGTACTCACAGTGGGTGCGTATTATCTTTAACCGATTTTATTTCTCTTCGGGCTTTCAACCGGATTCCACCAAGTACCCCACTGTGGGTTAAACAACACCACAAGGGACCTGTTATATCAATTACAACAAATTCCTCATATCATTATCCGTTTAACTCATAAAATCAAGACTCGTAAGTTTTGCAACGTTTTCCCCCATTTCGGGTCTACATTCAAATTTAAACCATAACTAAGTTTGAAACCCATTTCAAGTTCACAACTTGTCCTTTGAATAATTCTTGCCATTTTATGTGTTGTTTATAAGTTCCATTCAAAATACTCAAGTTTAGAGAGTATATTTCTCAATTTTAGGCATTAAACTCGAATTTAATGGTTTAGATTCGAAACCATGCATCAGATTCGAATCATATGCATCAGATTCGAACCCTTAGCATCAGATTCGAACCCCTTATCAACAGATTCGAACTACCCTTCGAATCTAGGGTAGATTCGAACCTCACTTCGAGTCTATGCCTAGATTCGAAGCCCTCCCCTTAGAATCTAATGGTACACCTTCGAATCTAGCACCAAACTCGAGTTTGTTCTTGCATTTCGACTCTGTTCTTGACCCATTCGAGTCTGTTCATCATTTCAACTTAAATCCTTCATTTCTAAGGCAAAAATCACTAATATATCATGTATAATACCTAGATTCGATTCGACTATGCATATACTTTCATATTCCAGCAATATTTCAATCAAAAACAAGCTTAAATATGCATAAAATGATAGATTCGAGATTCTTGTTCTTCAAAACCGAAACCATAACTTAAAAAGGATCGATTCTTACCTCAATTCGCACGAAATCTGAAATCCGTTTGTAGATTACTGTTGTACTCCTCGATACCTTTCCGATGACGTATAATTCTCGAAAATCCGACGGTCGGTTTGTGATTTATCTTAGAGAGATGTAGAGAGAAAATTTCTAGAGAGATAGAGTAGAGAGAGAGTGTAAACTAGAAAATGAAGCCTATTGCCCTTTATATACTACTTTCGTCATTTTGCACATTTCATCACCCGACTTAACCGGTTCCATAAAATACCGATTTAATCTTAAATTTATCATAAATAACTTTTAAATTCATAATAATCCACAAAATTGATTCTGAGTTCAATTTTCTTAAAAATAACAACAAACTTTGCTAAATATCCAAATACATAATAATCACCCAAATTCAACTTTAAATATAAATTTTCCACTTAATTAGCCAAAATACATCAAATTAATTCCGTGGATGTTACAACATATTAGTTGCTCCTTTCCACCGATGTGAGATATTACATTTATATTGTGATAACCATAAATTTGATTTGCAAACGAGATGGATGTGTATTTATACTGTAGTTTATGTTAATCAAACACTTTTTTTATTTTGTGAGAAACAAATGATTAATTAGATACAAAAACAATGATTGAGTAGAAAATAGTCAAAATACCATTGTAGAAAAGTTCGGGGTGAGTGGTTTATGGAATAAAATTCAAAGGAACTGGAATTTAAACCAACCCAACACAAAAAAGTGAACATGACTCGAACCCGACGTGATAATAAATTGGTCGACACAATTTTGACATGAAGACCTAAATTTGAATCCTAACCAATTGTGTGGCTTAGTAATGAGTTCATGATTGTTCATTAAAAGCTCAAACTAGACTCGTTAAAAAAATTTAGCTTCGTTTTTGGACTCGGACCCAAACTTGAACTTGATAATAACTTGAACCAACCGATGAAGAGTTATTTGTTGAAAGTTTAACTTGTTAGCATCATGATATTTGCACAAGAAATAAAAAATTATATTACTTTATTACTTGACGTTTAGATGAATGATTTGACCTACTAGTATACCCAAGTTGAGTCAGCTCATGAGAGGCTTGAAAACTATATGAAATCAACTTGGTAAGTTGATTCGAGCTCAAACTTAAGTTACTCGAGCAATTTTCTCAAACAAATAATCAATGAAAGAACATCATATTTTTATGGTTTGTCCCTTCCGTTTCTTAATTTTCTCAAATAAATGATTCAATTGAATACGACAAAAATAGAATATTAACTAAAATGACAACAAAGTGATGGAGAAACTAAACTAGTAAAATTGTAAAAGTACTTTGGTTTTTTTTATTAATATAAACATGTTTTTCAATAAACTGTTGAGTCAAGTTTGGCTCAAGTGCATCGATACATTTATCAAGTTTGGCCTTGAGCTATTGGAAAAATGTCATGAAAAATGAGTTTTGGTTGAAACTTAATTATATATGAAAGTAAGATGTATAATTATTATTTTACGGGTTTGTGTTTTTGAAAAGAGCTTCCTAACAATATAAAGAACATCCAAAACGGAACTAAGATGAATAAGATATCAATACAGGCGAGCGACGCCCGGTACCGTCCGATACCGAATTAATATATTCGGCCCGGTACTCGGGTTTTGAATTAGTTAAAAATCGTTTTTTGGTACCATATTTATTCCGAATCTCTTATTTCGGTTTCGGTACCATATTTATATCGAACCGGTACCATATATAATTGATTGGTTCGGTATTCGGTTCTTCCATATCTTTTTTTTTCGGTTTCAGGATTTTTGTTTCGTTACCAGTTTGGTCTGTCACATCCTTGCTTTAAAACACGCTTGCTTATCCCAGGAATAACAATAAATGCATAAAGCTAAATAAAATATTACAATAAGTCTTGCACTACACGTGCTTCAAGGTTACAGTACTAAGTTGCTAAAAACATCACAATTAAAATTAAAAATAAAAGCAGCTACCCAGAACCCAAGGCATCATAAAGCTATACCACAAGCTGAAAGTGAGCTAAGTCCTCTGGGCAGATCAGATAATAGACCTAAGCAGAAGGTCCAGCTTGTTCTTTACCTTTTCCTGTAAAAATTGTGAATAGCAACTGTAAGCTAATGCTTAGTGAGTAAACAGATATTCATGAATGCATGTAAAACATGAGGCGAAAGTGCCTATAAAGGCTGTTATGCTTGCTTGCTTGCTTGCTTGTTTGCTTAATACCCAGAAAGAATGCTGCACAATTGAGACATTTCACGCAGAAAGGAGATGCCACCACTAGGGGTTTACCGCTGACAGATGATCAATCTGTGATACGGGGCTAGCTACCCGTATAATGCTCAAGGGATAGTGGTGAACATCAGAATTGCTTGCTCGCTAAATATAATGCTTATGAGATGCACAAAGAAACGCTAACACAAGGTTTGCTGTATAGTATGCAGAACAATAAACAGATAGCAGATAAATATGCATATTAATAGATCAAATGTAAGATCCGGCTAAGTTGGGCATCACCTGTACCACAGTGTTCGCCTTCACTCACAAAAGTCTATTGAATTCCAAAGAAGTCACATAGAAGCAATTTATGTCTCAATTTCATATAAAACATGTAAACAAGAATAACTGTTACTCACAGTACTGAAAATGCTTTGAAATGCTCTGTAATGCTTGCTCAGGCTTATTTACGCTTTAAATTGCTTTATACTGCTTGCACTTGCTTATCTAGGCTCAATATAGACTGGCACTGGCTTTGACTCGCAACTGGGCTAAACGGCTTATGTATAATATCTGAAGTTCAATATTACAGAACATGTGCTAAATTAATATTGCTAGCTCAATATTCCAACATCTATAAGCCATAACTTCTAGCTAAATATTTTGCTAATTATTTTGCTAATTTATGCGTTGTTCGTAAATTTTATTAATTAAAATTCGAAATTTAGGGGCTTGATTCGAATCTGAGCATCAGATTCGAAGTCAGATTCGAATCTGAGTAACAAACTCGAAGCCAGACTCGAACTGGGACAGATTCGAAGCCAGACTCGAACAGGGGATTAGATTCGAAGGCCATCTCGAATCTGGTGGTTAGATTCGAATCTATGATTCGAATCTATGATTCGAATCTAGCCCTATTCGAGCCTGTTCTATCTATTTTCGAGTCTGTTCTACGTATTCTCGAGTTTGTTCATAAGCTACAGCTTTACACATGCATTTTCAAGCCTAAAATCACAAATAAACTAAGCAACAAGCCTCGGTTTGATTATATTATACATAATCTACCATATTTTAGCTAAAACTCATACAAAATCAGCTTTAAATCGCCTAGAATGACAAACTCGAATTCGTAGCTTCAAAACCGAAAGTGCAGAAAACGAAAAGGACGATTCTTACCTCAAAACCGTATGAAATCTCACATGCAATGGTAGATTCGAGTAGTACTCTTCGAGGTCTTTCCGTTAACGTATAGAACACGAGATTTGGCCGGTCGGTTTGGGAGAAAAGCTAGAGAGAAGTTCGGTTTTTAGAGAGAGGAGCTCTGGGAGGGAAAATGGCTTGCAAGAAATGAGAAAATGAACTCTCGGCTCCTATTTATACCAAACCTCGAAATTACATCATTTTACGCAAATTGCTCAAAATTACTTAAAATAAAAATACAAATAAAAGGCAAGGTGTTATAGTATGAGCCCACCACGCTTGCACTTCGTCCTCGAAGTACCTAAGGCTCAAACAGATGCGGATATCGAACTCTCATGTCTTCCTCAGATTCCCAGGTCTGAGAAATTCCGTGAGAAGTCCTCCACTGCACCAACACCATTGCTACTTCTCTATTTCTCAGCTTCTTCATCTTTGTCTCTAGAATGACCTCAGGCTCGTCACATTGCAGCTTCTCGTTAATCTTATAAGTCAGATGATCAGCCCACTTTTCGCTTTCGTTTTCATTACACTTCCTAAGTTGCGACACGTGAAATACAGGGTGTATGTTGGACAGTTCGCTCGGCAAGTCCAACAGATAAGATTGAGTTCCAACACGCTCGGTGATCTTGAAAGGACCAACGAATCGTGGTGCTAATTTGCCACGCTTGCCGAATCTGAACACACCTTTCATCGGCGAGACTTTTAATACAACATAGTCGTCTTTCTGAAATTCCAATGGTTTATGACGTCGGTCATGATACGATTTCTGTCGAGATTGAGCGGTTTCTAAGCGTTGGCGAATAATTCTGATCTTGTCGTTAGTCTGTTGAAGTAGCTCGGGACCGGCGATTGGTGCTTCACCGGCTTCATGCCAACACGTAGGAGTTCGGCACTTGCGTCCGTATAAGGCTTCGAAAGGTGCGGCTTTGATGGATGAGTGGTAACTATTGTTATAAGAAAACTCTGCTAACGGCAAGTGGTCGTCCCAACTACCGCTAAACTCAAGGACACATGCTCGCAGCATGTCTTCGAGTGTAAGGATCGTACGCTCACTCTGGCCATCAGGCTGTGGATGATACGCTGTGCTCATTCTGATCTTAGTGCCTAATCCATCTTGTAATGCACTCCAGAACCTCGAAGTGAATCGGCTGTCGCGGTCGGAAACAATTGACAAAGGCACACCGTGTCGAGTAACGATCTCGTCTATATACAATTTAGCCAACTTCTCCAATGAGTAGTTCTCGCGAATCGGAATGAAGTGAGCGACTTTGGTTAGGCGATCTACGATAACCCATATTGCGTCGTGCTGTCTTCGCGTAGTCGGAAGCTTCTTCACAAAGTCCATCGTTATGTGATCGAACTTCCACTCGGGAATCGGTAGAGGCTGTAGACTGCCGTAAGGCTGCTGATGCTCCGCTTTGACTAATCGGCATGTAACACAATTATCAACATATTGGCCTACGTCTCTTTTCATACCGGGCCACCAATACTCGACTTTTAGATCGTTGTACATCTTGGTGCTGCCGGGATGTACAGAAAAGTTTGAGCAATGCGCTTCTGAGAGTATCTTCTGTCGTATACCTCCAAATTTCGGAACCCAAACACGATTCTTGAAGAGCTTTAAGCCACGAGGGCTATCGATTAAGAATTGAAGTTGCCCTTTCATGTCCTCAGAGTTGAGGTTTTCTTCTTTTAGGGCTTCGGCTTGAGAAACGAGAATTTCATCAATCAGAGTAGATGAAAACGAAGTATGAGTCAAGGTATAGAGACATTTAGCAGAGTAGGATTTACGACTCAATGCGTCGGCCACCACATTCGCTTTGCCAGGGTGATAAAGAATATCACAGTCATAGTCTTTGATGAGTTCCATGGAGCGTCGCTGGCGCATGTTGAGCTCCTTCTGGCTGAATATATACTTAAGGCTCTTGTGATCCGTATACAGCTGACATTTGGTGCCGTAGAGATAATGCCGCCATGTTTTCAACGCAAAAGTCGCAGCAGCAAGTTCAAGGTCATGAGTCGGATGACTCTTTTCATGATCCTTAAGTTGGCGAGAAGCATATGCTATGACTCTGCCTCTTTGCATTAAAACACACCCGAGTCCTTGATATGAAGCATCGCTGAAGACCACAAAGTCTTCATTGCCTTCGGGTAAGGCCAGAATAGGTGCTTCGGTGAGTTTCTGCTTTAAAGTTCGGAATGAGTTCTCTTGAGCTTCTTCCCAAATAAAGGGAACATTCTTGCGAGTAAGAGATGTAAGAGGCATGGCTAGTTTTGAGAAGTCCTTAATGAATCGACGGTAGTAACCCGCCAATCCCAAGAAACTTCGGATTTCAGTGGCTGATTTGGGAGCTTCCCAGTTTTGAATGGCTTCTATCTTAGAAGGATCCACAGAGATTCCTTCACCAGATATCACATGACCAAGGAATTGTATCTGATAAGATACAAGATTTGCAAGTTAACGCTGAGCATGAAATTTAAGGAAAAAAATAAGCTTAAAAATGAATAAATCGAGATTGCAAGCACCTGTCGCAACCAAAATTCGCATTTAGAGAACTTGGCGTAAAGTCGCTCCTTGCGCAGCAACTCTAGCAGCTCTCTAAGATGCACAGCATGCTCAGCTTCAGTTTTTGAGTAGATGAGAATATCGTCTATAAAGACGATAACGGACTTATCGAGCATTGGTCTACAAACGCGGTTCATCAGATCCATGAACGCCGCAGGAGCGTTTGTAAGGCCAAAGGGCATAACAAGAAACTCGTAATGCCCATATCTGGTACGGAAAGCCGTTTTAGGGACGTCTTCTTCATGAACTTTGAGCTGATGATACCCAGATCTAAGATCGATCTTTGAGAAGTAACTGGCTCCCTGAAGCTGGTCGAAAAGATCGTCTATTCTGGGCAATGGATATTTGTTCTTTATTGTTACCTTGTTCAACTCCCTATAATCAATGCACATCCGGAGAGTCCCATCTTTCTTCTTAACAAAAAGGACAGGAGCTCCCCAGGGAGATGAACTTGGTCGTATGAGTCCCTTGTTAAGCAATTCTTGCAATTGCTTCATCATTTCTTGCATCTCAGCAGGTGCAAGTCTATACGGGGCTCGAGCAATTGGTGCCGCGCCGGGCACTAAATCAATTCTGAACTCCACCTGACGGTCTGGTGGGAGTCCAGAGATGTCCTCGGGAAAGACATCTGGAAATTCAGAGGCTATCGGTACCTCGGCTAAAGTTTTCTTTTCAGACTTAGCATCTATTGCATATGCTAAGTATGACACGCAACCCTTAGCTATATGTTTCCTAGCTTTGACTACAGAAATTAAACATAAGTCACCTTTCTTTCTGTCACCATAGATGCAGATACTGCGGCCATCCGGTGTAGTGAGCTTTATCAACTTCTTTTTGCAGACAATGTTGGCGTCATGATGATCAAGCCAATCCATACCGACGATGACGTCGAATTCGTGAAAGTCCATAGGAATGAGGTCAAGTTGGAACGTGCAATTATCTAACAGAATTATGCAGTCGCGGTAAATTTTATCGGTGGACACGCACACGTTACTGGCCGTTTCGATATCAAATATAACAGGCAGAGTTGTCGGAGTAATTCCAAGCTTAGATGCAAATGCACTTGATATAAAAGAGCGATTGGCTCCTGAATCGAAAATAACTCTAGCAGGGATAGAGTTAACAAGAAACGTACCAGATACCACATCTGGTATTTCCTTCGCTTGCTCGGCTGTTATTTGGAATGCGCGATTCTGACTCCTAGTTGGCTCGTTACGGCGACTAGAACCTCCTCGCGATGTGCTATGCCGGGCCGGTTGATTTTGCCTTTGCTGTTGTTGTTGATGTTGTTGCTGAGGTCGGTATTTGTAACATCCACGGATTCAATTTGATGTATTTTGACTAATTAAGTGGAAAATTTATATTTAAAGTTGAATTTGGGTGATTATTATGTATTTGGATATTTAGCAAAGTTTGTTGTTATTTTTAAGAAAATTGAACTCAGAATCAATTTTGTGGATTATTATGAATTTAAAAGTTATTTATGATAAATTTAAGATTAAATCGGTATTTTATGGAACCGGTTAAGTCGGGTGATGAAATGTGCAAAATGACGAAAGTAGTATATAAAGGGCAATAGGCTTCATTTTCTAGTTTACACTCTCTCTCTACTCTATCTCTCTAGAAATTTTCTCTCTACATCTCTCTAAGATAAATCACAAACCGACCGTCGGATTTTCGAGAATTATACGTCATCGGAAAGGTATCGAGGAGTACAACAGTAATCTACAAACGGATTTCAGATTTCGTGCGAATTGAGGTAAGAATCGATCCTTTTTAAGTTATGGTTTCGGTTTTGAAGAACAAGAATCTCGAATCTATCATTTTATGCAAATTTAAGTTTGTTTTGCTTGAAATGTTGCTGGATTATGATACTATATGCATAGTAGAATCGAATATATGCATCATACATGATATTACACTGATTTTAGGCCTTAGAAATGAAGGATTTAAGTTAAAATGATGAACAGACTCGAATATGTCAATAACAGAGTCGAAATGTAAGAACAGACTCGAGTTTGGTGCTAGATTCGAAGTTGTACTATTAGATTCTAAGGGGGAGGCTTCGAATCTGACATTAGATTCGAAGATGAGTTCGAATCTGACATTAGATTCGAAGATGAGTTCGAATCTGATGGGGGGAGTTCGAATCTGATGTGTAAAATTCGAATCTGATGCTTGATTTCGAATCTAACCCATTAAATTCGAGTTTAATGCCTAAAATTGAGAAATGTACTCCCTAAACTTGTATAATTTGAATGGAACTTATAAACAACACATAAAATGGCAAGAATTATTCAAAGGACAAGTTGTGAACTTGAAATGGGTTTCAAACTTAGTTATGGGTTAAATTTGAATGTAGACCCGAAATGGGGGAAAACGTTGCAAAACTTACGAGACTTGATTTTTATGAATTAAACGGATAATGATATGAGGAATTTGTTGTAATTGATATAACAGGTCCCTTGTGGTGTTGTTTAACCCACAGTGGGGTACTTGGTGGAATCCGGTTGAAAGCCCGAAGAGAAATAATATCGGTTTAAAGATAATACGCACCCACTGTGAGTACAGTAGATTTCGCATGATTATATCTGATTTATGTTAAGCTTTGCCTGCTGAGACCTGTTGTTTCACTTGTTTGGTTGGATTTCTACTAACTTGCGTAGATTTAGATGCACATTCTTACTTGTTGCATGTCCGTTCGATTGTTGTGCATCTAGTGATGGACCGGTGGGTCGCATCGTTAACTCTGATGTTACTGTGCTATATGACGCTGGAGCTGATCCCTCCAGGTCCGGTAGGCAGTATGTCATCCCCGATCGTTCGTTTGTCTCAGATGGTATGTGTAAATGCCGAGCTTTGGGCTCGAAGGGGCTGCGGCTCTGGTCCGTACTTGGTGTACGAAGAGAGTATACGACGTTTGTCGTCGGGGTTACTCTTGGGCTTCATAAATATTTATTAATATGCGCAATCTATGTATTCACTAAGCATTCGCTTACGTTTTAGTTGTTGTATTTTTACAGGCAAAGGAAAATCTACTGCTGGACCTTCTAGTTAGGTCGATTTGGAAGATTTGGAAGATATCTGCTACTCAATCGGTAATTATATTGTGGGACAAATGTTGTAATATATTCTAGATGATTGTAATAAATGTATGGGTGTGTAGACCTAGACTTGGTACCTGATAGCACCGTAGGGTGTTTAACACTTGTTGCACCACTTTATTTATGTTTTAATGCTTCCGCACTTAATTTAGGTTATCAGATCATTATGTTAATGTATGTTGGTGATTAATCCTGGGTGTATTGTGTTTGGTGGTTGTTGTGGCAAAGGGTGTCACAGTATTGCTGCTGCTGCAATCGCGGATGATGCTCTGCACTCGGGTAAATCATGCTGAACGGATGTGTACATGCATGCTCATTATGTCCAGGGCGTAAACAATTGTTGCAAACTTTAACTCTGTTAGGACATTCTTCACTGCTATGTCCTATTTCATTGCACACATAGCACCTCACATCATTGGGGTTACAACGCCCAATGTGTGACTTCTGGCAGCGGCGACACTGCCTCGGCTCAGAATGTACCGCATATGATCGAGTTTGCTGTGCTGGAGGCGAGCTGAACTGTCGGTACTGAAACTGTTGTGGCTGAGAATATCTGGATGAAGATCCAGAATAGCTTCCGGTGCGCGATTTCTTGGGCGGTGATGGACATGTCGGGTTAACAGAGGAAGTAGGAACTCCTCCAGCTCGAATAAAATCCTGCTCGAGAATTCGAGCAGCTTCAACACAGTCAGCATAGTTGGTATATCCCCGGTGCTTCAAGAACTTCTGATATTCAGGATGCAGACCCATCAGAAAACGGTCGATCTTTCGCTCTTCAGTAGCGACTTGATAGTCAGACAGCAAGCTTAGTCGGGTGAATTCAATCTCATACTCAGTCACCGATTTGGTTCCCTGAGTAAGAGACATCAGCTTCTCTTCCAAACGCTTCTTTTCATCAGCTGGGCAGTACTGACGAAAGAAAATAACTTTGAATTCATCCCAAGATAGGGACTTAATCCAGTTGGCTCCGTGCATGTTTTCCTGAGATCTCCACCACATAACAGCGCCACCCTCGAACAGTGTAGTAGCAAAGCTGACCTTGGATGCTTCAGCACAGTCGCTGATGAGAAATATTCGCTCAATGCCAGTGATCCACTCGAGCGCTTCAATCGAGTTTGCAGCACCCTTGAAGGGTTGAGCTCCGCAAGCTTTGAAGTAACGGAAATTGCAGCCCTTCGGAGGGACTACAGGGGCTTCCTCCTCGTCGGTGTCATCATTTCGGCGTCCAGTGTCTTCATGCTGCTTCTTCTGGCGTTCTTCCCTTCGCCTAGTTTCGGCTTCATCACGAGCACGAAACTGTTCTTGCAAGAACTTAGCTTGACGCTCATTGTTCTCGTTAAGCATTGTTTGCATTATTTGCATGATCTGTTCAGGAGTGAGTCCACCTCCAGCTCCTTCACCAGATCCAGACATGTTCTGAAATTATATAAATAATACTTGCATAAGAATAGGCATAACTCCTATTCTACCCCATTTCCCAATTCCTAAAGCAAAGTCAAAGCCTATCTCAGGTCAAGTTAAAGCCTAGACATTCGAAGCTAATATCTTTGCTTAAAAGTTTGAGTCCAAGTGTTATTGCTAACACTTGAATCCCTCAAACTAATGCTCTGATACCATCCTGTCACATCCTTGCTTTAAAACACGCTTGCTTATCCCAGGAATAACAATAAATGCATAAAGCTAAATAAAATATTACAATAAGTCTTGCACTACACGTGCTTCAAGGTTACAGTACTAAGTTGCTAAAAACATCACAACTAAAATTAAAAATAAAAGCAGCTACCCAGAACCCAAGGCATCATAAAGCTATACCACAAGCTGAAAGTGAGCTAAGTCCTCTGGGCAGATCAGATAATAGACCTAAGCAGAAGGTCCAGCTTGTTCTTTACCTTTTCCTGTAAAAATTGTGAATAGCAACTGTAAGCTAATGCTTAGTGAGTAAACAGATATTCATGAATGCATGTAAAATATGAGGCGAAAGTGCCTATAAAGGCTGTTATGCTTGCTTGCTTGCTTGCTTGTTTGCTTAATACCCAGAAAGAATGCTGCACAATTGAGACATTTCACGCAGAAAGGAGATGCCACCACTAGGGGTTTACCGCTGACAGATGATCAATCTGTGATACGGGGCTAGCTACCCGTATAATGCTCAAGGGATAGTGGTGAACATCAGAATTGCTTGCTCGCTAAATATAATGCTTATGAGATGCACAAAGAAACGCTAACACAAGGTTTGCTGTATAGTATGCAGAACAATAAACAGATAGCAGATAAATATGCATATTAATAGATCAAATGTAAGATCCGGCTAAGCTGGGCATCACCTGTACCACAGTGTTCGCCTTCACTCACAAAAGTCTATTGAATTCCAAAGAAGTCACATAGAAGCAATTTATGTCTCAATTTCATATAAAACATGTAAACAAGAATAACTGTTACTCACAGTACTGAAAATGCTTTGAAATGCTCTGTAATGCTTGCTCAGGCTTATTTACGCTTTAAATTGCTTTATAATGCTTGCACTTGCTTATCTAGGCTCAATATAGACTGGCACTGGCTTTGACTCGCAACTGGGCTAAACGGCTTATGTATAATATCTGAAGTTCAATATTACAGAACATGTGCTAAATTAATATTGCTAGCTCAATATTCCAACATCTATAAGCCATAACTTCTAGCTAAATATTTTGCTAATTATTTTGCTAATTTATGCGTTGTTCGTAAATTTTATTAATTAAAATTCGAAATTTAGGGGCTTGATTCGAATCTGAGCATCAGATTCGAAGTCAGATTCGAATCTGAGTAACAAACTCGAAGCCAGACTCGAACTGGGACAGATTCGAAGCCAGACTCGAACAGGGGATTAGATTCGAAGGCCATCTCGAATCTGGTGGTTAGATTCGAATCTATGATTCGAATCTATGATTCGAATCTAGCCCTATTCGAGCCTGTTCTATCTATTTTCGAGTCTGTTCTACGTATTCTCGAGTTTGTTCATAAGCTACAGCTTTACACATGCATTTTCAAGCCTAAAATCACAAATAAACTAAGCAACAAGCCTCGGTTTGATTATATTATACATAATCTACCATATTTTAGCTAAAACTCATACAAAATCAGCTTTAAATCGCCTAGAATGACAAACTCGAATTCGTAGCTTCAAAACCGAAAGTGCAGAAAACGAAAAGGACGATTCTTACCTCAAAACCGTATGAAATCTCACATGCAATGGTAGATTCGAGTAGTACTCTTCGAGGTCTTTCCGTTAACGTATAGAACACGAGATTTGGCCGGTCGGTTTGGGAGAAAAGCTAGAGAGAAGTTCGGTTTTTAGAGAGAGGAGCTCTGGGAGGGAAAATGGCTTGCAAGAAATGAGAAAATGAACTCTCGGCTCCTATTTATACCAAACCTCGAAATTACATCATTTTACGCAAATTGCTCAAAATTACTTAAAATAAAAATACAAATAAAAGGCAAGGTGTTATATGGTCCGTTCCGGATACCGAGCTCACCCCTAGATATCAAAACTCAAAACTTGGTGACTGTAACGGAACATTTCTATAAACAAATATTAAAAACATTATTGTATTCTCTAACTTAAATGAAATAGGAACGTTTTTAATATTTGTTAATGGAATATTTTTTTCAGCATACTCTTTTCACTCTTTCCCATGAACAAATATTAAAAACATTAATGCATTCTCTAACTTAAATAGGCAATATACTATTATGACATATGTATGTTTTAGCGTGTGAAAAGAGTGAATTTAGCACGTTTTTTTCATTGAACAACAAGGCACGGGCACGGGCACGGTCAACGGATCCGTCAAAAAGCATTGAAAAACGATCCATTTCGCGTGGACCGCCCACAAATCTTATGTTTTATCCATCATTCTTATAAATAATATTTAAATTGTAACTTGTATAATAAAATTTTATATAAATATGATGTATGTTATTGCTAGAGGGGATCATGAATATATATTGATTAAAGATAAAGAAAAGACCGTTTGTAATATGGTTGTTAAGATATCGATCTTGATATTGATTTTAAAAATTTATAACTTTATGATTTTGGTCAGTTAAAACGAATTGATTCTTAATAAGATCTCTCAAGGGAAGGATCGTAATCAAGATTTTAGTATTTGATGTTGGATCTTAAGCCCTGATTCTTTAATTTGTTCATAAGAACGTTTTTATTGGGTCTAAAGTTTAATATAATAATATTTTAATTTTGAATAATGTAATTAAATCATTAGAATTCTTATAAATTGTGTTAAACTACCATGTTGACTCAACGCAAAAAATAGAAAATTCTATGTTAGTAATGACTATGTTATTTTCTTTGATTTTACTTTTTTGTGTTTGGTCGATATATGAAATTGCACAAATTTATATTATGTTGAATTGATATAAAACTGACAGCAAATTAATTTTGTTACATTTCATACTTAAATTTTTTTCAAATTAGATCTGGAAATTAAGAGGTTAACTCTCATCTGACATTTGAAATTAATATCTGAAATTTTTTATCTACATTAAATTAATACTATATTTAACTAAAATAACACATTTAGTTTAATTTATAAAAATAATTAAAAATATTAATTTATTTCAATATCTTAGTTATACAAATATAATATATAAATAATTAAAAATTAAAATTTTCTTACAGATATCAGACTTTAAGTCACATCTTAAATTTCAGAAATTTAGCCTTAAGAAACAAATATCACTATAATCACTTAAACCATTTACGTGATAAATTTTGATCATGTAACTGAATATATAAGTTTTAAAAGATACATGTCACGAAAATTTTTTAGGTCACTAAAATGTTACCACGAAAATCATTATTAAATTGATAAATACATCTTTTTATGGCTATTTTCATACATATCTCATTAAAATAATGATATTTTAAAATTAAAATTTTCATCAGGAATTTCTTCTTCCACAAAAATAGAATTGAGTAAATAATCAACATTTTAATTACATTTATAAAGATAAAAATAAAAAAAGCAACCAACAATTGTCAATGAAACCCATAAGTCTCCGGTAACGACGTCGTAACATACTCCCTAACTTCCCTCTCAATTACACTCCTCATCACATCCCAAAACCCAACCGGCAAACTCTCCGTCGACGACCGGCATCCGCCCATTCCAGGCGGAGCCAACGACAAAACAGTCATCGGATCATCCTCATCCGCCGTCATCACACCCACATTCAACGGCGATACAGATGATCCAACGCTTAAATTCATCTTAAAATCACCACCATCCTCAATCAAAACCTCCCTCTCCGACTCCACAATTCGATCATCAAATCTTCTTCTCTTCAACGTCGAATTCCAATGGTTTTTAACCGCATTATCAGTCCGACCCGGTAACAAACGGGCAATCGTAGCCCACCGGTTCCCATACTTAACATGAGCAGCCAAAATCGTCTCATCTTCTTCTCTAGAAAACGGTCGGTGGTGGACGGTCGGGCTGAGCTGGTTACACCATCGGAGCCTACACGACTTACCCGATCGACCCTTGATATATTTACTAACAAGCGACCAGTTTCGTGGCCCGTATCGCTCAACGAAACGCGTAAGGATCTTGTCTTCGTCACTGGTCCATGGACCTTTGATTGTAGAGTGGTGGGGTTTGTGAGAATAGTCCGAAGAAGATGAATCTGAGGAAGACGAGTTAAAAGTTTCCATTGATGTTTGAAATTTGAGGTCTTAGTTTGTTGGAGAAACTGAAATATGTATGTGTATATATATATATGTGTGTGTGTGTATGTGTGTGAGTATAGATATAGATTGATTAGGTTCATGCACATGAACCAGTGGGGAGCAAAGGGTAGGTTCTTGGAAAGTGTCCAAATTTGTATAAAGTATGTGGGGAATAAAGGTATGACTGTACGGATGCAACTAATTTAATTAAGACAGTTTAAACATATATATGAACATGAAGATTTGATCTTGATTTTCGGATAGAAATAAATAGGGTTGTATAAAAGTCGAAACCAAAACGTAAAACTCTGGGATTGCAACGGGGCGGGGAATGACAATCATGTCCCCGTTTAAAAAAAATGCGGGCATTAAACGAGGATTCCCATCGGGTACGCGGTGAATCGGGTAACTCATTTATAAATCAATGATATGAAATTTAACTGCATGGTTCATAATTTAAGCTTAAAACGTCCATGTATGTTAAAATTACAATACTAATATTAAATTAAAATAAATAAGTTCTTTAAATTATATAATAATTTTTATGTATAATATATAAAATAGATAAAAATATTCATCTTATATATATATTATATAAAATATAAATAGCATGTTATTATTTAAAAAGTAATCGGGGTATTCGGAGATTTAAACGGGTATGTAATTGGGTATACGGGGCGGGTATTATGAATACCATACCCGCCTCATCCCCATTTAACTTAATAGGGTTCGGGGACCCCCCCCCCCCCCCCCCGATTAGATCAGTTTTAAAATGCAGCATTTCAATATTTTGCCTCAATCTCATTCTCGGCTTCTAAACACTCGATCTTCTTGGAGGATTTTGCTTCTCGAAAGACTGCTTACATAAAAGATTTAGCGGATATGCAACCCAATTTGAGACCAAGGTAGGTGAGATGGAGTCGTTACATGAAGAGTTGGCTCCGGATATTGCACCGGAAGATTGATTCCATTTGTTGTCAGAGTAAAGAAAATCATAAGTCTGCATAGCAAGTCAGCACAAGTCAGAAAATCAGCTAAGCGATTGATGAGTGAAACATCATCAATGAAAGAAGCATAAAGTACAGATATCAGACTCCCGGAAAGCTCTATAGTTAATTCAAGAGCAAATGAAAAAGAGATATGAACCCACTAATATATAGAGATATTAGCTGAATGGAATGAGATATAAAGTTAAATCTCAAAAATCCATAAAGTGAATATATAAATGAAAATTTTGCAATAATACAGATGAAAGATTTAAAAAGCCATAATTGGCTCAAGAGCAAAAGAAAGAGATATATGAGCTAACTCATGTATTGAGTTATTATCTGAATTGATTATGGCATAAAGCAAGAAGCTCACATATTAAAGATATGAATGATAAGTCAGAATTTCTAAAATGATCAAACAGCGAAACATGGAATCAAATATGAACTCTGAAAAGAGAAATTTAAGTTTTTGTACTTGAGAATCTCAAAGAAACATAAGATGTGAAATACAGATGGTGCTCGTTCAGTGGAAACACCACAAAAGTTCGTATCAGTCTTGGGAATCAGGATAACATAAAAGCTATCTGCCCAAGTCTGTTCGAACATATCTAACATTCGGGGACGAAATTTGTGCGTGGTGGAGCCCATTCTGTAACAACCCAACTTTTAGCCCAACTAATTATCTGATTATCGAACCAATAATGTAATTTTATTACATTATTTGAATTATAATTTAATTAAGTTTTTGAAATATTTAATTAAATTATATAAATATTTAAATTATGAATTATGATTTAATAAATTATTAAGATAATTAAATAAAAGATATACAAGATACGAAAGTAATAGTGGGTTAAGTAGTAAACATAACTAGTTGAGGTATATAAACGGAATATAAGTCACGAAAATCAGATTTCTTTCTCTCTCTAGACTCTCTCTCTAGACTTTTTCTCTCTCTACTCTCTCTAAGTTTTCTTCTAAACCGACCGTCGGATCATCAAGATTTATACGTTATTGGGAAGATCGTGAAGAATGCTACAAGATTATAGAGTTGCATGTATGATACACACGAATTTGAGGTAAGAATTTACATATTAAGCTTCTATGCTTTCGGTTTTAAGATATAAATTCGAATTTAGTAATTTTCATGAGATTAGAACTAGTTTTAGCTAGAAATTGTTAGAATAAGTATAATATAAGTGAATCTAGGAGTAATACTTAACATATTTGAGACTTTAGACCTGAAAATGTATGTTTTAAAGTTGTAGATGATGAACAAACTCGAGAAAACAAGAACAAACTCGATTTTGATGTTAAATTCGAATTGGGTTTCGAATCTAGCCTTGGCATTCGACTTTAATCCTTAAACTCGAAGTGGGTATTCGAAACTAATACAAGGATTTCGAATTTGCTATTAGATTCGAAGAAGACCTTCGAATTTGATCCCATAAACTTCGAAATTGATATATAAATTCGAATTTAGCTCATGTATTTCGAATTTAGGCAATAGTTTCGAATTTAGTACATATAATAGCTCACATGATTGAATTGAATGCAAAGGATTTGAATTTAGTAATATAAAGTTGAAATCCTATTCCCTAAAATTAAATATCTTGAATAAAACACATAGAGAGCACATGAAATGACAAAATAACAAGTTTAATGATTAGTAATATATATATATATATATATATATATATATATATATATATATATATATATATTGAATGTTTGAGAATATTATTAACAAAGAATACAAATGAAAGAAAGATTCTAATGAAATTAATGAACATATGATCAAAATATAAGATTTTGAGATTAAAAGATCAAAGAATGAACCTTGAGCTTATGAATTGAATGAACACTGAATATATATTATTCAGATGATATAAGAGCTAATAAATATCAGAAATGATATAAATAACAGATTGAGCAACGAGCAAAATGGCGAGCATCTGAAAGTCTGATATAAGTCAGATAGTGGTTCTAATCAACTACAGATTGTGAGCAACAGAGCCAGAGCCAGAGCCAGAAAGTGCAAATAACCAGTAACTGTGAGTTGTAGATTTCACTTTAACTGCATATTATGTGAATTGAGACTTTTGTTGCTTTATTCTGATTTATTTGATATTCTGATCTTGAGCTTATTGATATATTGTCATAGTATGTTTACTATGATTTGTTGAGCTGAGTATTTCTTCCTCTAGATTCGATTCTTTGACGAGTCATTTGATTGTTAAGCTTAACACCATCACTATTGCTCAGTGTTGGGTTAATGTTAGGCTTATGATGTGCTGATTTACGTGATGAAAGCACAGAGGGTAGCTAGAGCTGAGCATTCCGATGATATCCATATAGAGCTTTTACTAGTAGCTAGTCCAGTACGTGGCTGATCCCCACTAATGATGCGTGTGTATGGATTTATCATCATCCGAGCATTCCTTATGAATTTGTCTAAAAGTCTCAAGAGCAACAACAGTTTTATAACTGGGGGCTGAGCAAAGTCGCGCATCAAAAGAGCATTAATTGGCCAATGACCCTTCGAGATTGAGTTGTGCATGAGCCTAGTGCAGTGCATATAGAGCTGAGCCGTGCATGAGCCGAGTGCAGTGCATGTGCTTCCGCGTTCATAATTGCATGTTAAATGTGAAATTCTACATTCTCACTAAGCAATTAAGCTTACCCGTTGTTGCATTATTTTTCAGGTAAAGGCAAAGGATTGGCTGGACCTAGTTCATAGGTCAGGACTTTGAAAGAGCTTGAAGTACATTAGAACCTGTTCCAATACCTTGGTATTTGATTAAAGATAGAGTTTTGAGGTTTGGGCTAGTTTACATTTGTGTTTTGATGAAATAGTCTAGAAGTTTGTACCTTATACTTAGTTTTTGTCTCTGATTGTAATTAACTTTTATTCCGCAACTGTTAATTTTATCTTAGTTTCCTGATTGATATTGCGTTGCTACTGGGCCTTGACTTGAGACCTTTGAGAAATCTTGGGGTCTCACACATTTGAGCTTTCGAGGATTTCTACACCACATCAGACGGAGTCCTTGAAGGTATACTTCTTGTATACTTCTTTGTTATTCGTTTGATAGTTATGATCCTGCTTATCATATCATATGGATTTTAGATAGAGGGTTTTCAAGAATTAATTACTTTTCATTTTAATTATTCCTGTAAAACCTGAATTTGATAAGTGAAAAGTCTAAAAAAACATGGTTTAAATCCTAACAGATCATCTTGTTGTTCCATGATCTTGTTTGATTTTCTTCTATATGTTGTTTTCCTTATAAGGTTGTATTTGTTTTCTCTTCATGTTTAATCTGTAAAGTTTTTATAAATTTTTTTTTAAGAAATTTATAACGGAAGTAGATAGATCAAACATTAACACATACATAGTACCCAACTAAGGGTTAGGTGATTTATCATCTCCACATCCACCGTGAGTGTAGCCATTAAGGTTTACTATGGTTTGAAACCGACTAGATTGGAATTAAATTTGAACCCAAGAACCATTGGATGACACCATTAATGAAATAAATGATACAAAACGAGACTTGAACTAGAACCTATATATTAATAAACACCAAAACCGAGGCCTAAACTATTTTGTATCGATTCCGATTCAATGTGGCCTGGTTTCAATACAATGTGTCAGTTTTACAATTTATCCTTGAGTTTGCATACCTCTAACCACGAAAACATCCATGTCTAATCCTTTGAGCTCACACGGTAGAAATTTTGTTGGTGTTATTGAGGGTGTTACCATCCAATTAAATTAGGGGCGGTAATTTTCACCCAACTGACCAAACGGGTCGGGCGATTAAATTGACCCGTAGTAAAGTTTAAGATAGACCATAATTTCTCTTTTATATATGAGAATTTATAAACGATGTATTAAACAAATTGTTCTTTGAAAAAAATTCAAAAACATGTAAAATTTGTAAATTTTGGCCGTCAATTCGTTTGACCCGTTTGCTAATAAATTGGTTAATTATTAGTCGATAAAAATATATATATAAATTGGTCAAGAGATTATTAGTCAATAAAATAAAAGTTAACTCGTAAAAATGTATTTTATTAATTATAAAACATAATATTTAATTAATTGATAGAATGTATTACATAGGCATTCTGCACAGTGCACATGTTTTTATTATACAGAAAATAATTATTTTTTTAATTTGTATTGGCCTCAGGTTACAAACTTACAAGCTCTCCTTTCCGTCCATTTTAGAGTAAATTACAAAAATGGTCCCTGTGGTTTGTGCAAAATTACGGAAATGGTCCCTCAACTTTCAAAGTTGCAGTGGTGGTCCCTCAAACCACTTTTTACTTGCAGAAATGGTCCCTCTGTGTCTGAACTTTTTAAAATGACGATTTTGCCCTTTTATTAATTACAAGTTTAGTCCCTCAACTATTTAATATACTTTCACTTTTGGTCATTTCCCTTAAATTTTTAATTTTTTGACTACTAATTTAACAAACTATTATTTAAATCTTTATTATATTATTATTATAATTAAAATTATATATACCTATTTATTTTTAAAAATAAATTTATATTTATTTATTAACAAAATTTTTATACTTATATTATTTAATTTACGCGTTTTTTGATTTGAAATATTTTTTTACACATTTTTTAACTAAATATTTTTTACATATTTTTGATTTAAATCAAAAAGATTTAATATTTTTTTACATATTTTTGATTTAAATATTTGTTTACGCTAATATGTTTTTAATTAAATTTATTATTTTATTTGTTTGAATTTAGATATTTTGTTATGCCCATACGTTTTGATTTCTATTTATTATTTTATTTGTTTTGATTTTAAATTTTGCTACGTTAATAATTAAATGAAAATTAACAAAATATTTAAGTGAAGACGAATAAAACATATTAATATACAAATTTGTAAATCAAAAAGATTAAAATACTATATTGAAATCAAAACGTATTGACACAACAAAATATTTAAAATTAAAAAAAATAAAATAGTAAGTTCAAATCAAAACGTATTAACGTAACAAAATATATTATTTTAATTAAAATAAACTAAATATAAATATATTTCATTATTCTAACATCAATAAATATTAATAATTATAAAAGATAAATATAATATATTATTTCTTACATATTTAAATGTGAATAAATAGATAATATTTAAACTTACATCCAAATTATATCTTATATATACTTAACAATATATCTAAATAAAAATATAAATAATATATAAACATTATAGTTTACTTAAAATTAAAATTTCGAATTATATCAACTATATATATATAAATTTAAGAATAAAAAGTTTAAAAAATGTAAAAAAATAACTATTGTTCATGACTATTAAAAAAGATAGATAAATAATATATATTACTAACAATTGTACTTTACTTATTTATTATTTATAAGAATTAATATTAAATTATTCAATTTAAGTTTACATACATTTCAGTTAACCATTTATTTATTAAAAATTATTCACGTAATACGTGGGTTCATAAAATAGTTCCTTATTAAATAACTTGAATACATAAAAAAAATGCGTAAAATAATAAATTAAGTAAACAAATTTTGTTAATAAATAAATATGAATTTATTTATAAAAATAAATAAGTATATATAATTATAATAATAATAATAATAATATAATAAAGATTTAAATATTAGTTTGTTAAATTAATAGTCAAAAAATTAAAAATTTAAGGAAAAGGATCAAAAGTGAAAGTAAATTAAATAGTTGAGGGACTAAACTTGTAATTAATAAAAGGGCAAAATCGTCATTTTTAAAAAGTTCAGACACAGAGGGACCATTTCTGCAAGTAAAAAGTGGTTTGAGGGACCACCACTGCAACTTTGAAAGTTGAGGGACCATTTCCGTAATTTCGCACAAACCACAGGGACCATTTTTGTAATTTACTCTCCATTTTATTTATTTTCTCAATGTTTTTGTCATATATTTCCATCTAGGTCCATAATTTATATAGATTTGTCATTTTACACCCATCAACTTTCAAAAAACTTCATCCTCTTCTTAAACTTTCATCTCTGTAGAATCCAAATAGAATCCGAACATATGCGGTGAGGTTTCGTAAAGGGAAGTGATTTGTACACAACAACATTTTACCATACATAACAATTACACTTAAAATGACTATATTGTTCTTACTATTTTTTATCATGTAAGTACTCAAAAGTTACTTTTAAGGGTAGGATGAACATTTTATAATGAGATTGTTGTGTATAAAAAATTTTATTGTGTACAAATCACCTCCCTTTCGTAAATATTGACGTATGAAATATTTTATTCAAATAAATAATATTTTTTATTAAAACAAATTACAAGAAAATATATTATTTCATCAAATATGTATCTACAATTCTACATCGAGTACAAATTAAAGTAACAATGATATAAATGAGTTGAGCTCGTATATAAAAAATGAATGTTCAAGCTCGACTTGTTTAGACATTTAGTCATAAAGCTTAAGTTTGGCTCGTAACTTGTTTAGATCGATTTGTTTATTATATAAACTAGTTTAGTTACATGCTTATAACGCAGATATTTTGATATATTGTTGTTTATATAAATTATAATAAATTAAAGGTAATAATAGAAATATTAATTTATTTAAAATACATATATAAATGATATTAGTCTATTACCGTTTATCACCTATTGATTTTCTATTAATCTGAATATATATGAATTGTATTTGTTTTTCTATATTTTTTAAACTTTTATTATATTATAATTAATAACTTATTATTAGAGTAATAAAATTTGTTGGATTTAATTTGATTTGAATTTAAAAATAGATTATACTAGATTTGGATGGATATAGTTTATATTTTGTTATATATTTGAAACCTATAAATGTCACATGTCGATTCATGATGATGACACGTAACTTCACGAGAAACAAGTATATTTATTCTTTTATCGGTATTTATTATTTATTGATACAGGATAGATTTAATAATTTATTATTCAAATGGGATTCATTTATCTCTTAATTCTTAAACTTATCTTTCTCAGTTTTCTTTATTGCACACAAAAGAATGCATCATATCTTTAGATAAAACCATTTTAAAAATATTAATTAACATATTTTTATATATTTATAAATATTAATAAATAAGTAAATACATTTATTCTTTGTGATGTCACATGTCATCAATAATAATTGATACGTGGGATCATTTTTTTGGTTGTTTTGATTTGCATTTGAAAAAATGTTGCAGCGTTTTGAAAACTAATAATAAAATAATAACTGTAAAAAAAATTAATGTCGCAAATTTGGTGTTTGGTTTAGTTTCTGTTGTTTGCTATCACAATTATCAAACAATCAATTTTTATAGTGTTTGACTAACTAATCATTTATTAAGCAAATAAACTACATGTTATAACTTATGAAAAATTGTGGTTGTATTAATTTTACACGTAAATAGTCATTTATTAATAATTGCAATCCAAACACTTTAACATAATAATCTAATAATCTCCATCGTAACACAAAACCAAACACCTTTTAAAACAGCAGATCATATTTAAATAATATATATCCAAATATTATATATTTCAGTTTAAATTCAAATAAATCACAATCTAAATATTTGAATAATAAAGTAATTGTAATACAATAAAATGTTTGATAGGATGATAAAAATGTAAGTTATATATTAATATTTACAAAGACGAACTCCACATGGTTGTTATGTTTAACGGATAAGGAATTGAAAACGAAAGAAAACAATAAAAGCAGAAATCACAAGCGTAAATAAAATTCGATAACAAATTTCATATCAAACCACGAGGACTCATTGAATGAGCAATTCAATATGATTGGTGATTTGTCACAAGAAAAAATTGTCATATATAACAATCTCATATAAATTAGTTATTTTATTCTTGTTTGGGGTTTATGTTATTCAGACCCTCTTTTATTAGAATAGACAAACCACTTGTAATAAATATATTAGTATGTATCATTTTAATACTTAAAATATATTAAAAAATATATTAATACGAGTGTAAAAAATAAGGATAATTACAAAAATACCCAAAAAAAATTCAGTTATCAAGTTTTACAATAAAAAAAAATCACATTACCAAAATACCTAACATTTTCGGTTACACATTTACGTGACGACCAATATTTATGTTACTTGTACTTATTATTATTTTTTAAATGCATTTCGTGACAAAATGTGAATTCTCACGTAAAGTACAGTTACTTTACATTACTTTTTGTTTTTTGTAACGTAATTCATTAAAAATAAAAAAACTACAAGTAATGTAAATAGTGGCCGTCACAAAAATATGGTAATGTAAATGATGAGTTTTTTTTTGGTAAAATTTAATAAGTAACTTTATATTTTGGTTATGTTTGTAATTATCCTAATAAAATATGGGATGAAATTCATTTTAACGATGTGATTTATTTAGAAAAGCAGAATCAAAGTTAGCTACAAAAATTTAGAGCTAGGCTGGCACGCTGTTGTTGCCCGACAACTACCTCGGTCAGCTGTATATTGACTAGTAATGCTACCCCACCCCCTCACATTTCATGCAAACACTCAAATGCACCCTTTTAATTTATATATATATATATATATATATATATATATATATATATATATATATATATATATATATATATATATATATATATATATATATATATATAGAGGGAGGTTCAATGGAAAACCACAATGCACCTGAAAACTTGTGAAAACCGCACTGCACCTCCACAAATGCATCAAATTTCCCGCGTGATGCATCAAAATCCCGCGTGATGCATCAAATTTCCCGTGTGATGCATCAAAATCTCGCGTGATGCATCACCTTATTTACGATCATGCTACCGCGTTTTTTCATGAAATGCACCAAATCGGACGGTTTGCGTAGGTTTCCATAGTTTTCATGTGCATAGTGGTTTTCCCATTGAACTCACCCCTATATATATATATATATATATATATATATATATATATATATATATATATATATATATATATATATATATATATATATATATATATATATATATATATAATTTAAGTGGTTTATTTACTCACGTGTTACACGAATATATTTTATATGTGATTTTTATATAAAATATAACAAATTAAAAGGTAAATGTAAAAATATTATATAAGAATGATATTATTATTTATCATGATCCATTAATTATAAATATTTTTAAATATATATGAATAGTAACTATTTTTGAAGACTTTATTATATTATAATTAAGTTATTAAAGTATTAGATTTAATTGGATTTGATTTGATTTAAATTTAAAAATAAATTGTATTAGATTTGGACGCATATAGTTTAAATATTATTAATTATTTTCAAAAACTATAAATGTAACGTGTCGATCGATTTATGATGATGAGACATGACTTCACAAGAAATGAGTATATTGTAGGAATAGTGTGTCCGATAACAATTATAAAATATAATAAAAGTATTACGAATTACAATTTTGAAATAAAATTACAATACGTGGAAATAAATAAAATACGAAAATTAAAATTACAAGTAAAGGAAATAACAATACTGAAAAGTAAATTACAATACGGAAAAGAATGCTGAGTCTCGTGTTTGACACGATTCCCTTAGAAGAGATTCAAAATCTATTTTCCAGGGTACAACAGCCAAAGCAGCGTGTACTGCCGGAGGTAACCAACTTGCCTGAAAATCACGTGAATTCGAAATGTTCTTCGTTCTTGGAAGCAGCAACGTCTTGCCGTTTTTAATTACAAAATTTTGCAATAGTCCATTATTACAAGGTTTATTGTTAATTAATCATGAGTACTTATGTGTTGAAACCAAATCGTAACAGCTCATTAAATCAGTCAGCCGCTGATTTAATTATCAGTTCTGGAACAGGTTTGGCCGAACATGTCCTTCCTGTCCATCTCTCGCCTGGAGTAAAAAAGTTGCTTCGCATGAACCCTGATTTCCGGAGCTGCATTCGTGCCCGTAGGTGCAAGCGTAGACGAGTTCAGTGTATTTTAGTTCAGGGATATGGAGTAAAACCACAAACAATCTTATCATGGCTTTGAACACTCCTCTTTATAAACTCACTTTGGTTTCCATCTTTCTTCCTATGTAGGACTCAATTCACCCACTTAGAAGGTGTTTCATTCATTCCAAACACCAATTTTTGAGCATCTATCTCATTCATCTTAGCTCCGTTTTGGACGTTCTTTATATCGTTGGAACCTCTCTTCAATGAGAATACAAACCCATAAAATATTTAATTATATATCTCACAATTATATTTGGTCCGAAAACATGGAAAATACACTTTTTTCTTTGAAAAATTTACAATTTTTTCCAACATATATTTACTTTTTTATTGGTATTTATAGAAGATTATAGAATATATATAGATTATAAATGTTAATTGATTTTTTCATTTATCCAAAATCCCAACTAAGGTGAAAGGTGTGTTTAGTAGTTGCATAATGTTTTGGTAACTTTCTTTTTATCTAAAAAAAATATTTCTGAAAAAAACATTGAAACCATGAGTTTTCTAAAGTAGGTGAATTTTCTTTTTTGGTTTTCTAACTTATAATTAAACTTTAGAAACCATGTTTTTTAGTGTTTTTCAATTTCATTTTTTGAAATCAATATGTTCTTTGTTCATCAACGCTTGTTCATATCCCTTTAAAACGACTTGGAAACTCTCTGACTCTAGCACCTCCATAAACAACAACCAATTTTCATGAGGGGTGAGCTCGGTACCGTACCGAACCGAACCGGTACCGATCCCGAAAATACCGAAACCGAATTATTAATTTTGTAAGAACCGAATACCGAACCGTATAATTTTATATGGTGCCGGTTCGGTACCGAATACCGAATTTTAGCTAATTTAAGAACCGAATACCGAACCGAAAGTACCGAATACCGAATTTTAGCAAATTTAAAAACCGAATACCGAACCGAATATATTAATTCGGTACCGGTCGGTACCGGTACCGGTTCGGTACCGATTCGGGTTCGGGAAATGGTACCTGTTGCTCACCCCTAATTTCCATCACCATCCTCGGTTCCTTAGCCATTGGAAAATCACCTGGGTGAGGGTATACTCACCTATCCTAAATTCATCATTTTGAACACCTCAGCGTCACATAAGTTTGGATTTTTTTCCTCTCCACCATTTTCATTTTAAACATTAGGGAAACACATCATTTTCAACTTTCCACCCTAATACCCATCAACCCAATTAAGGGGTTGTTTGTTTATTCTATTTATTAAGTTCCATCTAGATTAAGTTGGCTGTCTGGATTTAGTTAGCTGTCTGTATAAAAACAGTAATTGTTTGTTTTTAACATACTGAATGAACCGTCTGAATAAAACAAATTACCTATTTACCCTTATTTAATGACTATCTTAACAACAAAAATAATGGTTACCAATTAAATTAAAAAACCAAAATCAAATTACTTAAACTGCATATTACCAAGTAATATTAAATAACCCCAAAATCAAATTTTCATTTTGGATGAAAATTATCAAATAAAAGATTTCATTTACCAAAAATCAATAAATGCCAGCAACGTCAAGTGGAGGGAGAATACTACAAATGCTCCTTTTCTCCTTGGTAGGTAGATTTTATACGGGAAGAGAAAAATATATGGGGGTAATTTTGGAATAAATAGTGGCTGAACTTGGAACACAAAGGTCAAATGACTGGTTGACTTACTCAAATAAGTTATTATCAAACACTTCTTAATTACAATAGGCTGACCGAATTTTCTTCAATCAAGTCCAATAAGTTGTTCTCAAACACACCCTAAGTTTTATAGAGAGAAAGAGTGAAGAGCGAAGGAGAGAGAAGCTGCAGGAGTGAAGGAAAATCCCTGGAAGGGAGCTGGGTGGCAGGATGACCATACCGATCCCTCTAAAAATCGCTCGCTTTCAACACATTGGAAATCGACAACCAATGCATAGATTGTACCATTGAAATTAAATTATTCGTCACTTTTAACCCTGGTTTGTAATTGATGCATTAAATTTGAAAAGTTTTTATCATGTTCCTACTTATTTGTCTTATTGGCTTTTTTAAACATATCTTATTTATATTTATTAAAAAAAACTTTGGAAAAATCATATATTTTGTTTTGCCAAATAATGTTAAAATTTTACCATTACGGATAGAAAACTACATATATATAATCAATAAATATCAAGGTTGACTGATTAAAAATAAACTTGATATTTTTATACACTTAATTGATGTAATTTTATCATTTGATATATTTATTTAGTTTGTAATTTAAAAAAGCTAATCGGTTTTTTTTCAACAACAAATTAACTATTTTACTCAAACTCCTAAACTATACATTTATCCCAAGATTTACTTTCTCCACCAAAGCTGATTGGTCTATTTAGTAGTGCAGTAAATAACAATTTCATTCGGTAAATAGGTGGTTTTAGTTCACATTAACTAAATGTAAATATAAGAATGAAATTAAAATAAGTCGCCTATTGGCTACATGATAATAAATTTTTTTTATTGGGTTGAAAACGTGAGAAATTTATTGTTATAGTTATTTATACACTTCTTATAAAGTTGAAAATGAACGCATGATCCTGTGCTTGACGATAGTATGTAATTGTTACAAGTCCACTAACCCAAAAAAATATGTATCCGTAGTAAAAAAAAGGTTATTTTGTTACGTGTCACTCTTACTTTCTCTCACAACTTTATTTATCCGTCTTTTTTAATATTTACAATTATAATTTTTATTAATTTATGTAATATAGAAAATTAATTAAAATACTATTCCTATACCATCTACAAAATTTTAAGAGATAACATTTTAATTGCTTTTTAAGATAATCTAATATTAATTTTAACAATCTATGATTATTATAATAAGTATATTACAATAAATAAAAATAAGAAAATTGACAATTTTCTTTTCGTGGTTTGATACTTTACTCGTATTCAGTCTCTAAATCATAATAATGCTATTTTTTGTCCCTATTTTGGTAATTTGACCCGGATTTAATCACTGGACCATTAAGTTTAACGAAACAATAGTTAAACTCCGTTTCACCCAGATTTAATACTATTTTAATTTTTAGTTTTCAATTTATAAATACCTATTGAAAACTTTATTTTTATATTTTCAGATTGCGTTTCGTTTTCAGATGAGACATAGAGGGTTTTATAGAAAGAGTACGTGTGATGGTTGGATGAAAACAAAAAAAACTTTTAATCCTTCTGTTAGTATATGGTGTGTAATTATAACTTTACTACTGCATTATGACTGAATTTATAAAATACTTGAGGGTCACACCGATGAGCACAACTGAGCAGATGCAATCGAACGATTGAATAAATAATATTAGATATTATTTATGACACGAAATAATCATTGACATTAAATTAATGGATGATTAAGTTACATCTCAAAGTACGTGGACTAAAAGTGCAATATTAGATATTGTAAGTGATTTAATTGTCATTGGATGATAATTAAATAAATAATTATCTAGTCTTTATTTATTATTAATTATTAAATAAAATATGTATTTATTTGAATTGGTCTTATCATCTAATTATTGGATAACTAGATGGATAATTATAAACAAATAAATAGAGATAATTATAAATAATCATCTAGTCATTTATATATTATTAGATAATATATAAAAGACAAATATTATTTAATAGATATATAATTATAGAGATAATTACATAATGTTTAAATAATAGAGATAATTACTAAGATATATATTATATTATTATATTACATTTTGATTAAAACTAAATCTCTTAATTAATAATATATATATATATATATATATATATATATATATATGTGTATATATATATATATATATATATATATATATATATATATATATATATACACACACAAGAGCCATATTTATATATATATATATATATATATATATATATATATATATATATATATATATATATATATATATATATATATATAGGGGTGGGTTCAATGGAAAACCTATATGCATCGAAAAACCCGGGAACCACTTTATAGCCGTTGGATCAGGTGACGCATCACGCAGAAAGTCGATGCATCACGCGTGAACTTGGTGCATGTAACATCCGGCATTGAACCAGGTTAGCAACAACGACTTAATTAGTATTTAATGGCCAATTATAACCTAATAGGTGGTCATTAGAAATTAACCAAAGTGATTAACAAGGTTCATGAAGAAATTCAACTCAATTCGAATCAAATTCATCGGTGCGATGAATCGGGAAATCAATTAATCCGATCGAATTACGATATGAGGGATTAATTCAACTAAGTATATAATTAAATTATGATTAGTGACACTAATCATACACTAATACAATTACTTAACATTAATTATGCAAGACTAAAACAATTCATTAAAACAATGCATCCATAAGTATTTTTGAAATTACAAGAAAAGGGAAATACAAGAATACATTTCTAAATACTTTTATACAAAAAAAAAAAAACAAAATACATCATTTTAATACTTAGAAATCAGCCAACAACACAAGGGAACACACTTTTGTGTCCCTTTGACTTTTTATAAAAATATTGAAAAGAATTATTCACTTTTTCTACTTTTCCAACATGTTGGTAAAGTATTAGACACCACCTTTATCATCATCATTTGCAAGACTAAAACTCTTCTATAAATAGAGGACTCATTTCCTCATTTCATTCACACCTTCAAAGCATAAACACCCTCTCATTCTCTATAGAAAAATCGGCCAAAGGGCCTAGTGCAAGGCCAAGAACTTGCAACTTTGTTCTTCATATTTTCTTCAAGTGTTCTTGGTGTTCTTCAAGGGTTTTGGTGCATATCTTGCAAGAATTTCAATTTCTACTCAAAATCATAATCCAAATACTTCAAAGTAAGTAAATACTAACTTATTTCATCATACATTTATGTTTATATAAGTCTTGCATAATATATATAATCACCAACAACAACAAGTTACATAAAAACTCAAGTTTATAAGTTTCTAGTTTTTATTTTTATGTTGTTTCTTTAAATGTGCATATGAATATATGAACACATTATAAACATGTTAATATTATGAAAACATGTGTTATATATGTGTTATATAACTTTTATAACTTTTATACAAGTAGTCTTTGAATAAACAACAAGAATCATAAGTTGTTTTAAGTTTATAAACTACGGATTTTCGGCAGAAAATTTATATCGACTTTGAAAAATCATAACTAATTCATAACTCAACGAAATGAGTTGATTCTTGTCTCAAAAGTTAGATCTATGTCTTAACTATAGATCTGTAATTTTTCATAATTTATTTTGAAGTTTAAGACCTCCAGAAATTATTTGGGAAACCGAAAGATTGACAGCTCAAAAATGGCCAACATAGCGTTTTTAACAAGCTTTTTCACCAACCTAAACAACTCGAAAAATGGCCGTTCTTGATTCTAAAAATCCTTTGTATATAGTAGTTTAATGTCCTAGAAAACCAAAGTCTAAAACATTTTGGAGCTTGGTCAAAAACAGCCTCAAAGTAGGCCGAAAAACCTCCGAAAAAGCTGGAAAATTTTATATATATAAACTTGACGTTTTAAGCAAATCTTATTTATAAACTTGTAACGTTGGGTGATTTAAGACATAAAAATCTATAAATATACCTATTATCATATATTAGTGATATTAAGTCCTTATTATCATTTAGGACTCGGTTAAACACCTCCGGTTTCATCACCCATCAAACAACGCACATTGCATTTTTTGCGCATATTTTGCCATCGCAATTCCGGTGAGTCTTCATAGTCCCATTTTTCACATTGTTATGCTTTGGGATGAAATACATGCTTCGTTTTTATATGGACACGAAAACTTCTCGATTCTATTATGTATTACGTATGAGAATCTCCGCCCTTATATCATGAAATCGTTAGTTGCATTTGTTTGCAAGTGCGAATATATTGTGAATAGATCTATTGGGAGTCATGTCCCCCACTCGGGTTAGTGGTTTAGCTAACAGCGGGTGCATATATATTCAACTCACGGTATTACGTATGGGAATACTGCTCGGGGCAAAACTTATTCTAATTAAGTTTCGGTAACATGATGGTTTACGTAATACATCTCATGGAATTTATGATTTTTATAAATTCAACGTATCTAATAATGTCCATACAACTGGTCTTTTCGTGTAAACCTATGAACTCACCAACAATTTTTGTTGACGTATTTTAGCATGTATTTTCAGGTATTTAAGGCAAGTGTGCCTTCGGATACACCAACTTTCAAGCTTCCGCATTTCATGGAGTCGCATGCATATTTCGAAACTAACGGAGATTTGACTACATTATTTTTGGACGCATTAATTATGTATTAAAATCTCTGTATTACGCGAACTTCATTTCTTTCATTTTGTAAAACATTGTTACAGTTTAAATTTTATTGATGAAATATTTCGAAAACGTCCATATAGTGGTCGTTCGTTATAATTATGGTTACGCTTCCGCACTCGTCACGACTCGCTACCAACCAAGGTAGCAGGGTGTGACAGATTGGTATCAGAGCCATAGTTATAGTGAACTAGGTTGCATTAGTACCTAGACTATAACTGTTACAAAAACTAAACTTTCTTCAAGAACTGTGAACACATATATGGACCCTGATGACAATAACATATCGAAATTCACCCCTAGGGAAAGGGTGTGACTAGCACAACGGGAGTCTATCCCGGTACCTGCCCATCAGCCAAGCCCGCTGCAGTAGTAACGGGCAAGCATAGGACAGTGGGGATGGATGCCTCACACTCTCCAACAGTGGAGAAACGAAGAGGGGATCCAAATCCAGTTTGAAGTCAGAACACCATCTTCCTCTCAAGTGCCGACACTTACCTAGAAACCTATGTAACAAACGATGCCCCTGTTGGTGGCAAGGGCCGCCAGACACGACCTCCAATTTCGACAAAATCCACCAAGAGGTCGGTGAGATCATTGCAAGGATTAAGCAGGAGGCAATGCAAACCACCAATAAACCTTAGGCCAACCAGAATACCCAGGCGATTTAACAAGACGGAATCGACTATTGTGACAGCACCTAGCGGAGCACAAAGCCCACACTGCAGAACTAAGCCAACAACTTAACGCTCTGGAGTACGAGGAAACCCCGGAGGCATCTCTTTATAGTATTTCTCTAGGCTTTACTATCTGATATATCTTAGGGTAAATAAGGCTTAAGAATTTATCAGAAAATTTTGACCATATCACATACAAAGATTAAGTATCAAGAACTTTTATGAGGAATTAAGTTTTAACTACAACTCTGCGTAGGAATAGATAAAGCTGTGACTATCTGCCTAAGAAATTTCAAACCCGTAGACTTATCCTCTTACCCCATTAGATACCACTTATGCATTTCTACTATTTGATACTGGTGCTGATAGGAGCTTTATATCCACTAAGTTCACGAAGCTGATAAATTCCAGTAAGTGCTACTTATGCTATTGAGGTTGATGACAGTGAGACGCTTAAGACAAATAATATAAGTCGAGGATGCTCCTTAGAATTAGTAGGCCGACTCTTTGAAACAGACATGATACCCATCAAACTGGGAAGTGTTTACGTGGTCATAGGCATGGATTGGCTATCGAAAATCGTGTGGAAATAGTATGCAACAAGAACATAGTTCATATACCTTTAGCCAATAAGAAGGTCCTTACCGTCCAACGCAAAGCAAGAAATACCAAAGTAAGCATCATCTCTAGCATTAGGACCCTGAAGTGTTGATAGAGAGGGAGCCAAAGGGAAAGCGGCTCGAAAATATTCTTATTATTTATGGTTACCCCAAAGTTTTTCCAGAACACTTACCTGAACTCCCAACATCGAGGCAAGTCAAATTCAAAAATAGGCCTAGTATCAGGTGCGGTACCAGTGGCTCGAGCACCATGCCGATTAGCCCCATCAATAGTGTAAGAATCGTCCAACCAAGTATAGGAGCTCTTAGATAAAGGGCCTATCAAACCGAGTTCCTGGCTTTGGAGGAGCTCCAGTTTTGTTCATAATGGAGAAGGATGGAACTTTCGGGATGTGCATCAATTACCGAGAAATTAAATAAGCTAAAAGAACCAATACCCACTTCCAAGGATCAATGACTTGTTTGACAAAACTCCAAGAATTAAGCTTCTATTCGAAGATCGTCCTTAGGTCTGGTTATCATCAGGTTAGAGTTCACAAGAAAGATATTCCAAAGACAGCTTTCAGATTCCGTTTCGGTCATCATAAATTCCTATTAATGCCGTTTGGATTAACCAGTGTCCCCAACGGTACTCATGGACCTCATCGGGTGTGCAAACCTTATTTAGACAAATTCGTGATTGTATTCATGAATGACTTTTAATCTACTCACGAAACGAGAAGGAGCATGAGCAACATTTAAGACTGATTCTGGAATTATCGGAGAAAGAACAACTATATGCTAAGCTTTCTAAATTTGACTTTTGGTTAGGAGAGGTGAAATCCCTCGGTCACGTGAACAATAGTAAAGGAATCCAAGTCGACCCCGCAAAGATCAAGGCTATCAGGAATTGGTCAACTCTTAGAACCCCCATAGAGATACGACAGTCCTTAAGACTTGCCACTTATTATAAGCAATTTTCTCAAAGACCACCAGAACTCTAACAAAACTGACCCGAAAAGACATTAAGTATGATTGGAGCAAGGATTAGGAGACATCATTCCAGTTATTAAAGCACAAACTGTGCAGCGCACCTATTTTGTCCATACTTAAGAGGAACGGGAAATTTATAGATTACTGTGACGCTTCACACAATGGGCTTATATAGAAAGATAAGGTCATAGCTTATACTTCATGAAAACTTAAGGGTCACGAGGTGAATTACACAACGCATGATCTAGATCTTGGAACAGTAGTCTTTACCCTTAAGACTTGAAGACATTAGTTGTACGGTAAGAAGTGTATTACACTCACGGACCCTAAGAGCCTCCAACACGTCTTGAACCAGAAAGAGTCGAATACGAAGTAGTACCGTTGGATGGAACTAATAAGTAATGGCAACCGTGAAAATTCGTTATCACCTGAGGAAAACTAAGGAGCTAAGCCGTTAAGAGTACAAGTGGATAAATAGTTTAGAATAAGGGCTAATAAAAATCGGTATCTCATGAATAGAATCTGATTACTCTGTTTGGTGGAATAAGAAAGCTGGCTATGGATGAAGGACACAAATTAAGATATGTCGTTTACCCCAGATCCAATAAAATGTATCATGACCTTAAGAAACTATACGGGTGGCCTATCATGAAGAATGACATTGCCAAATCGGTCAGAAAATTCCTAACACGCTCCAAAGTTAAGATAAACCATCAGAAACCATTTGGGCAATAGTCGACAACCTAACAAAATCCGCGCATTCCTACCAATCAAGAAGAACATCAGGATGAATAAGCTAGTCCAAACGTACCTCAAGGAAGTTGTCTCCGGACACGTAGTGCCTATTATAATCATTTCAGGAATGGATAGCAGATCTACATCTAAGTTTTTGGCAATTATTACTTCAAGCTTTGGATACAAACTAAGACATGAAGTACCACATATCGCCCTCAGACCGATGGTCAGAATAATAGAATGATCGAAACCCTAGAACACACATTAAGGGCCTATGTAATGGATACTCAATTACCTTAGTGAAATTATCGTACTACAATAGCTATCACTCAAGTATTGAGCTGCTTCGTTTGAAGCCCTCTACGGGCAAAAGTGTCGATCACCGATTTATTGGGAAGAAGTGGGAAACGGCCAGATCATTGGCGTTAAGATCATTCACAAAATTACCGAAAGGATAGTACGATTGCGGAACTGACTAAAAGTTGCCCGCAATTGTCAGAAAGTTATGCAGATTTTGGAAGAAAATCCCTTGAATTCTAATTAGGAGAACGAGTACCAATGAAACTCTCGCCATGGAAGGGTGTGATACGATTAGGAAAATAAGGAAAAACTAAACCCTCGATACATTGGCAAATGCAAAGTCTTAAGGGGAATTGGATTCGTAGCTTATCGATTAGAGTTACCACCAGAGCTTAGTAGCATGCACAATACCTTCCATGTATCAAATATGAAGAAGTGTTTGTTAGAGGAGACACTTGTTACCCCCTTGGAAGAGATCCAGCTAACTGATAAACTTCGCTTCACCAAAAGGCCGGTTGAAATCTTGGACCGTAAGGTCAAAGGATTGAAGCACAGTTGTATACCCATCCTCAAGGTCAGATGGAATTCTAGACATGGACCACAATCCACTTAGGCATGCAAAGGCTAGTTTAAGCAAAGATACTCTCATCTACTCTTAAGTAACAATACCCCTGAGGAAACAGGATAAAATTTCGGGACGAAATTCCCTTAACAGGGGGAGACTGTAACATCCGGCATTGAACCAGGTTAGCAACAACGACTTAATTAGTATTTAATGGCCAATTATAACCTAATAGGTGGTCATTAGAAATTAACCAAAGTGATTAACAAGGTTCATGAAGAAATTCAACTCAATTCGAATCAAATTCATCGGTGCGATGAATCGGGAAATCAATTAATCCGATCGAATTACGATATGAGGGATTAATTCAACTAAGTATATAATTAAATTATGATTAGTGACACTAATCATACACTAATACAATTACTTAACATTAATTATGCAAGACTAAAACAATTCATTAAAACAATGCATCCATAAGTATTTTTGAAATTACAAGAAAAGGGAAATACAAGAATACATTTCTAAATACTTTTATACAAAAAAAAAAAAACAAAATACATCATTTTAATACTTAGAAATCAGCCAACAACACAAGGGAACACACTTTTGTGTCCCTTTGACTTTTTATAAAAATATTGAAAAGAATTATTCACTTTTTCTACTTTTCCAACATGTTGGTAAAGTATTAGACACCACCTTTATCATCATCATTTGCAAGACTAAAACTCTTCTATAAATAGAGGACTCATTTCCTCATTTCATTCACACCTTCAAAGCATAAACACCCTCTCATTCTCTATAGAAAAATCGGCCAAAGGGCCTAGTGCAAGGCCAAGAACTTGCAACTTTGTTCTTCATATTTTCTTCAAGTGTTCTTGGTGTTCTTCAAGGGTTTTGGTGCATATCTTGCAAGAATTTCAATTTCTACTCAAAATCATAATCCAAATACTTCAAAGTAAGTAAATACTAACTTATTTCATCATACATTTATGTTTATATAAGTCTTGCATAATATATATAATCACCAACAACAACAAGTTACATAAAAACTCAAGTTTATAAGTTTCTAGTTTTTATTTTTATGTTGTTTCTTTAAATGTGCATATGAATATATGAACACATTATAAACATGTTAATATTATGAAAACATGTGTTATATATGTGTTATATAACTTTTATAACTTTTATACAAGTAGTCTTTGAATAAACAACAAGAATCATAAGTTGTTTTAAGTTTATAAACTACGGATTTTCGGCAGAAAATTTATATCGACTTTGAAAAATCATAACTAATTCATAACTCAACGAAATGAGTTGATTCTTGTCTCAAAAGTTAGATCTATGTCTTAACTATAGATCTGTAATTTTTCATAATTTATTTTGAAGTTTAAGACCTCCAGAAATTATTTGGGAAACCGAAAGATTGACAGCTCAAAAATGGCCAACATAGCGTTTTTAACAAGCTTTTTCACCAACCTAAACAACTCGAAAAATGGCCGTTCTTGATTCTAAAAATCCTTTGTATATAGTAGTTTAATGTCCTAGAAAACCAAAGTCTAAAACATTTTGGAGCTTGGTCAAAAACAGCCTCAAAGTAGGCCGAAAAACCTCCGAAAAAGCTGGAAAATTATATATATATAAACTTGACGTTTTAAGCAAATCTTATTTATAAACTTGTAATGTTGGGTGATTTAAGACATAAAAATCTATAAATATACCTATTATCATATATTAGTGATATTAAGTCCTTATTATCATTTAGGACTCGGTTAAACACCTCCGGTTTCATCACCCATCAAACAACGCACATTGCATTTTTTGCGCATATTTTGCCATCGCAATTCCGGTGAGTCTTCATAGTCCCATTTTTCACATTGTTATGCTTTGGGATGAAATACATGCTTCGTTTTTATATGGACACGAAAACTTCTCGATTCTATTATGTATTACGTATGAGAATCTCCGCCCTTATATCATGAAATCGTTAGTTGCATTTGTTTGCAAGCGCGAATATATTGTGAATAGATCTATTGGGAGTCATGTCCCCCACTCGGGTTAGTGGTTTAGCTAACAGCGGGTGCATATATATTCAACTCACGGTATTACGTATGGGAATACTGCTCGGGGCAAAACTTATTCTAATTAAGTTTCGGTAACATGATGGTTTACGTAATACATCTCATGGAATTTATGATTTTTATAAATTCAACGTATCTAATAATGTCCATACAACTGGTCTTTTCGTGTAAACCTATGAACTCACCAACAATTTTTGTTGACGTATTTTAGCATGTATTTTCAGGTATTTAAGGCAAGTGTGCCTTCGGATACACCAACTTTCAAGCTTCCGCATTTCATGGAGTCGCATGCATATTTCGAAACTAACGGAGATTTGACTACATTATTTTTGGACGCATTAATTATGTATTAAAATCTCTGTATTACGCGAACTTCATTTCTTTCATTTTGTAAAACATTGTTACAGTTTAAATTTTATTGATGAAATATTTCGAAAACGTCCATATAGTGGTCGTTCGTTATAATTATGGTTACGCTTCCGCACTCGTCACGACTCGCTACCAACCAAGGTAGCAGGGTGTGACAGTGCATCACGCGAGAATTTGGTGCATCGCGCGGAGAATTTGGTGCATTACGCGGAAATTGTGATGCATTTGTGGTGGTGCATTGAGATTTTCCAATATTTTCCGATACATGTTGGTTTTCCATTGAACCTCCCTATATATATATATATATATATATATATATATATATATATATATATATATATATATTGTAAGGTCTACGACTGCAAGATCTATCTAGACGCGGATCCGTGAACGAGTGCGGAATCCTCGTTGACGGTTAGACGGACAACTCTCAACCAACGGAACACGGAGACTATTAGACGCTGAACGAACGACACACGAACGATCCTACGTACTAATTCTCTCCGAAACGGCACTCACCTAGCTGATAAACTCGAGATCGCCTCTTTGCTTAATCCCTCACGAATTCTGCAAAAAGTCTCTTAATTATTCGAGTCTATCCCTAATTATAGACCCTGATTCGAGTCTGTTGTGGGCCAACCTCGAATCTGGCCCAAGGCCCATTCGAGTCTGTCCACAAGACACTCTCGAATCTAGCCTTCTTTCGAATCTATGGACTCATTCGAATCTATCTCAGATTCGAATGTATTCCCTTAAGAAATTCGAATCTAGCCAAAATACTTAAACTCTTAAGTGATAAAACTTATGATATTACCTTATGATTGATTTTATCTTTGAACTTTATGTTTGAACTTCTTGTAATACGTTACATCTCAAGTTTCAAACATACAAACACTAATAGCATCAACATATATAATAATATTTTATAGCAAACACATGCTAAAAACACATGTAGACCATTAGACTGCTATCCGCGTACAACGGGATATACCAATATTATATATATAAATATATATATATATATATATATATATATATATATATATATATATATATATATATATATATATATATAAATATATATATTTATATAAATAATGAAATATATATACATACACAACCTGATGTATTGTGTGGGTGACACAAAAACAAAACACAAACCTAGTAGTGTCTGTGGTGTTCGGCCGCAAGTAACAAAAACCACAAATCAGTATTGGTTTTTTGTTTTTTTAGTTCCTCGTGTGTTTGATTGTATATATGGCGCTGCTCGATCGTGTCATCACCGGTGGATACCCAAAGCATCTCATTCGTGTATTCTTGTCATCGAATACAAAGATATGATTTATATGTTTTCACGTTTACTTATCTTATGTTTTACTTGATGATCCGTGTACGGAATTCGTAATTTTTTAAAAGTTTTCGTTGTGCGTTAATTCGATTAATGTTTATGTTTTCATGAAAAACGATACGAATTCCCAACACCTTCTAAACACGTTTTGTTTATAAAATATATTTATAAAAAACCCACTGTTTAGCAAGTTTGTTTTCGATGCAAACTTTCGTCGGAAACACTGATTTTTCATAAACGTGTTCAGAATTGATGTTTTTAAAAAACTTTTCATTGAGATCTGAATTTTTGGTTTTTAACTTTATGTCTAAAGTTTGAAAATTGATATGTGAGGTTTTTGTGTTTTGGTTTTCGACTTTTAACCTAATGTTCATCACTGGTGAATACACATGGGAAAACCAACGAAACTTCGTCAAAATACGAAAATCAAACACAAAATTACTGATCAAAGAAAAACCTTCCATTTAACAACAAAACTTCGATCTAAACCCCAACTTTGAAACCCTAAAAACGAAGCCCCAACATCGAAATCCAAAATGCTTGGCAAAATATATCTGCAAATAGAAACCCTTCCTTAATTTAGGACGAAAGACAGTAGGAGAACCGGTAGAAACTTGAACCCTACCTCTGGTGTAACGATAGAGGAACAAAGTGATGGTAGTCTGTTGGAGCTGAGCAACACTTTTTGTAGAGCGAAGGAAGAGCGGTTGTTGTTGGTACAACGGTAATCTGGTGGGAAACATGAGAGAAAGAGAGATGGAGGAAGAGTTCAGAAGAAGAGAAGTCAAAATGAATGTCTTGAACACATTTTCTTATCTAGCATGGATTTTAAAAATATAATTTTGTTTCTAAAAACTGAAAATTATACCATTCATTTCAGTTTTATTAAAAACTCAAACCGAAAATTTTGATAGAAAAATTTGTTCCCTCCTCTCCTCTTCTCATAATCGCAGGAACCAAAAAACACATCTCTCTGTCTCTCTGTCTCTCTCTCTCTCTCTACGACCCATCCCCCTCCCAAACGCTAGACTACACATCTGAGTGGCGAACCTCCTTCTCCTCTGCAGTGAACGACGACGACGACTTTCACCACTTTCGACCACCGTTCCTTCTCTCTTCTTGTCTGCAAGTGAACTACCATCGATTTCCAGCATTGCTATTCACCTAATTTCACCGCAATCAATCTGTTTCCACAATCCAAATTAACTTCTCTTCTCTTCTCTTCATCAATTTCCACGATACCCTTCTCTCCATCATGATTTTTCGGTGTGTGATGTGCTATTGAGTACCGGAAGCAAGTGACCGTAGTCGACCATCCCCTTCTCGTAAAGAAATTGGTACATTGAAGGTATGATTTCATATGCTTACTTCTAAATTGATTGTCTTTATTATATGGGTATTATTCTTTGAAGATATTTTACTGCTATATTTGCTTTATGTTTCGGGTCTGCTGTGTGTTGTGGTTCCTACTAGTTAGCTATGTCCTGGTTTGTATTTTGTATCATGGATTATGTTCAAGATAATCCAAATAAAATTGATCAAGATGATTCATTGTTAGCCATGTCTTGGTTTGTATAAGTTAGCCATTTCAGGTTGTTTCCAAAATTTTGAAGATAGAAATCAGTTCTTAAATGTGAATAATTACTGGCCCTTGACAATTGATCAAGATGATTCATTGTCTTTATCTAGCAAGAGTTCCAGAATGCCCATGTTTAACTGTTAGGCAGATCACATATCATATACAAATTGTTATTTTCCCCACATTAATAGAAATTTTGGCACTGCTATAAACCTACTTTATATTACATGGATAGAAATTTTGGCACTTGTATATTAATTAGTTAAATTTAAGGTTATTATTTGCGTTTGAGATACCATTTGCCCCACATCCTCTCAAAGGACTCAGTGACCACACAGTGAGGATCTTTGCATAAAGTACCACTGCTAATAACTAACGGTACTAAGCAAATAACAAAGAGAAGAAACAGAGTTTGCAATTGGAGATTTGTGTTTTGTTATTTCGAACAATTAAGGTGTGTATTATTTATTAGCATGTATAATTTAAATAACTTATTGGAACCAACCAATATGTGATATTAGCTTTGGTTTTTACGAGTCACTTTACATTTGTGGATTATATCAACTTTTTAGCTTGTAGATATCAATGAAGATTGCAGTAGAAGGATGCATGCATGGGGATTTGGATAATGTCTACGCAACACTTTTACATTTACAAGAAGTTGAGAGGACAAAAATTGATCTCCTAATTTGTTGTGGTGATTTCCAGGTTAACACTACATTGGTTCAATTTTCTTTACAACATAACTCTTTCATGCATTCAGTTCTCTACTATGTATTCTTATGCTTGCAAGTTGCAATTGTAGCACGTGAAGTAAATTTCAAGAAACATTAGGAATAGGATATTAGGGGTGCAATGATACATACTTTCTAGTTTGTTTGTTGAATAGTGTCACCGCCTACTCGCTACAATCAGAATTGCCTGACTTATCTTATAGTTTTATATTATATTTTATAAACTAAAATATCTTTGGTTTTAGTTCAGCTGGTAAGACACTTGCTTGGGCACTTGGCATAGGTGAGGTCTTATGTTTGGTTCATGGCTATTTCATTTTTTAACAATTGTTTTTGGGCCAGCATCACTACCTTAACATGGGCGAGTTTGTTTGTTTCTTTTTTATTTGTTTTTTCCTTAAATTCTAATTGTTTTAAAATCATACTAAATTAGTTTTTTGATAATTTATTTAGATTATTAAGTGTCTATATTTTAGAATATTAGTTTATTAACCCAACTTGTGACTCGGAAGATTCATGTGTCCAGCGGCTAGTGGGGGTATTCCACAGATGATTCATGCTTCCACCAGATATTTCCAGAATTTGTTAAATAAAACATACCAAAATCACAGCGTTTGATTTTTACTATTTTTATTTCTTCTCTGGTCATTGCATCGATCATCCCTGTTCATTTTAATTTCTTCTGGTTGAGTAATGCGACTGACCATTTCTTCTGATCGTGTGTCGTGTGTCTGACTCCCTCTCATCTAAGCAGTAAGCACAATACACTCCCCCTTTTATTTATTTACTTTTTTTTTTTGTTGAGAAAGTGATATTTATTAGCATTAAATATGAATGCTTTAGTGCTTCTCCACTAACCACTTTCATTGAAACTTGAATGTATTAAAAGAATATTAAATGTAATGTTTCACTAAACCCCATACCATTTGGGAACCTTGTTCCTGTTGTGATGAATTATGTTTATGACTTCTAGTCCAAGTTCAAAACTAGTGAACTTGTATTATTTTAGTAAATGTGTATTAATGTTCAACATATATTATCTTTGCATGTGTATTATATATTTGTATATAATTTTTATTTAATATCATGACTCTTATGATTCGAGTTACGAGTCGAGTCGTGAGTTGAAATTTAGGATTTCGAGTCACAAGTTGACAACTATGTATATATGTATATTAATACTAGATTAAAATCCCATGCATTACATGGGTTGATTATAAAAAAGTATTTAAAAAATATTTATTTAGATATATAAAATAACTATAAGAAATTGGACTTCTTTGATATTTGTTAGATTATATTAGATAAGATTTGATTTTAAATTAGATTTAGACAAATGGCATGTGGCAAAACGAGGTGATGACACATGACAAATTAAATGCGAGGTTGACATGTGGCAATTGAGTTACTTATTTATTAGTAATTTTAGATTATGGATTGAATCATTGAAGTATTGAACTTGAGGGCTTTATGAAATCCATTCATAGGGGAAAAATTAAAATAATTAATCATTTGTTTACGTCTTTTATAGCTAGGCTAACTCATTTATGGTTAATTTATTTGTACTAAGTCAAAGCAAGAATGCAAGGTCGGATCGAGATCTTAAGATTCTGACTAATATCATTATCATAGAACTTGAGAGTTCAGGAGCGCCACATTTTTGTTGATCAAGAATCCTAAGATCACTATCTTAACAACCACGCTTCTAGACCTGCAGTACATGGTAAAGTAACCAGTTTTGTACATTTGAAGTTTGGGAGTATCAAGTTTATTTGTACAGGGGTGTTTGTTCATTTGCGAAAGGTGATTTGCCAAGAGTCCTGCATGCCAAGATGCTATTTGATACAATCACTTGCCCTCATTTGATACATTTGACACATTCACTTAAGTTAATTTACTACATGGGTGTTTGTTTGTTCATTTGCAAAAAGTGATTTTGCCAAAAGTGCGCTATTTGTGTTTTCTTAGGGGCCGTTTGGTTCACAGAATCTGATGGAATTTGATGGAATTGAAATGAAAATTCCATTCCGATGTGCTGTTTGGCAATAAAAAGGAATGGAATGAAGATTCATCTTTTTTTAAAAAACACCACTTTTGAAGGAATCTATTTTCCTTGGGTTAGTGCCATGGAATTTAAATTCCATTCCAAAGATTTTAACAGATCTAAAACCAAACCTTAGACTTCATCTTCACCAACCTCCATTTCTTTTCCAACAGATTCCATTCCTTCCAGAATTCCATTCCTTGACAGATTCCATTCGAGGAATAAACATTCTGCGAACCAAACACCGCCTTAGAATCTTCATTTTGCTATGGAAAAACCTCTGCATTTTGGGAAATTAATTAGTAGTCTAATTGCCAAATTGGTTTATAGGCGTTGTTTGCGTTTTCAAAACATGAATAACTGATGATCTACACAAAGCCAAACACCCCCACATGTCACTACCTCGTATGAATTTTGTTCTAAAAGCACAAGACATGTATTTTTGATCTATTAAAAGCATTTTCTTGATAATTTTATGTATAATGCCAACATGTGTTACTGCCCTTTTCTAACCATGCTTTTATAAACAAAATTTTGTTTTGATCACTTTAATCTCTATTCCTTCTCTGCATAAACTATGTGATATTGTTTAACAAACTCCTTTGTGTTCATTTTATGTTAGACACAGAAATTTATCATGAGTATTGAGGCGATTAGCATATAAATCTTGCCATCTGTATGCATTTTGATTCGAGCACCAAACACATGTTTTTATCTATTTTTCTAAATACCCATCAAAACCTCTTTGTTGAAATTGTATGAATGAGTCAATCTGAGATGGTGCTGTTCTTCTGCCCAGGCTGTTAGGAATGAGAAGGATCTGGAAAGCTTAAGTGTACCACCTAAATACAGGAGCATGAATTCTTTCTGGAAGTACTACTCAGGGGAAAAAGTAGCCCCATTTCCAACTATATTCATAGGAGGAAATCATGAAGCGTCGAATTACCTCTGGGAATTGTGAGTTGTTTGTCTTTTTTCTATGCCATGGTACTACTATTGAAGAAAGATAGTTGTTATGGCACTCTACATGCCTAATTGTAGTACTATATTTTCTTTTAGCTTCCATTATTTAATTATCTTGACTAGGGCATTCTTAATTAGAACATGGTGACAACATAATTGTCCTATGAAATCTTGGCCTTTTCCCTAATGGATTAGGCTGTCTTGTTGTGGTAGAATTCTGGAAGTGGATACCAGTCATGTTTTATATATGTAGTCCTGTGTTGTGCAAGGCGCGATGCGTAGTCTCCTGTACGTTTTCATTAATTCCTGTCCAAAAAGGAAAATGAACTTTTAAACCAATCTAATCTGTTTGAGTAGAGAAACTTGTGTATTTTCTATGATATGTTAGATTACATATACTTGTGTTCTTTGTTTCATAGTAACATCAATTGCTACTATTAGGCTTTTATTAGATATAAGTTTGTGTTATTTGTTTCTATAATATATGTTGGTATTTTAGATTTTTACTTGGGAACTGTAGTTATAATGTCTTATTTTTTTTATTGCTTAAACGTGCACCTCGTGTACGTTATGCGCACTCTTCGTCTTGCGCCTCAGGCTTCAAGAGACTTTTCATATCGGTGCGCCTCACGTCTTTTAAAACCAAGATACAGTTACATGATCATATTTTTGGTAATGCGATGCCTATACCCTCTGAGAGACACACCCACTCTTCATGTTAGTTACCTACCATATTAATGCAAATGTTGATGCAGGTTATGTAACCTAAATTATCATGTGTAACATTCCAAAATGCTATAAGAATGCTAACACAACATTTTTTGTATCAGTTTCAGTTCTATACCCAGTGATTTTTACTTTTTAGTATGCTAGCTTAATATCAACCTTGTTAATCACCCAATCAACATGTAGATTACTTTATTATTTTAAATCATCTTAAATTTGATTTCGTGCAGTCTTAATTTCCCAACAAAAGATGATTGCATTTTTATCGTCACTATTACAACATTATAATTGAATCTTTGATTCATAATCCTAGCGGGAAGATATCGTTCTTGCATATACTTGCACAATTTGCATATCTTTCTCATGCAAATAGCCAACCAACCATCAGCTCCTGTTATTTTTTTTGCATAACATTGACAACGTACAAAATTGATAAGTGATAACTAACACTACAGGTTATTTTATACAAATTGTATTTTATACATTAAACCAATCTCTTAATTCGGCCACTTCCCTTCTTAAATAGTTAAGCACCAGGTGTTCAGTTTAGCTTTGAGTAGTGCTACTTAGAACACTGTTGATTGGTCTGTTTCTAACTTTCTATAAATATGATAAGATTTTCATAATATTATTCTATAGTCTTCAAAGGTACGAGAAAGGTTCTTATAACTGTGGCTCATATTTTGGCGTGTGCTGCCAACAATTAAAAATTTGAAATCAAAACAAAGGAATGATTTTCTATACCGACCATTTGTATGTTTTATACTAAGACATTAAACTTCACCTTTTAGTTCCAGTCATGTGAAATTTAGTTAACATAAGCTATTGAGGTTAAAACCTGATGGCCACCTGGTTTAAATTGTTGGTTATTATGTTTGTCTTTTAGTTCTAGGTAAGGAGAAAGTAAACAAGTGTTGGTTATTATGTTTATTTTCATTTTCTTTCCTTACCCATAAGTAGTTATTTTTTCATAAGAGTGTCTAGTATTTACTCTTCCCAAAATATATTATGGATAAATTGATGGACCGTATTTCGCTTATGATCTTACCAAAGCCATATCTGATCATTGATTTATAATATTTTATTGATAAACTTGCACGTATCACTAACAAAACTAATTCTTTATATAGATACTATGGAGGATGGGTAGCACCTCATATATACTTCTTGGGATTTGCAGGAGTGGTAAAGTTTGGGAGCATTCGCATTGGTGGTCTTTCTGGGATTTACAAGTCTCGTGATTATCATTTAGGTTAGTTAAGTATGTGCTTATTGCTGTTAGTGTAAAATGTTTATAGTTAAAATTTGTTCAACCACTCATACAATATTTTTATTTTATTCACCTATCTTTGTGTAGGAAATTTTTAGAAACAAATATGTATGGATTAAAGCAATGAAGCTGTTTATATGAACCATATATGGAAAATTGGCAATCATTACATTTGGATTAAGATGAGTTTCCATTTTTCATGAACAGGACATTTTGAAAGGCCTCCATATAACAATAGTGAAATCAAGTCGGTATATCATGTGCGAGAGTATGATGTTCACAAGCTCATGCAAATTGAGGAGCCTGTTGATATTTTTGTTTCACACGATTGGCCCCTTGGTGTTACCGACCATGGAAACTGGAAAGATCTTGTTCATCATAAGCCTCATTTTGAGGAGGAGGTAATTGGGATTGTCTTATGACCATATTGTTCTTTTGTTGAATAACTTCATTATATACATAAAAACATTACCAAGTTCATCCTAGGGTCTTGATCTGGATCGAACTGGGTCTAGTTATGTGATACGATGAGTCAAAACTTTGGATCCATTAGACAATCCAATAGATCAATTCATTAAGCAAGTCAATACTTGGGTAGATCCCATCTATCCAGATCAGGGGGTGACAATTCCAACCCATTCAAGCAAACGAGTCGAACATGTTGATGACTAAAAGATTAAAAAAGTAATATTGTTTTTTCTTTCTTTCAAAAAACGATTTGTTTAACACCTCATTTTCTAGAATTTCATTTGTTTAAAAAAATTATGTTTAAGCGTTGCTTTTTACCACAGGTCATTTTGACCCACCCGCCCATTTGACCTATTGGGTCGAAATCTCCACATCTGATATGGATTAATCCATCATCCATCATCTATCTGGAATTCTGGATCATTCCATTTCAAGTTAAACCTTTCTTTGTTTTCTCATCTTAAACACCCTCACTACCGCACATCACATCACCCTATTAGTTTATTACTCCCTTACCACCCACTTGCCGAATTACAACCATGGCCGGATGTAGAGGGAGGCAAGGGGCAGTGATGTATGCTTTGTGTAGTTTTAATTATAAAGGATTCGTAAATAAGGAAATACAAGCAAACAATATGCAAGTATACCTATCGAATGTAACCTAGGTAAGAACAAGATGTTGTATTCACAAGGAACAATAGGTTGATACTTGATAGCTCCCAATAGTAAACCTTTGTTATTATCTAGCCGACTAAAAGTGAAAGTCTTTGGTATTTAAACTAAATTTAAGTATGAGAATGGACAAGGAACGAATTTGAATTGCTACTAGAGATGGTAAAGGAAGCAAGCATATGAGGTATTTACTTAGGGTGTGTTTGTTTGGACTTAATTATCTCTTAAAAACTTCTGAAGTCTTAATTTCAGATCTAAACTGAAAATAGATTGTTTGTTACATTTTAGAGTTAAGTGGATTTCAGATCATAATTCAAACAGACTGTTTGTTACATTTCAGACTTAAGAGGTTAGAACGTCTGAAAATCACGTCTGAAATTAAGCTGTGGACTTCCGTCTGAAGTCTTAATTTAAGAGGTTGATGTAAGTTGATATTTTATTGAACTAAAATATTAAAAACCAATTTAATTAAATTAAACATTTAAGGTCAGCTCTTAATTTCAGACTTGTCATATCTTAATTTCAGATGTGGTTTTCAGACTTCAGATCTTAAGTCCACCTCTTAATTTCAGACATGACTTTCTGAATTCAGACATTTACCTCTTAAAATAACAAACACAACCTTAGACTTCATTTTCTCTAACCAAAGACAACCATGTAATCAAGTTGACACATAAACTAGTACATTTGTCTCTGGGCTGGGTTATCTAATTCTAAGGTTATTGGAAAGCTAATACGATGATTAGTGCTAGTCACCTTAAACCATTCGTGAAGAAAACATTTTGATCGATGGAAATTTTGAATTCAAATTATGCTTCTGCCGAGGTTACCTAGTCCTATAAACATTGGGAAGCTAAGATGAAGTTCTTCACACTTAGCCATCATAATCTGTGCATGAAGAATGATGAATTTCACAATTAGCTTTCACTAATATGAAAAACCTTTCATATTATGTTAAAATAGGTCTCATACTTTAAATATTGTGTTTCAATCCGTGAATTAAATGCTTTGAATTATGTGGTTAGCATACTTATAAACACAAAATCCAACACCATTTACAATCGTTGGTCAATTGTATATTGTTAAGAGTGACTTTCATTTATAGAGTTAGTTGATTAGTTGTTTTTCCATCACAGCCGTAGCCTATAAAATAAGAGGCTGACTGATTCATTTGTAACTCAATTCATTCATTCATCCTAATAAAATTCTGTTCTCAATTCTCTCGGATTTCTCCTAAATTCCTAACAAACTGGTATTAGAGCCAGGTTGGATTAAATCATGCTTCTCATACTCTGCCTTTCGTTCGTTCGTCAATCTGAGATTTCATGATTGAAATTAGAGATTGCTCTTCTGTGGAGTACGCTTTCAACTTTCCATCAGAATTTCAACAAATCTGACAATGGGTGTTGACGTAAATGAAATTGGCCGACAAAAATTTTGACATAATTGAAATTGGCGGTCAATGAAGTGCGATTGAATTCTGGAAATCAATTTTGGGCTTTGACCTAATTGAAATAGTCGGTCAAGAAAGTGCAATTGAGTTATGGAAATCAATTTTGGATAATCGCTAAACTTAATTGAAATTGAAGTTGCAATTGGGTGAGACGCAATTGAAGTCGGCAATTGATTTCAGAAATTGTTCAATTGGGTGAGACGTCATTTTTGGTGATCGATTTAAGGTGGACTTTAATGAGCCATCAAATTTTAAAGAAGCAATAACATCTAAGGAGGCGGATGTTTGGATAGGAGCCATGGGTGCAGAGATGGAGTCCCTTCACAAGAATATGCATGGGAGTTGGTAAAACTTCCTAAAGGCAAGAGAGTGGTGACCTGCAAATGGATTTTTAAGCGAAAACTAGGGCTGCCAGAATCAGAAACGGTGAGATATAAAGCTAGGTTGGTGGCTAGAGGCTATAGCCAAGAGCAAGGGGTTGATTACAAATTTACAACAAAATATTCTCACCGGTGGTGCGTCATACATTCATTAGAGTGTTGTTGGCTCTAGTGGCTCAACAAAATCTAGAGCTGGAACAATTAGATGTTAAAACAGCGTTTTTGCATGGGTATCTTGAAGAAGAAATATATATGAATCAACCGGAGGGGTTTGTGGTTCATAAAAAAGATCATGTTTGCAAGCTCAAGAAGTCGTTGTATGGATTGAAGCAATCCCCAAGGCAAATGATATAAGCGATTTGACAGCTTTATGGTGAGTCATGACTTCAATCGGAGTCCTTATGATTGCTTCATATATCATAAGAAGGTAGCCGATGGTTCGCACATATATTTGCTTCTTTATGTCGGCGACATGCTGGTGGCAGCTCGAGACATGGCTGATAGTGTTAAGTTGAAACAATTACTAAATTTAGAGTGTGATACGATAAGACTTAGGAGCTGCCCATAAGATTCTTGGGATGGAAATTGTCCGAGACAGATATGAGCATGATCTTTTCTTGTCACAGAATAGTTATATTTTGAAGATTCTTTCTCGGTTTGTTATGGCTTCGGCAAATCCGTTGAGTGCTCTTCGTCTGCAAATTTCAAACTTTCAGTGGAGTTATCTCCTCAAAAGGAGGCTGAGGTGGAATACCTAAGCAAAGTTCCTTATTCTAGTGCCGTGGGAAGTCTTATGTACGTTATGGTGTGCACTAGACCTGCCACCCATTAGAACCTTGGTGCCACTTAACAGGCACGGCCGTGTCTGTTGGTCAAAGTTGAAAGTTTTGACTGAAGCACACCATAGAGAATGGGCGTGCTCAAGCAGGTTCAGCGCGTGTCACTTTTCGTCCTCTTTTCGTTTCTTTTCTTGAAAAACGAAAATATGATATAATTTGCTTGATAATGTGAAACATTTGGGTATCAAGATAATATAATTTGCTTGAAAAACAAGCATATATTGCTAAAAATTACTAGGGGATTTGAGAGAAGTGTAGTCTGAATTTATTGAAAATGAATCTATTAACTAAAATAAAAGTGAAAAAACAAAACAAAACAAAAACAGTAAAGAAAAACAAAAATCTTAAGGGGTTCATAGTGATGCAGAGAGTTAAGGGACAGTTCATAAGAATTTGTAAATTGCAATATTACATAACATATATAATAATGGCATTAAAATGTAATGTACTTTCAATTGTTGTTCATATTGGGATCTTACTTTCAAAATAAACATTGTTTGAACTTTGAAAAATGGACATTTAAGGGATCAAAGTGATATCAGAGAATTATATCAACATAAAACTTTATGATGGTTTGGGGCGCAAATAAAGCTACACTGATGTAAAACCAAAAACTCACATATCACAACTGAAATAGGGCTAATTTATAGGCGAACAAAGTGCCATACCATCTACTACTAACCCACTACTTTTACTTGTAACTGTCTAAGGAATAGGAAACAGAAGTAACAAGTTAGAAAATAAATAAACCATTATTTGACTATTTCAAAGTTAATAAAGGATCTTGATCAACACAGACATGTCCCCTCTAATCCTGATTTGACAATGTGGTCATCCTATGGTCAAAATATCAGCAACATGCTTCTCAGATTCACAGTACCTCAGCTTGATCTTCTTCTGCTCAACTAGTTGTCGTACCTCATAGGAAATGGAACGCTGCACTAATATTCTTGCTTCAAGATTTATTTCAGATTTGTTATCAACAAATATCCACAAGGGGTTTTCAACTGGCACGTGAATTTGTCTCACTAGGTTGTCTAACCAAATTGCTTGGCAAGGGCTTGTGGCTGCAGCTTCATATTCAGCCTCACGTGTCGACAACGTAACAATATCTTGCTTTTCGGAGGATCATGAACCAACGGTTTTGCCATAACTGAGGCAATAACCTAAAGTACTTTTACCATCATCCAGATCACCATTCCAATCATTTGTCAGAGTATCCAATTAGAGCACATTTATCAGTAAAGGAATAGTGCAAAATCAAATTTGAGTGTCCTTTAAGCAACTCAAAGTCCTTTTAACAACTTCCATTTGTGATTGGCCAGGAGACTCCATAATCTGCTAATTTACCCAACGGCAAAGAGATATCTGGCCTTGTACAATTATTTTAAATTCCCCACAATTTAGTTGGTCTGTCATCTCATTTTGACACTTCATGCTGACCTCCATAGGAGTTCTAGTAGGATCGGTATTAAGCATACGATACTTTTTCAACGTTTCAATAACATACCTCTTTTGAGAGATGAAAATTCCATTATCTCTTTGGAGTTTGGACTGCTTCTATACCAAGAAAATAAGACAGTCCAATGTCCGACCTTTGGAAATTTTGCATTATGTCTTTTTCGAAAGTGTCCATCATGCTAGAATTGTTACATGTAAATGTTAGATCAACCACATATAGACAGACCATTAATATTATAAATTTGAAAATATATCAAAACGTTATAAGATGATTGAAATAAAAAATGAAGAGGTAGTTAAAAAAATGATTAGAAATATAGTTCGTTGAGATATTTAAGATCAAATTTAAAATATATAAAATCAAATTTTAACAGTTAAATTTAATATAGAATCAATTATGTTTATTTGAATATATATTTTTTATTAGATTAAACTTGTAAGGGACACGTGGCAACATGTTGACACTTGTCAAAATATGTACTTGTATATCATACTGATCTATGCTACTTTCATGGTTTTGGTGGATCTAACATGCCGATACTTGAAAGATATTCTAGTACAAGTCTAGAAGTGTATTTCAAATTCAGTTTGCTTTAGGTAGGAAAAAGGTGCAATAAGACACTTTCCTTGCACGGTTAAAATCAGTGTATTGTGAAAATTGACCATGTTAAACTGTTAAAGTTCTCGTTCTCCAGATCCAGTCTAGAACTTTGGGAAGTAAACCTGCTGCAGAGTTGCTAGAAAAACTGAAACCACCTTACTGGTTCTCTGCTCACCTACATTGTAAGTTTGCTGCTCTAGTTCAACATGGGGATGGAGGTCCAGTTACAAAATTTCTTGCACTTGACAAGTGTATCCCAAGACGTAAATTTCTGCAGGTACTAAACTACTAATACACATCCTTGCCTGTTGTCTTCTGGCAGCTTGTCATTCCTTGACACTACAATTGTTTTGTGCACAGATTATTGAAGTTGAATCAGAGCCGGGCCCGCATGAGATTCGGTATGATGAGGAGTGGCTAGCAATAACCCGTCAATTCAATCCCATTTTTCCTCTGACCGCGAAACGTTGTAATTTTGGGTATGTAAACTAAAGAACGGTTTCATTTGGAATTATATGCACAAAAAATGAGCTGTTGCTTCTCTATTTATTCTAGGGGTGTACAACTTGACATGGAAGAATCTCGTCGATGGGTAAGGAGTAAGCTGCAATCTAGAGGAAGTAAACCTTTTGAGTTTGTGCGCACAGTTCCATGCCACAATTCTGAGCAGAATGTTGCTAATTGTTCCTTTTCTGGTATATATACTGAACTTTTCTCTTAGCGATTGTTGCTTTTCTTCTCAAAGTATTTGATTTATGGTTGTAAATGAGCAGAGCAGAGCTCGAAGCCTCGAACCTCTCATTTAGAAGTGGTAAGCTTGAGCTTAGTGTCTGGTAGCACAACTCGGGCTCAAGACATTTATTATTCAATTAACTAATTTATATGTCGTTTACTACCTAGTTTTATTATACATATTATTTAATTAAAAGAATATATTATATTTACTCAGTAATATTTATATAATTCTATATGAGCTTGTTTAAATTTGTGAACCTATATGAACTTGATATTTGAAGCTCTGCCTTTGAGCTCGTTTATTAAACAAGCTTTAAGTTAAGCTTGAGCTCGACTCAAGTTCAATTAGCTAGAGTTTGTTTCGAGCTTCTTAGAAGTCGAACGCAAGTAGCTCAACTTATATACGCCCCTATTTTTGTAAAAGTATGCTTTGATGTAAAAGATTTGTCATGGTGGTCACTAATTTGATGCAATCAGATATGTTCTTAACTAGTTACAACGATAGATGATATGTAGAGCTGGAAACAAACTGAACGAACACGAACAAGGGTATGTTCATGTTCATTTGTTTAACTTTAGCCAAACATTAAATGAACACAAACGTAAACAAACGAAAGATTTTTTGTTCGTGTTGGTACATTTATGAATTGGTCTTGTTCGTTTTCGTTATGTTCGTTCATTTAACAGATAATCGAACATAAATGAACGCTAAACGAATGAACACAAATAAACAAATAAACAAACACAAACGAACACGAACAAATGAACCTGTTGATTAAAAACAAAGATCAAACCCATAACACATGATTCATAGTTTTCAAATTACGTTAGCACATTCATACGTTTTATAAATGATTTTAAACTACTATGATAATTAATTTGATGCCTTAAGAAAAAGGAAACTCAATTTCAATACTAAATTAGCATCCAAGCATTTAACTCTTCTTTTATCTTCATTCGATGTCACCAACTGTATTGGTACTAGAGCTTTAAGTTTAATTCTTAAATTTATATTATTAACGAATATATTATTTAATGCTAATAATAGTATTATTATTATTATTATATTTATGTTAAACATAATATAAATGTTAGAACTCATTATAAATAAATGAACGAATGTAAACGAACATAAATGTAAAGAACGAACGTAACCAAATGTTCACGAACATAAATGAACGAACGAAACATATATAATTATATATGAGCTTGTTTAGGGTTGTGAACCTAAATGAGCTTGATATTGAAGCCCTGGCTTTGAGCTCGTTTATTATACAAGCTTTAAGGTTAAGCTTGAGCTCGACTCAAGTTCATTTAACTAGAGTTTGTTCGAGCTTCTAACTTCTAAGAAGACGAACTCAAGTAGCTCAGCTCATATACACCCCTATTTTTGTAAAAGTATGCTTTGAGATAATAAGATTTGTCATGGTGGTCACTAATTTGATGCAATCAGATATGCTCTTAACTAGTTACAACGATAGATAAAATTTTTTGGTATGCTAATTTATGGATGTAAAGTTATAACACCTCAAGGTCTCCCAAGCTTGTATGTCTACCTTGTGTGGTTCAAGACTTTCTCATTCTTTGTGCTGTTCCTTGTAGATGTTAGCCAAATTTATGCTAGTGTGAACACCCCCTAAACTGGCTTGACAATCGGATGGAATTGGAATTTGAATTCCATTCCATGGCATGTTTTGATAGCAATTGGAATTCTACAGTGTTTCATCAAGTTTTATGAATGTATGGATTCTTCATTCCTCCACTTTTTGCATGGAATTGAGATTCCATCACATCACACCACACCACACCACACCACACTCCACTCTCACCCCCATCATAGCCTGCACGGCTAACCAAATTTGTCAAATTAAAACACCTGTGAGCCAAAATTAAAAAACAAATGTGAAATTAAGTTTCTTGAATATCTTTTTTAGGAGTTATATTTTTCATGCGCATTTAGAAAAGTATGATGTTTCTCTTTTTTCTTTCCAGGACATAATCGCAATCCTCAAACAGAAGCTTTCTTAGATCTTTTAGAACTTCCATACGTTCTTGATGAGAGTGAGCCTGCTCACAGTCCAGCAGCATCTATTTCCAGAGGTATGAATTATTTCTTTTTGGGCTTGTTTTGACTTATTTGAAGTAAGTTCATCACTCAAGTTGGGGTGCTTGGTTGGGGCTTATCCACCGTAAGGAATGGTAATGATAATGAATAGTAATGGTTGGTTCATATATTGTAATCATTCATTACCTCATATGGGGTAATACTCCACTCAATAAATCAGGGGTAATGAAATTCATTACCTTTGTCAATTGAGTTTGACTTTAAATGAGCAACTATGTCTCATCCACACCGTTACCCGACCCTACGCCACCTCACTCTACCTTCCCCCTACTTATCCACCCTACCTTACCCCAACCCTAGCCTTGATGACCCTACCCCCACCACCCATCATATCCACCCTATCCCCCACCCACCCACCCACCCTACCTATCATATTCTACTCTGCCTTCCACCCACTTACCTACTACATTATCCTACCCCTCACCTACCCACCCACACCATCTTCGACCCACCCCACCCTATCCTACCCCGCCTTCCACCTACATACATATCCCATCTTACTATACCCTACCTCATCCCACCTTACCTTGTCATACCCACCCTACCCTACCCCCACCTACTGCACAATACACTACATTGTCTCTCCACTTCCTTTACCTACCAGTCCTACACATCCCATCCCTTACAAATAGGCTATTTCTACCATTAGGAAATTGAAACCACACAGATTGAAAATTTAAATGATTTCTTTCATGGTCTCTGAAGCATCTATTTTGTTATTTTCTTTTCGAACTTTAGATCGTCTTATATCATGTTAGTTTTAGTCAGTAGAAAACGGTCTTATTGTCATTTAAAAAAAAGGCAGATGTCACTAAATAACAATTTACATTTGTCACCGGTCTACTATGGTAATAACTAATAAGATTATTTCTTGGTCCGTTTTGGTAATTACAACTTGCTGAACGCCTGAATGGACTATATTGGCAATTCTTGTTTGAAGTGGTCTATAATGCCAGATACACTTTTGTACAGGTCAGTTGTAATTAAAAAGTTTGAATCGATCCATTATAGTATTAGGTTTTCTGATTGTAATAACTGGAATGAGGGGCATTTGAAAGCTTTTATTGCCTGAAAGTTTTAATTAACAAATCAGATCAAACAAAAGAATAATTACTGATATTGACTAGTGGCAAAAGTAATATGCTATTTAGAAATTCCCAAATAAAAGTGAAATCAAACATACATTAAATTGAACAATTTGAAAGACTGATATCATCCGTTGCTAACTTAGCCATAATTTTTTTAGCTTTCTTGTTTAAGTCGGCGTCCATATGGGTTAAACAAGTGCTATTCCATATGAAACTGGTTTGAACCCATTTTAAGTGTCACTTAGCAATTCATTAGTTCTATGGGTCTAAAAATAATCAACCTTCATCGAATCATATCTTGTATAAAAATAGTCAACTCCAAGCAGAAACTAGATATTTGTTGTGGTGATCTGCATGTGCGGAATGTTGATTTCTTATGATTGTCCCTGCATCAATCTATTGGATATGTAGCTTTATTTATACTATAGAACCCGTCTATTATTTGGCCGTATCCAACCCACAGAATAGATTACAGTTTTCATGTATTATTCTTTTGCAGTCTTGTACTATTGTTTCTTCTTGATAAAGTGTTAGGGGGTGTTTAGGATCGCGTTTTGGAGCTTCTTATCATCTTATGAGTTTTGCAAACGTAGCATGGATTGTCTGGCATTGCATTTTAAGACATGTTAATGCTCTTTTTTGGCCTTCGAATGCCATTTTTGAAGATGCATCTTTGACCCTTCTTTTAAAACATGTTTTCCAAAAGGGTTTTTATTGGGAAAAACCCACATGTTATTATAGTTTTATTGGTTTAGTCCCTCGATGTTATCTTTTACCATTACAGTTAGGGTTTATTATGAAAAAACCCAACATGTTTTCACGTTTTTTTGCGTTTTCATCCCTTCATGTTATTTTTTTCTATAAAAAACCGCAAGTTATTTTTTTCTTTTTGGTTTAGTGAAATTTGGAGATTAGACTTCAGTTATAATTTATGAACCGGGTTTTTAAAAACTGAAAAACCGGGTTCTAATGTCCAAATTTCACTAAACCAAAAAGAAAAAAAATAACTTGAGGACTTTTATGAAAAAAATAAATTGGAGGGACAAAAACGCAAAAAAACATGAAAACTTGTTGGTTTTTTCATAATAAACCCTTACAGTTATTTATGCTAGTTTTTTTTTTTATTGAAGTTGTGAAAATCATAAAGTTGTTTTAAGCAACTTGTTAAACCTCGGTGATACACATGTACTCCGGTTAGTTCCATTCATCGGAAACCTGCAGGCACACTATGAACACCATAAATGCAAAGAACAACATGAACCCAAAGAAACAAAATTCCTTCAAACCATTCAAACATAAAACTGATGTTACACTGATTTGCACCCAAATGATTCAAACAGATCCTAACAAACAAACCAAAATCAGATTCTAAATCAAATCCCAAGTAGATATGAAGTCAAAAAAATCAAAATCGTTACAAATTGGGAATCAAATCTCAGATTATTAGTTGTAGCTGAAAGCAAACAACCACCCCTAAGAAACCCTAAAATCGTTAACTGAAACAAATCTGAAGCATCGAGAACTCTGAACCTAGGCTGAAATCAAACATCAAGAACCTTATAAACAAACCCAAAAGGAGTTGTTCAAGCCTTCGAGTTTGATTTTGCTTTGAATCCTTCCTTCATTGTTCAAGGTTCGCTTTGAATCGCATTGTCATTCAAGGATCTAGTTTGAATCAAACATCAAGAACCCTTAAAATCCTTCGTTTCCATCGAGATCAGAGATACAAGACAATATCGATTTCCAGGGAGGAGTTTCTGACATTTTAAAGGAGACAAACAAACAATTCAAGGAAGTTTCTGGATCGATTTTGATGGATTTGAGATGTTAGATGAGATCAGAGGTTTGTGATGAAGGCTTCTATTTTGACGGGGACTTGTCGAGATCTGAAACAGATGAACCAAATCAATCGAGCCGCCATCCAAGCACGGATATCTTCGTTTTTGGTGTAGAAAGTCTCAAATTCAGGATCTTCACGGAGGCATCTGGGGTAAAACAATAAAAGAAAAAGATGACATAGGGACCTTAACAGTAAAACAAACCGATAAAATCATAAAAACTTGTTGGTTTTTTTTTTTTTTTCAGTAAACCTTTTTCGAAACCTAAAGAATCCCAAACCACCCAATGGATATAGCAAATTACTGAACATATAATTTTCTTTTATCTTTTTTGCTGTTATCATCGTGTCTGATTATCGATCCCAACACAAATTACACCAAGTCGAATTTTACTACTGAGACATCCTTACAGTCTGCTTCACATTGTTACCAATTTTCTATACACTTACAGGTCCAGTTGATTATGATAGTGATGACGCACCCATCGAGGATGTGGATGAAATAGAACTCCCAGATGAAGAAGATGATGAAGTGATCGAGAACGAATCTTAGTAAACATAACACCGAGTTTATGTGTGTGTGTGTGTGTGTTTTATCGTTTATTTGTTCCCAGATCATCTCCTAATGACTAGGTAAGTTGCCTAACCGTAAATCGTGATTGCAACCGGTATATCTCCAGTTAGATAATAGGTTTTTGAATTCTATGTAGGACTTGTTTTGGGAAATAAGCTTGCGCATTCATAACATCCCCTTTCATATTGGTAGTAGTTGTACTTGTTTATATTTTGGGGTTATTTGTTTACTTTTTAATGAAATTATTAATGACTAGAAACACTAAATTTAAACGGCATTCTATACGCACACCCCACTCAATTGCTAATCACACATCCCTTTCTTAATGTGAGAAGAGATTAACTTTTAGCGATTAAATCTTCCAAACGTTTTGTTTTACCAGAGACATTTTATCTGTTCATCATCAGGTCGCTGACAGCAAATATATATTTTTGAATTGAAAAATCTGCTATGGAATTTAAACAGTTGAAAAAAAAAAGTTTTGGGACTTAATCATGAAAATGAGAAAAACTGTTTTTCCTTAACCCTAAATGTTATGTAATTATTTAAAAGAAGTTGTAACTGAAATTGGTTGTTGAGTTGAACGTACATATTTTTAAAGTTTCACGTTACCTTTGTTTCATTTGATTGTTTATAGTCCATATGATTTTGCACTAAATAATTACATCATATCTTTAAATATGAGAATGTGATTTGTACACTAATAGAAATTGTTATTTATAATTCTATACGAATGACTATCCTATTTTTACAAATAGTTTATTATCTTTACATTTTAACTTTTTCAAACAAATGTAAAATAGTCATTTTATATGAAATTATTGTGTATGACAGATTTTAGAAATATAAAAACCTTTAAATTATAATATTAAAAATGAAATGAAATGAAATGAAATTATACTGCACAAGTACAATACATCCTGAAAAAGTTTTTTTTTTTTTTTTTCTTTTAAAGTTTACAACATTGAAACAAAATTAAAATTTTAATGGTTAAAAGTTAAAACCTCTATAAAAGTTGGAGTGATCTAATTTATACAATCATCAAACGTTTTTTTTCATTTAGTGATGTTTAGACATTTTTTTAGGGAGTGGTATTATTGTTAGTCGTTTTGAATATTGGCATTGCGAAGCTTGATTCTTGAAACTTCTCGAGAGTTAAAATTATTAGACTCGATTCAGGTTTAACTAGCTCATTAATTATTAGATTTGTTGACAATATTATCTACTATTTTTTTTTTTTCTTTTTTTGCTGATTGTCTAAAATCATTCAGAAATATAAAGTGTAGTGTTAAAGTTCTAGCATATGAAAAACTTATGATAACTGGTTTCGTTTTATGAAATATCTTAAAACTATAAATAAAATATTAAACTTATTTAATTATATATTATATTTAATTAATCAACACAAACAATCATTATTTAATTTAATTGAATATTTTAATCATTAATTTGAGGGTTTATTATGAAAAAACAACATGTTTTCATGTATTTTGCGTTTTCGTCCCTCCATGTTATTTTTTTCCATTAAAGTCCTCAAGTTATTCTTTTCTTTTTGGTTTAGTGAAATTTGGACATTAGAACCCGGTTTTTCAAGTTTTTAAAACCCGGTTCACAAATTATAACCGGGGTTTAATGTCAAAAATTTCACTAAACCAATAAGAAAAAAATAACTTGAGGTTTTTTATGGAAAAAAAATAACATGGAGGGACGAAAACGCAAAAAACGTGAAAACATGTTGGTTTTTTTCATAATAAACCCTTAATTTGAATAAGTAATTATTAAATACATTTTAACTGAATTTATATTAAGTTTACAAAGTTTTAATTAAGGAAATTCCTTCTATAATGTTAAAAGAAGGAATGATATAACTAGGTTTTCATATTACGTGGTGATACATATGAGCTTGTTCCGTAGTTGAACCGAGAGTCTGCATCTTGCAGATTGAAGGGTTGTTTGTTTACTTCTTAATGGAGTCGTTAAGAAGTCATTTAAAGGTAACATGACTTTTTAATGGTTTCATCAAAAGATAAACAAACATGACCAAACATATCAATATTTGGTTTTATTGTTTATAAGATATCAATATAATTAGTTTTATTACTTATAAGAGTAATATATTTTGTCTTTCATAAAAAAAGAAAAAAGAAAATTGATAGTGTTGTGAAATTTACCATTCACATATAATAAAATTCAGAAGCCCACTGTCTTCTATATTAGGCTTCATTTGGGCCGATAACCCAACACAATATATTTTTTTTGATGTAGCTTTGACATTTTTGTAGTGCTTTCTGGATTTAGGTTTTGATAAAGTTTGTTTTCCAAAATACATAGATAAGCTTTAAATCCAAGATTTAATAAAACTGTGTTTTTATACATAAAGATAAAACATATAATGAATAATGATTTTGTGAGCAAAATACTTTTTATCTTTCTGTGTTTTCAAAAGAGTTTCTTATGAAAAAAATCAACATTTTTTTCATGATTTTTACGTTTTCGTCATTCAACGTTATTTTTTCCAGAAAAGTTCTCAAACTACTATTTATTCTAGTTTTGTGAAAATTAACTATTAAAATCCGGTAAACTGGGTTTTTCAAAAACTGAAAAACCGGGTTCTAGTAGCAAAATTTCATTAAACCAAAAAAGAAAAATATAAATTGAGGATTTCCCAGGGCGAAAATAGCGTGGATGGACGATAACGCAAAAAACGTGAAAACATGTTTGTTTTTTTTCATAATAAACACTTTCCAAAATATAGAAAAAGTTAATAATGACCCTTAAACCGTAAATCCAACTCATTTATCTGTTAGCTTACCAATTTATCATATTTTCTATATTTCTTGATTTTTTTCGTTACATCTCAAAGTCTCAACTTCTTCAAGGGAGTGGCGACATGATAGTTAGGTTGTAACAAGGGGTTTAACGAATCAAGTTAACAGGGAAGATACTTGAGTCCGAATTAAAAATATATTCAAATATCACAAATAAATTAAACTCTGATATAATGCAATTGATACGATGATGATACTATCAGTATGTAAGAACATGAGAGAATAAATATGTAAATATTTATATAGAACTTTGTTAATGAAAGCTATTGAATATGATACAAGGTTATTTATTTTGACATAAGTTTTTTATAAGTAAATTCAAAAAATTATGCTAGAGGATCAGTTTCTTATTCATTGAATTAATTGGAAATCAATTCAAATACTGAAATTATTATATAAATACATTACTAGTCTTAACTATTTATAATGTTTAATAATATAATTATTATATACTAAGTTTACAAGTAAAATTTAAATTCATTAATGTATACACTACATACAAAATTTTTAACATCAAATAAACAAATTTAATAATATCTTTTGTGTTTCAACGAACTAAAGGGGTCACTATACGAATATGATCCTATATAAATATACTATGTTAATATCTATGTATTACATGAGTTAATTTTAAAAATAAATATTTATAAATATGCATAATATAATAATTATAAAAATAATAAATTTTGCTTAATTAGTTATTAAATTAATCTTATTAGATTTAGATAGATTTAAATTGTTTTAAAATTTAAAGAAAATTTAGTAAATAAAATGGCAAAATAAAAAGACGACATATGACAAATCAAAAAAGAACATAACACGTGGTATGTGATAAATATTCCAAATGGATCACATCTCCTTAAGATACTTTACAAGCGATTGGAGGTGGGCCACCTCCGTGCAATTGACAATGGTTGCATGCTCGTTTGGTAGTCTTTACACATGCCTTGCCAATTAATTCATAGACTTTTACATAAACTGACAACTTAGTACACAACACGACGGATACGGCACGAGTTTTTCGTATATGAGTTTATAAATTCATGTTTCGTGTCTTATACAGGTGAAACACGAATTTACCCATATAAACACGTGTACGACACGTATAAGAATCGTGTTACACGATGACACGTATTTGACATGTATAAGATACATATAAACTAGTCTTTAGGGTTTCAAATTCATGAATACTTGAATTATTATGTTTTGTATTGGATTCTTGTATAAATTCGAGTTTTCGTGTGACATGTTTTGTTCGTATTGTGTCACATGAATTTTTTACGTGTCGTGTTTGTGTTTCATATCCAGATACATTTTATAATTCGTGTCGTGTTAGTGTTTTACAAATTTATGTCGTGTAAAATTCGTGTCTGACACGCGGCACGATACGAATAAACGTGTTGTCAGGTCTACTCTTACATATGGAGAAATGACAAAACTATTGAGATCTCTTCTAATTTAATCTGTGACCCCATATAACAATCTTCCTCAAACCAAAAGTCGGTTTGACGATAAATATAATAGCAGACTTAAAGACTATCATTCTAATCTCATTCAAATATAACGCGCCTAACCCCTATCTTTCTGGATGATTCAAATCCGTTTTTTAGAAGATTTCATCTCTTACACACTAACCTAACTTTATAAGTAAACTTCTAGGATTCACATCCTAGGATGTCTCTAAATGTTTTCCTCTTTAATTATACAAAATTGTTAGATAAAACATGTAAACCCAAAGAAAAATAGTATTATCTTTTAACAAGAAAGTAATATGAGCAAGAGCAACACAAGTGTACTAATAAAAGTACATATTATTTATTGTGAGCCAATGGTCCAAATTGCACATGGTGCATTAGTAATTTTATTCTTTTCATGAATTTGAAAAAATTGAATCAATATCATAATATCAACCAATTAATATTAGTACAAATAAGTTGGTAATTTCTAAGAATCAATATTTGTTACACCCTTAAAATATACCAAATTGACCACGTAAATAACACGTCATGTGACAATATATAATATACTAACCTAACATTACATAAGTTTACTTTACAAAACATGATTTATTTAAAACTTTACTTTACATTACATAAGTTTCGAAAAGTCGTTGCTTTATAATATATGAAGTAATGACAACCACACAAGATAATAACTATCTCTACATGGTAGGTAAAGTCCACAATATCTCGGAAAGTGTCGTCTACTTGGTCTAGTAGGTCGTCTAACACTATCCATGTCACTTGAGACGCACAAAGAAAACAAGTAAACTACAAATTAGCTCGTGAGAATGCAAGAATCATACAATTATATAAAAATCCTCTGGAAAAGGCTTAACAATCGATGCTAAATGGTATGATGAAACTCAATTACGTTCGCTAGAGTAGCAAGTAACCCTATAATAATCCAGGTAGAAGCCCTTCGTGCACACAACTATCTAGACCATAAAAAGTAGTTACCGGAAAGCTGAAAGGTTGGGAGCGACCCAACATTAGTCCAACAATATGGTTTATCACAATCATCTTAGTATAACATGAATTTCATATTCAAAACATGATTATCACTATTAAAACATACTATACTAGCGTGCTTAAGTAATTATACTCGTTATTCGAAGAATCCCAATGCTCGCGTGTAAAACATAGTAATCATGCAGTAAAAATATAATTCCAAGTGCATCTCAAAAAAGGTATTACATCTCACATGATAATTGTTATTATTTTAATGTAATTCATTGACCTATTTTTTGGTTTTTGCTAGGACTAGAACTAGAAAATGTATGGAGGTGTGGAGTACACACTGCTATAAGTTTTGCTAAAGTCAAAATCCGGCGTTAAAACCAGGGTCAAGGGGCAGCGTCCCTACAGGGATCCAAGGAGCGGAGCCCCTGACGGTGGTTCCTGTTAAGATTAGGTTGCTGCTTATGAACACAAGATTGCTGTTAAGATAGAGACAGTTTCAACAGCTTTAGTCGGTTGAATTGGAAGTTAGCGAATCTAATCTACTTGACTTCAGTGGGAGAGCAATACACACACACAGACACACACAAACGAACTTATCAGCCGAGAATTAACCCATTTTTTTCTTTTGTGTTATCACATATATCCAAGGATATCCTAAGTTTGTTTCTGTTTCTTTACCCATAACTTTCTAACAACAAAAGCCCCAGAATCTCCACAAATCTCTAATCCCTCCCTGACTCTATCGCTTATCCGCACGAGACTATGAACTAACAACAAATAACCCTATATCACTTATATAAGATAAATAAGAACACAACTACACGAAATGACTAAGTTATGCCATGAGACCCTGATCATAGCCACGCTCAACCCGGCGCCCGCATTGAGGCCATGTTGCCCGAACGCGAGCCGCATTCGCTAATACTGGCCTAACTCTGTAACTCGGCCCGGGTTCCCTATCTTAACCATAATCCATATCAGCAATCACCCTAATCGCCTTCCACCCTATCACGGGCGTACCCAGAAGGTCACGGTCATAATCCAAGACGAATAAATATAACAACATACTCTGTTTTAGACAGCGAGAGATTTAATCACCCCTTACTTGATATCTGCATTTTTTAACTAGTTGAAAACATCCAAAAATAATATCCCAGCATGTATAAACTTTTTTTTTTTTTTTTATAAATATTTCTTCTATGTTTAACACATAAAACCCCAAGATTAAAGCTTGTAACTTATTTGAATATATGTATAACTAACTGTATAAGATGTTGATAGTGATATTTGATAATCAAAGCCTTCAATTTAAGTTCCTCCTTGTTAGTTTCCTCTTGAATTCCTCTTAATGCAATACATGTAACAACACACATGCACACACACATTTTTAGGGTACTCGGTTCACTACTACGTGTTACTAGTCCGTTTAGCTAACTATCAAACTTTATACCATTAGGACGTACGTGGTTCAATTAACGGTTATTTAAAATTAAATTTATTTATATAACTAAACCTGTAACCTGTTTTCACGTCACCTCTTTCACGTGCCCAATTCCACATTTCAAATTATAATTGGCCCAACTTGATATAAACAGACTAACTAATGAATAGGAAAATTCTATGTATCGGTTTAAAAAGTGAAATGTTATGCCAATGAACACGTTTTCCTTTTCTTTTTAACAATTTTAAAACCAGACACATATATCATATGAAATAAAATTCAATTCATTTAGTTAATAGATTTTAATTCTTCAGTAACATTCTGCAAACCAATCATATCCTAAACCGAAACGAACATCAAAGAAACTTTCTATAAAAAATACACATTTTAGATGATCATTTTGATAATGATAAAAATGATACTAGCCAAAACTTCAATAATCTGAAATACCTTTCAATACAAATAAATATAATAATAAAAAAATATAAAATGTTTGAAATAAATTCACCACTGATCCCTGTTTAATATATATATAGTTGTAAATATGTTTGTTTTTATTTTTATTTTTTTTATTTTTATTTTCTACTTTTATTAATTATTATCAATGTACTCTTACAAAGAAAATGCTCAATTCCTGGCCATTTTCAGCACCTTCAGGATTGATCATATGAAAAGCTTCAGAATCCTTACTTCCAGCCACTCTTTCAAACCTTGCCCTCATATAAGTCAACTCTCCGTCCACCGCCGAATCCTTTTCCGACAACCCCGGAAGCACTCCGGCGCCCATCGATACTCCCCGTAACGATTGCATAACGTGAAGCTCGTCATCCGTCATCTGTTTCCTCCTTATCGAATACCCGTATTTCCTCCCATTACAATAAACCGCCCACACAAACTCCTCCAACACCTTCTTCTTGTGACTTCTCGTCTCGCTTTCTAGCGACAACCGCACTATATCCGACGCCATTTCTTTCTGGAACACACTTGAGCTCATAGGAAGCTCGATCACAAACATAGGGAGGCGGTGTGGATCCTCTTGAATGGCTAAACTCACACGCCCCCTCCTGTAACCAAATAAGGTTCCAGTGGTGGCGTGATCTGCTAGTAGCGGCTTTCGTGGCCGCCCTAACAACGCCACCATCTTACAACCGGATGTTAACATGGGAAGAAGCTTGAACATGCGAAAGATCCCTCCGTTGCCGCTACTTTTGGACCGCTTTTCGCTACGGGTGGTGTGTTGTAGCAATGAGATTAGGGCTGGGTTTTCCATTTGGTGAAATGGGCTAGAATAAACTGAAGGCATAATTGTTAAAGAGTACAATTATAAACAAAATGGAGGCTTACAAATATATAGAGAAAAAAAAGTTGGTCCTATGGAATCTTTTTCAATTGGGTATTGGTGCAACTACATGAGTAATCCAGCTGGCTCAACTCGTTAGCTACTCGAGATCAGAAAGACCATTGAAATTAAGTCGAACGAGCTCAATTTGCTAGTAAGTTTTAGAATCCAGCTAGCTCGAGTATTTAAATACCAGACTTAAACTTAAATTAAATTTATATTTTACCCTTTAAAAATATGTATTTACATAATTACCATTCTTTATATAAAGTCTGAGTCAAGTTGAACTTATATTAAACTAAATGTTCTATTCATAATTTTATAACACAATCGAGTTGAGTTGAATCATTTAAGCTTGATGAAAGTATTGATTATATTATTTCATCAAGCCTAAACTTAAAAACACGGCTATAAACTTTTTAGAGATGGTTGAATAATGATTGTCTTCGAGGTAAAATACTTTAAAATAAGAGGGTGTTTGGTTCGAAGGTTTTTTTCTATGGGATTTGCGTTTTGTCAAATGATTTGCATTATGCAGCATTTGCATTTGTTAGGATTTTGTCAAAGAATCCGCATTATATTCTAGGAAAAAATTGTTTATTTGAAGAATGCAAGGTTTAAATCCTAGGGGGGGAGCTAATATTTTAAATAACAAAGAAGGAAGGGATTTACGAAATCCTGAGATTTTAAATCCTTACTGAAATCTGCAAACCAAACACAGGATTTAAATGCAAATCTTAGTGAATCCCAAGAAATCCGCGAACCGAACGCCCCCTAAGTGTCTCATTTCAACTATCATGAGCATATCTTCGCTTAAGTGGTTTGTTGGTCACTCGGTTCCATGTGTTTGTTGGATATTCAATGGTCGTTAAATGACCATTCACTGCTAACAGCCTTAAAAGCTCAGTTTCAGATTGGAGGCGGACAACAACTGAATACAAACTCAAATGATATTTCCTTGATCATCCAAAAGGAAAACAAAATCTTTCACGCCAGGTTTCGAGCTTTGAGTTTTATTATCGAGTCATGCTTGAACTTGTCGGTTTATTGACTCGAAGGGGCCGGGCTCAAGTACACCTTTAGGTTCAGCATAAATAGCAACACAACTTAATTATAAAAACTTATCATTATAATTGTTAGCCCAATAATGATCAGTGAAGTGGTTTGAAAAGAAAACACATCATTGACAATTGTTTTTGTATCATCTTCTTTAACTTGTTATGTTTGATTGGATTGAACTGATATAAAAAATAAAAAAATAAAAAAATTTAGGATGTAATTTCTCAACAAATTATTAAAAAAGAATATATGAATTAATCACATGCAATGGGAATAGGTTTCTTATTTATTTTGAGATTGATGTGACAAAGTTTATAGTTGATGAAAAAGAAATTAAGTGGGCCCAAAATGTAACAAAGAGATAAGGGGTTGGGTTGGACCACAAGTTTGTGCTTATGAAACAAAAATATGGCCCTGGTTAAGAGGGTGTTATATCATATGGTGTTTATATATATAAGAGTAAATTACAGAAATGGTCCCTGTGGTTTACATAAAACATTGGATACGGTCCATGTAGTTTCAATTTTTCATAAACAGTCATTATATTCATTGTTTACTTGCAAAATTGGTCCCTCTGCTGTTAACTTTAACAATCAAATGGTTAAATTTTTTATAATGACTATTTTACCCTTTATTTTAATAACATTTTGGTCCTTTAAGTTTGTAATATATTTTAGTTTTGGTCCCTCAAGTAAATTTTTTTATTTAATTATTCTATTATTATTATTATTATTATTATTATTATTATTATTATTATTATTATTATTATTATTATTATTATTATTATTATTATTAGTATTATCATTATAATGATAATAACTATTATTATTATTTTATGTTAATTTAACTTTTTACATATTAATTTATTTTTTTATTAAGTTTTTTTTATTTTAATATATTTTTAATTTAAATTACAAACTTATTTATTTCTTTTATTATAAACAATTGTATCAAAGTAGATACCATTTTCTTTTTTAGTTTTTCCGAATGAAAAAAATACAAACATTTTATATTGTAGTTTTCCAAACCAAAAAATTTTGAACCTTACATTTTTATTAGTTTTTTCAAACGAAAAAAAGTTGCAAACCATTTTTGTTATAAGTTTTTCCATTTTCTAAACGTAAAAAATATGAAAACTAATCCGTTTTTTATTTTTTTTTGCACCAAAAAATTCCACCCTTTCTGATTATTTGTTTTGGAAAACAAAAAGAAATACAAATCATTCTGTTATTAGGCTTTGCAAACGAAAAAACTACGAATAATTTTTATTTTCAGTTTTTCCAAACAAAAAAAACATTCTATTTTTCTATTTTTTTTCTCCGAACGAAAACACTACGAACTATTACGTTTTCAAAGTTTTTCCCAAATACGAAATAGTGTAGCCTTTTTGTTCGGAAGAACTAAAAAAATGGAATGAATTGTATTTTTTACGATGGGAAAAAGTCTAAAACGTAGTGGTTAGAACAATAAAAAAATAAAAAAAATACGAATCATTCCATTATTTAGTTTTTTTTTTTGAATGAAAAACGACAAACCATTTTATCTTTTAGTTTTTCCGAATAAAAAACTTCGAAACATTAAATTTTATTAATTTTTAGTTTTAACTTTTTCATATCGTAAAAAATACAAACCATTCCATTTTTTTGGTTTTTCCGAACAAAAAGGCTACACACTATTTCGTATTTAGGAAAACTTTAAAAACGTAATAGTTCGTAGTTTTTTCGTTCGAGAAAAAAAAAAGGTAATGGTTTCGTTTGAAAAACTAGAAAAATATAATGATTTTTTTTGTTTGGAAACACTAAAAATCAGAATTATTCGTAGTTTTTTTCGTTTGTAAAAAATAATAACAGAATGGTTTGTATTTCTTTTCGTTTTTCAAAACAAAAAATTAGAATGAGTTGAATTTTTTGGTGCAAAAAAATAAAAAAACGGATTGGTTTCATATTTTTTACGTTTAGAAAATGAAAAACTTAAAACAATAATGATTCGTAACTTTTTTTCGTTTGAAAAAACTAATAAAAGTTTAAGGTTCAAAATTTTGTGGTTTGGAAAACTACAATATAAAATGTTTGTATTTTCTTCATTCGGAAAAAATAAAAAATAAAAAGGGTTATACTTTAATACAATTGTTTATAATAAAGAAATAAATGAGTTTATAATTTAAATTTAAAAATATATTAAAATAAAAAAAACTTAATAAACAAATGAATTAATATGTAAAAAAGTTAAATTAATAATAACAAATAATAATAATAATAATAGAAGAGTTAAATAAAAATATTACTTGAGGACCAAAACTAAAATGAACTACAAACTTGAAGGAACAAAATGTTATTAAAGAAAATGGTAAAATGGTCATTACAAAAAATTTAACTATTTGATTGTTAAAGTTAACAGCAGAGGGACCAATTTTGCAAGTAAACAGTGCAGAGAGACCATTTCTGTAATTTACTCTATATATAATTTACTATTTTATATATTGTTTGGTAACTATATTTTTAAAATTCTCACATTTGAATTGGTAGTTAACCAAATCATCCACTTAAACAAGCTAAAATACGACATAGGCTGCGTTTGACAACGAGCTTTTGGGACCTTTAGCTTTTGCTCAAACAAAATTACCTTTTTACCATCTAAATAATTATAAACTACAACTTATAATTAAAACCAATATCTTTTTATGTCATTTAATACTAAAAGCCACAACTACTTCTACCAAACACATTGATAAAAAACAAAAAGTTATAGCTCCTAAAAGCTCCAACTGTAGCTATGTTTGGCACGACTAGCTGTAGTTTCGAGCCAGAACTTTTAGTAGCTGAATCTTTTGAGTGCTGAAGTTTTTTAAAAGAAAACTTTTTGTTTTTATAAATGTGTTTGGTAAAAGTAGTTGTAGCTGTACTTTTAGTATTAAATGACATAAAAAGACATTGATATTAAATAAAAGTTGTAGTTTATAATTATTTGGAGGGTAAAGGAGTAAGTTTATTTGAGCAAAAACTCAAGCTCGTTTTGAAAGCTACTTCAAGTAGCTTCTCTTGAAAGAGTTTTTGAGAAAAAAAATATGTTTGTACACATATGTGTGAATGTGTAAGGACCGTTTATACGTTTTCGTTCGGGAAGAAACATAAGATTTTACGAATTCTATATGAAAAACACACTGCTATTCACAATGTAAACCTTTACATATAAAATAATTTTCATAATTTTAAATATCAAAAATAACAATATGCTTTTTTATTTTATCGATAATAGTAATGCACTATAAAAATTATTATTAAATAATAATAAATATATATTATTATTTTTCTACATATACTAGCAACATCTTTTTCACTTTATTATTATTTTTTTCAGCAAAGTAATATTTCGTTAACATACTTTCACCCAATGCCGTTCTATTTATTTTTTGAAGACCCGAACGAAAACGTATAAACGGGCCTTACACATACATACATATGTGTACAAACATATTTTTTTTTTCTCTTTGTCCATAAGTTAAAAAAATCAACTGTACTTTATTTATGTTGAGAGAACTTATAAAATTAGAGACCCTAAAAAATTTTGGGTTCTGGGCAGTCGTCCCTTTTGGACGCTCTTAGGGCCGGCCTACACTTTTTTTATTATTATCAACATTAACAATATTTTATTAATATATATACATACCATTTTCACTCATATGATAACCTAACTTTTTAATAGGATGAAATGGAAATTTGGTTTTAGTGGAACTACTCCTTTGTTTGCATTCTTTATGAAATTGAGAAATTAAAATCATGGAAAAAGAATGAGTCTGAATTTTTTTAATATATTTAATGTTAACATTTATTTATGTATCATTATCAGTGAAAATAACTTGTGAGCATAGCAATTTTGTTCTTTTTAGTTTTTTGAACCAAACAGTTCCTAAAGATTATAAAAGTATAATGAACCACTTAATATGAGAAAAAAGACATTACTATTCTACAACATTAACCCTGCACATAAAAAAGTTCATCATTAATCACATATTAAAGTTTGCAGTTTTTCTGAATCTCAAACTTTTTATTAATTTTTACTAAATAAGACATAAACTTATCCTTCTGATGCAGCACACAGACATTTCGATACTAGTTTAGTTTAAAATTGTTTGTTAATTGATATAAGTTTTACAACTTATATGGTTATATATTTATGAGTTAAGTACTATTTTGACCATCCAACTTTCAGATTTTTTTCAGTTTCACCACTAAACTATTTTTTGTCCTGATTTAGCTACTAAACTAATTTTTGTTTACACATTTAGCCATTAAAAGTTTTTTTTACTGATTTAACCACTAAAAATTGCCCGATTTGACCACTAAATTATCATATTTTGCAACGATTTAACAATTAGTTTTATTCATTTCCCCTAAATTAGAACAGTAAACTAATGTTTAGTGGCTAAATCGGGACAAAAAACAGTTTAATGGCTAAATGAGACAAATCTGAAAGTTTGATGGTCAAAATGATAGTTAACCCATAAATCTATTTGACAACTGATTATTTTACAGACAATTCTATATGCACACCCCCTTCAATTACTAATCACACAACCCCTTCTTAATGTGAGAGTAGATTAACTTTTAATCATTGAGTCTCATGTCATTAACAAAAATCATGTGAGTAAGATAGTATGTAATTAATAAAAAATAAGGAGAAAATGTGTCTGTATATAGCAATGCCCTTATTTTATCTCTTCAATCTTGATCATCGACTGTAAATCTTGATCCATTACTAATTATAAATTTGGCTAAATATTGGTTATCAAAATAAATAAATATAAAGTTATCAAAAATGTATTTTGATATATTTCACAAGTATAATGTCATACTGATTGGGTCTTTCAATAAATTAATAATAAATACATAAATTTAAGTGGAAGACAATGATTGATAAGTAGAAAATGGATGACGTGAATTTATCTTTTACTTTACATATATAGATGAAGATCAACGGATAGATGTTTTCTTATGTATTAATAAATAATATGTGATGCTAACATATGCATAAATTATCTGTTCTCGATCCAAGGATAGACAGCTGCAAAACAGGAGAAACACTAGGTGAAGGTCGAAGCAGGGGTGTCCTGCGTCGACACTACGATGCTTAATTGCTTATATCAGTAATCGGTAGTGATGAAATTTGAAGAGTACATTAGGGTTTCTGTATTGTGCGTACCTTTTCCAAAAAAGAAGAAGACACTATTTATACCTTTTGTTTTCTGTCTGTGATCATAAGTCTTCAATTAGAAGCTGACATTTGGCATCCCCTTTTAACAGAATTGCTCACGCTCACTGGTACGTATCCTAAGCGGGTATTTTGGTCTGACTCAGGTGGCCCACATGAAGGCAACGTATATAACTTAAATACATTGGTCCACCTCAATAAGTCAATTCCACTGCACACTTTGATCAATATTCTTTATACATATCTCATAATTATCTATTAATGAAAACGAAACAGAAAATAAAAGTAGAAAAGGTTAAATGATAAAAAAATAAAACTACAAAATTTTCATAACACACATTCAAAATATACCGTATAAAGTCGAGATTTTTGTCGTATTAAGAAAAATAGATGTTTATTTCATACATATAATCTAGGGTTAATATTGAAAAAATTCTATTAACTTTCTTTATTTCCATGATTAAGTCCCGAAACCTTTTTTTATTGTTTAAGTCATTTAACTGTTTTTTGTCTTATTTTAAAGTGTATATTTGACATGTTTGATCGGTTACCAAACAAGTTACCTTAGATTTTTTTACTTGATTAATGTTGGAAAAAACCCATCATATTTTCATATTTTAGCAATTAAGTCCTTAAACTTTTTATTTTAACAATTATGTTTTACTGGCTAATCCAGTAGCTGGTCAAAAATATAAACTTTTGAATAAGATAAACATAGTATAAATATTTAAACAATTGAAAAAAAAAAATTTAGAGACTTAATTAAGAAAATAAGAAAAGTTGACTGAGCTTTTTCATCATTAGCTCTATAACTTAATGATTGATTGATGGTAAAATTTATTTGGATAATAGATTATAATGTGAAATAAAAAGTGAAAATTGTTATAATTAATATGAACAATAATAATTGAATAAAAATGATGAGAGTATTGGTGAGCATTTCAACATGGAAGTGTTATCAACATCAAGTTTTAGCTTTGTGCTTTTCTTTTCTTTTTGCTATGGCCCCTAACCTATCCTCCTTAGCTTTGGGTGTTCTCTCTACTCTAATTGAATAGGACTTGCTTAGTACTTGGCATTATGCTTATTTATTTCACATTCTAATCCAATAAATAAACTTTATAGCAAAATGGGTTCAAGAGATTGAGATGGGTGCTTTTGATGGTTCAACCATTTGAAGCTAAACATAGCATATATAAAAAGATAGAATCAGTTACGAGTACGACTCTATGTCATGTTATATAGTTGTCTTGGTTAGATGAATAGACACATTCTAAATAACGATTCACACGTAGAAATGGTTGTTTTTTCTTTTTCATTCAAAGTAGAGTGTAAATTATACAAGTTAGTTAGGATAGATCACTCATAATGGATTGACTAATTTTGTGTATCTTCAAAAGTTTGAAGCATTAAGAATTAGAGTTTATTATGAAAAGACCAACATGTTTTTACGTTTTGGTCCATCAATGTTATTTTTTTCCAGAAAAATCCTCAAGTTATAATTTTTCTTCTAGTTTTGTGAAATTTAACTATTAGAGCCCGATTATAAATGGTAAACCGGGTTTCTTAAAAACTGAAAAATCAGAATCTAATTGTCAAATTTCACTACACTAGAAAGAAAAAAGTAACTTGAGGACTAGTCTAGAAAAGAATAACATGGAGTGACAAAAACGCAAAAAATATGAAAACATGTTGCTTTTTTTCATAATAAACCCTAAGAATTATGCAAATTATGTACAAATATTGAGCAATAAAAAGAGGCTATAATGTTTGAGGGTGGTATACAAATACAATAAATTAAAATTTGTTTTCTACAAAGGAAACCCATATCATATCTATCACATAACTTTCTAATTAATACAAAAATATGATCAAAGGACTTGTAGCTTATCAGTACCAAAGTGTAAACCTAAATTCTAGGTCAGAAATTCGAGTATCATAGTGAACAAGTAGAATTTAAAGAGTGTTGTAGTCTTTTAAAATAAAAATTTTAATAATACAAGATTATGGTTAATATCACTATATAACAATTTACTTTTTCGATTGGATTAATATATTTTTTTATGAAGTTGGTATAAAAATTTTAGTGGAAAATTTTGGTAAATACGTTAATTGGAGACTTGTTAAAAAACATACAAGCAAACTCAAAATTTTAAAATGATCCATATTGATGATCAAAGGTTTTGAACTCCAAGAAATTTATTTATCAAAATGACCACTTAAAACTTCTAATAATTCGAACGTCAAGATTTTGACTATAAAACGAGCCACCGGTCATCATAATTATCATATGGTCTGATAAGAGAAACGTCAATAATCAAATCGAATCAAGGGCAGACTTAGGTTGGTTTTTGATGTGGCAAAGGCAATAGATCCCCTTTTATATTATATCAATTTGTAGTGTAATTTAAAAAAAAAAAAAAAATTTGAATGTGCAAATGGTCACTTCATTTTGATACATCTGTGACATTTATTCTAGAGTTAATCGCATAGATGGTCCTTTAACTATCCTCAAATTGCAATTTTCGTCCTTTCTTCGAAAACGTTGCAAATTGGGTGCTTTATGTACCGAAAAGTTGCATTTAAGGTCCTTTCTAACGATTTCCGTTAAGTGTCTCTGTTAAGTCAGGGGCAATTTCGTCTTTTTAAGTATAAAGGACCTTTTTTGCAGTCTTTTATTATTATTTTCATTATTTGCATTATTATTATTATTATTATTATTATTATTATTATTATTATTATTATTATTTTAAACGAAATTAAAGTATTTTAAACTAAATCCTTAATATCAATTCCGGTTATCTTCTCCGGCCATTCGTCCAGTGGGGTCGTCTTCTCCGGCAATTCCTCCGGTGGTGTAATTCGTTTATCCTTAAAAGAATTGGGGTGTTGTTTGGATGTGTTATAAGACTGATTACTGCCGTAACCAGTAATCGATTTAGCGGTTACTTCAGATATAATTCGTTTATCCTGAAAAATAATTTCCTCCTGTTCGAGAACAGAAGGAACTTCTCCTACATTATTTACAATCTCTTCATATAGATCAGTTCCGGCATTACCTACCGCACTAGGAGTTCCAGTGAGTTGGCCGGACTTAACGAACAATGTTAGTACGATCACGTTACCGACTAGAAAAATGAAGAGAGGACTAACGATGATGGAGATAAGCTGCCGGAAGTAGTCGCCAAATATTCTGATGACGAACGGCAAACGAGTTGAGATCCAAGAGAGCAAAACCAACATTCTCTTCTCGAACAGTGTCAATCTCATCTCAAACATTCTCTTCGCAAATCCAACACCCTCAAACCCTAACCGAGCTCCGCCACCGTCTCGCCGCTGAATCACCCACCTTAAACGACTTCATCCGCCTCCAGTGTGATGAAGAGTATTCTGTTGAAGTTGGTACGAAGAAGAAGCCCTTACCTAAACCTAAAGCTTCATACAGTTTGTGAAGAAGCCAAATGCCCTAATTTAGGGGAATGTTGGTCCGGTGGTGAAACTGGTACTGCTACCGCTACTATTATGATTCTCGGAGACCTGATGTAGAAGACGAAGTAGATGGAGGAGATAAGGGAGGTGGCGGCGGCGACGATGGAGCCGTCAATGAAATAGCAAGGGAGGTGCTGCGGCAGTGGCGACAGAGGAGATAAGGGAGGTGGCGGCGGAGTAGATTAGGAAGGCGGCGGCGGAGCAGATTAGGAAGGGGCGGCGGCGACGGAGAAAACCAGATAGTGGTGGTGATTGTCGTCGGTGGATATGCTGAAGAGATGTTGAATGTTAATGGGTGGTGGTGTGATGTGGGTTGAATGTTGAAGAGATGATAAATACAAGGGGATATGCTTGTTTTTCTTTTAAATAATAATAATGTAAGAAAAATAATAATAATAATAATAATAATAATAATAATAATAATAATAATAATAATAATAATAATAATAATGCAAATAATGAAAATAATAATAAAAGATTGCAAAAAATGTCCTTTATACTTAAAAAGACGAAATTGCCCCTAACTTAACAGAGACACTTAACGGAAATCGTTAGAAAGGACCTTAAATGCAACTTTTCGGTACATAAAGCACCCAATTTGCAACGTTTTCGAAAAAAAGACGAAAGTTGCAATTTGGAGATAGTTAAAGGACCATCTATGCAATTAACTCTTTATTCTATGCAGTATTTTAAGAAATATTATTAAAATAAGTATATAACCTCAAACAAATAAATAAATTTGTAGTTTAAATTAAGTTTTTATAATGTAACACAATAAAACTGATTTTCATATTATAAACTCAAATGAACAAAGTAAGCTAAACCTAAATTCATATACCTTGGCTCAAAGCTTCAAGCCCAATGACCTAAAAATTGATTACTAATGATGGGCATGTAATCATTTATGTAAGTTTATGCATAGTTAACGAAAAATAGTTATTTTTCAATTTCAATTTTCAAGCTATAGTTTTCAGAAAAAAAAAAAACAAAGCTTTCTATGAAAAGTGAAAACTTGTTTAGATGATAAAGCTTCAGTTTTAAGAAAAATAAGATTCGTGATTATAAAATAAGAAAAATAAAATAGGTGATAGACTAGTAAGAGAAAGAAAGAGATTATTATAAAGAAATAGAAAAGTAAGAGAGTGTATGAAAATGGATATTTTAAAAAGTGAAATGAAAATTTATGAAATTGTTGTTAAGTAAACAAGTTTTCATTTTTTTTAAGTAAAATGAAAATTTTAAAAATTTTCATGGACTAAACGCAACTTTTTTAAAATTCCATCATCAATGTCATTTCTAAATGGTCTTGTCAACAAAAGCTTTAAATAACAAATTAGATAGAAAAAAAGGATAATTACTAAAATAGACACATATCACACATCTTTTTCACTTTTTAGCCATTAAAATTTCATTTTACCAAAATAGCCACACTTTACGTTACCACATTTACGTGATAGCCACCATTTACGTAATATGTACTTTTTATTCATATTTTAATGCATTACGTTACAAAGGTGTTTGGTAACGTAAATACTTGTTCTTTATGTGACCACTTTTAATCATTACATTTTATGGGGAAGGAGCATAATTTTAAAAGTGGTCACGTAAAGTACAATCATTTACGTTACCAAACACCTTTTGTAACGTAATGCATTAAAATATGAATAAAAAGTACATATCACGTAAATGGTGGCTATCACGTAAATGTGGTAACATAAAGTGTAGCTATTTTAGTAAAATGAAAATTTAATGGCTAAAAAGTGATAAAGGTGTGTGATATGTGGCTATTTTAGAAAAAAGCTATAATTACCAAAATGATCAATAAAAGATTAATTACCAAATCGGACTATAGTTATCAAAATTGATTAACGAAAAAAACAAGGCCTTTTAATAACATTTGCCCATTTAAAATTGTATGTTTCACATCCGATCAGTATTGTTTTGATTATGCTTTTATAGATATTCTGCTTTATCAATTTTTTCTTTTTGACATTTATGATTTTTAAATCAAGTCTTAGGCCTTGTTTGATTTAATGTCTAATATCTTAATTGTCTCTAATCTCTAATTTGGTCAATAGAAATTTAACATCATCTCTTTATTAAACAGATGTAATAAGACATTAGACGTCTAATCACTTAAAAAACAAACGAGCCCTTAGTGATATTTTGGACGACCCAGCTGGGAAAAAATTACTTAAATGGACCAATTAAAAAGGGCAAGGAAGCTCGAGCTTGGTCGACCCTAAGATTTGAAACTCAAGTTCTGCTCGATAAACCACTCGACACTGTCGGGCTCGACTCAACTCGGCTCGATTAAGTTCGGATAAAAGAGAACTTGAAATATAAAATACAAAATATTCAATCTAATTTTATCTTAACAACACGCAAAAGGGTGCAAATATAAGAATGTAAATTAGGTTTAAAGTTATATAATTTGATTTATATAGCAGTGATAAAAATATAATGTTATAAAGTTATAGGGTAAACATGTAAACTTAGGTTTGATTAAGCTCGCGAGCCTATCGAGTAGACTATTTTAATACTCGGGCTCGACTCGATTACTACTCGAGTAGCTCGAGCTCGGCTTAATTAATAGTGACTCGCTTTTGAGTTTCTTACGAGTCGATCTTAAGTAACTCACAAGTTGTTTTGTCTCGTTTGCACCTCTAATAATAAGGTAATAAAAATCTGTTTAGTTAATGGTATGTGTTTAAAGATATGTGAACAACCACCCTAATTATAGGTAATCCTTTGACCTCCATACATGTTTAATAAACATTCCTATACCAATCTGTCTTCAAAGTTATAGTCATAGTAATTCCTCCCAGCAAATACCTAGGTGTCGTTGGGTTCGTGAAATGGAATTCAAAAGAACTGGAATTTAAATTTTAGTTATTAATATGTTTGGTAGCGAGTGATAAATGATAGTTTTTAGTATTTGATTACGGATGTAGGTTGGAATGTAATTCATGTATGAGTTGATAGGAATGTCAAATTCCTATAAACAAAGGATTTGATGACAAATAAATAAAATTGAACTTTTCCTTTCGTTATCAAAAGTTCAAAACAAACTAAATTCAAATTCTTTCGAATTTCATTTAACAAACCAAATGTCACCCTATAGTTTTCCTTTTGGAGGGGGTTTGGTTTTGCGTTTGGAAAAGTGCTGCAGCATTTTGATACCTAATAATCAGATTATTGTTGTAACAAAAAGTGCTGCAGAAAGTGTAGTGTTTGGATTAGCTTATGTTGTTGGTTATCACAATTATCAAATAATCAGTTTTTAATTATTTGGATTTACGTTTTAAACTTGTAAAATTACAAAAAAGGACATTTGTATATAATTATGAATTTTCTTAATTTAATATGTATTTTAGCTTATAATATAATATTTGTATTCATAATTATTTATCAATAAACATTTTAATAAGTTTTTCATCAATTTTTTTTAAATATAATAATTTATAAATGGAATTCTAAGCTAATAAAAGTACAATTTAAAAAACAAAAAATTATAAGAAAAATATCATAACATAATAAAGAGTCAAAAATACACAAATTTCAAATACAAACAAGTAGTTGAAACGAGAAAATACAAAACTAGCATAATATTCTTAATAACAATAAAGGGGTATTAGGTTTAGGTTAAATTTGAGGGTAACATTGTAAATTTACAATTAAAAATAATTGTTGTATCTTTACAGCAACAAAAAATTGCTGCAGAAAAATGATGGTAAAGGATACCAATTACCGCAAATAAGCAGTTTTTAGAAGTTGCTATCCAAACACTTCAAACTACTTATTTGTGGTATTGTAACGTAATAATTAAATAAACATACTTAGCAAAACCAAACACCTCTTTACTAACATATACCCTACATGCCTACAAATTTATTTATTAATGTATTTCAAGATTGTTAACAAACAAACTTCGTCTCAAACTATCTAAAAACTGAAAAGGAAAAAAGCTTGATTCATTTCTATTGTCCCATAATGTGTAAACATACTATCAAAACAACTACATCAATAAAAAGATGAAGATTGCCCAAACTGCCAAACAAAAACTGCATATGCCATTGTCTCAACAATTATAGAATTGAGAAACCTTTCACTCCTCTATAACTAAAATGATCAGCATGTAACTTTAACATACACGTTCAAATAAAAGGCATCCATGTACACACACACACATGGTGGGGGGGGGGGGGGGGGTGCAAATGACTGTTTGGAAATGACCCATTAACTAACAAACCAAAACAAAACCTTTCTTGTCCTCCCGGTCCTATTTTATTTTTGTTCCTAATCCTACCGGCTACCACCACTCCTCATCCGAGCACGTCTCACAAGCACCTCTAATATTCGGTTCGGGCCTCTTTCTATATCTTAATTTTAATTTTAACTTTAAAGAAATGCCATCACTTGACATTGGTACAACCTTTGAAAGAAGGCGGGCCATCTCAATTATCAAGATAGAAAGCAGAGATGACTAACTGATTACATAGCAGGATGGTCCCTATTCTGTACGACTTTCCTCTACAGTATCATATGAATAATTATATGTGTGGGACTGGGCATCTTGACACAAACCACAAGATAATTAGGTTCTAATCTCTAAATATGATGATGGATTAAGAATGAGATTAACTTAACTCGAAGAATTTGATGTCTAACTCCAGGTAGCGATCCAATGATCCATACTGACTTATGTTTGTGGTTATCTTGATGAATACGTCCTTAGCCTTGGGCATACTCATCAAGAGATGGCAACGGGACCGGTTTTGGGTTTTGCTTTCGACCTGCAAAAAAACTCGATCCACTTGGGAAGTACAGAAAACAAAAAGGGACCCCAACACAGATCCGGGGTGGATACGAAGTGCCCCAGTATAATAAGAATTGAAGAAAGTATTTTTGTAAGATTAGAAGGAACAAGATAATCTATGATGGGTCCAACTCCACATGGTTGCTTTTGAGGAGTTAGACGTTACGTTACATACTTGGGGTGTTTTTGGGACTGCTTTTCAAGAGTGATCATTAATTTTGTAAGAAATGGAATCAAATAATCATTTGTAAGAAAATAAGTTATAGGAAGTGTTGTTTGGATTTGATAAACGTTGTTTAATATCATAATAATCATAATATCAGTTAATCAAAGAGTGTATAGCAAAATGCAAACCAAAACACCCCTTTAGATTATTAGTCTAGTGCTACTAGTTTTAATAATTCTATAACAAAAACAATGGGTAATGGTAAGGAATAATCTCCTTTTCTCTTATACGAATAAGGTTAGTCTAACACCAGGGTGTATGATATTCATATATATATAATATACAGTATAAGCTACTAAGCATATGTACGAAACAAATGATCAGCTATCCTCATCTAACTGTAAAGGCTTGAAGTATTTTCCATCTATGAGATAAGTACCGATGGCCAGACGAACTGCCCATACATCCTTGGGCTTCCTTGACATAATCCTGCAGTATCTCGTAAGTATCATGGAGGTTTAATCTAAACTCAAAGTATAAGTTCCAGTGTCTTGATTATGCTTTTGGATTGTTAAATAATTTTGAATTTATAATAGTACAAGGAATAGCACGGTTGCTGTGGCAGGCATAGGTGCATGACCGATGTAGACCTGATAATTTGGCCGAAAAGCGTAATTGGGTCAAGGCCAGCCCAAATAGGCCAAAATAAGAGTAATCCATCCTCTGGCCAAACTAAAAACTAAGTTGATATGGAATGGGCCAAAATGAAAAGCATAGCGGGCTAGATAAAAAACCAAGCTTATACTAAATGGTGAAAATAAAAAGCCAAGTTAAATATCTCACGAATCATACAAAGATATTATAAGCATAGAACAGTTTATGGGAAACAACTTGATAACCATGAAACATCAAAACCTAAACCAAAAAAAGGAAGAGTAAAGAAAGTTTAATTCTAAACCAGGAAAAACGAAAATCAACCTAAAAGTGATGATTTTAGAAAGTAGTGGTTGGACTGGCCTTTAGGATAATTTTAGAAAGTAATGGTTGGGCCTGGCCTGGACTAATTCGGACCATTTTGGCCCATTGCCCATTTGGCCTCTTACACAACTCGGCTAGACCCATCCATTTTGCCACTTTTAGGTCATTGATGCAACATGGCCCTATGTCCATGTGAGATTTCTATGTGAGTCTATGACACACAGAACACCCACATACATTATATGCAGCTCTTAACTAAAACACATGTATACCAGTCACATTTTACGCACATGCATGGACCTTGCTGTCAGTTTTTTTCTTCTAAAGGGTGCATGCCTAGGCGATAGCCAAAATTCGTACACATTAGCAACACATCATTCTGTTGGCTTTCCATAATTTATATTGCCTTGTTTGTAAATTGTATATTAAATGTGTTCTACATAAGTTCGAACGTGTGTATTCACTTTAACAAGAAATATATCAGTAACTTGTATTGAACGGTTATGATTTTCCATACTTCCTATTGTAATTACTATTATGAAATAGATATACAAAGATGGTTAGATTAGTTTGAACATAATCTTTTCTATTAAAAAAATTAAAATCAATCTGTTGCCATACAATACATCAATGTTTCTTCCATCAGAAATAGAGATCTCCTTAACCTCTTTCTATTATTAAAGTAGACTACGATATGTAAGTTTAGATGTACAAGTGTAATAAATTCATACATGTATATTTAAAATTTAAAATTTTATATGAGGATAATAACATATGAATCTATTGCACTTGTACAACTAAAATTACAAATGGTACACACTATAGATTTTATTCAACAAATAACTAAAATCTTACTTTAATTTATCATTCAAGTTAGTATGCTTGTCTAGGGTACCACATATCTAAGAGGGTGTTCGTTTTTGCGTTTTCAAGAGTGTTGTAGTATTTTGATAACTAATAATCAGAATATGGCTGCAACAAAAAGTGCTGCTGAGAGTTTAGTGTTTGGATTAGCTTATGTTGTTGGCTATCGCAATTATCAAATAATCACTTTTTTAAGTATTTGGATTTGCGTTTTAAACTTGTAAAATTACCAAAAAGGACATTTGTATATAATTATGAAATTCCTTAATTTAATATGTATTTTAGCTTGTAATATAATATTTTTATTTATAAATTAGTTATCGAAAAATATTTAATAAGTTTTTAATTATAATTTCATAAATAAAATTAATTTTTTAAATATAACAATTTATAAATTGAAGCTAAGAAGGAGGCGCTGGACAGTGTTCTGGAGGAAGGAGGCATTGAATGAAATATAATAATAATAGAGGGTTGTTAGGTTTAGAGGTTAAACATATTTTCAAGTTACAATTAAAATTAATTGCTGTAGACTAGACCTGCAGCAACAAAACTCTGCTGCAAGAAAATTAAGGTAGAGATACCACCTATCGCAAATAATTAATTATTAACAATTGTTATCCAAACACTTCAAACAACTTATTTGTGATATTGTAACTTAATAATCAAATAAGCAGGCTTTACAATAAAAAGCAAACACCCTCTAAATAAACAATGAATAAAGTTCATTTTAATTGAAGAAGCATCGTAGGTTTAAATCTGAAGAGTTTATTTGTTCTTTTCGTGTTTTCTCTTAGATAAAAGACGGTGTTAGCATTTAAGTGGTGCCAAGATCCATTCATTATGACATATTCCATCATTCCATGTGTAAACGATAACATAAAGGTCAAAAACTGCAAATAAAAATAAAAAAATTGTTTTTTTTAAATCTACCATTTTTTAAGGGTGGTAAATGGGTTGTGAGATCTTTATGCCATCATACCTTTTGTGAAATCCAAATAAACTCTAATTTGATACAAATCTATATGATTATAGTACACAATCTTGTAACAGTTAAATGCTTTAAAATGTACTATACTTTCCTACAAATTTTGTTTTAGACATTACGGTTAAAACTTGCACAAATAAGTAATAAACTTTCGGTTTTTGAATTTTATACTTATAAATCTACTGTACCTCATATATCTTAGGTGGTAATGCTAACAACTTATAATGAGTCTAGGTCTAAGAGAAATAGTGACAGATTGCTATCATGGTCTTATATGCATAGAGTTTCATTTGAATCCGTTTAAAGAGCTACAGTTTTCTTCGGTTCATAGGCTTGAAACCAAGTGGGTCAGAGTGACTAAGAATAGCTCTATTCAGTACAAAAACATAAATGTTGCCTTCATTGAGTTGACAGGTTGTGTATTCATCAAGTATCTAAGCATACTTATGCAAACACCAGAACATGAAAAACATTGATTCCAGCATCTATAATGTGTGTGTATGCATGCATGCATGCAAGAAAGGGAGAACATGTACCTGCCAACATCACCAGCTTTGACCAAACCAGAATTAACCCTGAGACAAGGAACAGAAGCTGCCGTCTTCAACATTTTGGGAGCTTCGACTATGATGATTGGTGACCCAATTTGTAGTGAAGTAAAAGCTTTTGGTGTGAGCCCTGTCTCAGCTGATGGCTCTTTCAATTCAGAAATAATTTTTCTGAGAAAACTCTGATTTCTTCGGATGCCCCAGCACTACTCAAAAAAGAATTGAGAAAAATTGCCATGATGAACCATTTCTAAAATGTAGAACTAACAGACAACTTTTAGTTAGACAAACATATTATCTCCTTTACACATACATGAAGTTTACTACCAAATACTTCCATTGGCGATTCTAACAATTAATTAGCATGAAACTTGCACAACATGCAATTCCGGACACAAATTCTTCAGCCTCAAGTTAGTATGCATAGATTAAAAGATTATTCTCTCTCAAGCTTATGTGAGTGTGCAAGTGCAACAACACCAAACAGTGAATTTCCTTTATATAAGTGTGTATACAAACAAAGTAAAATACACATACCCTTTTAGCTGCAAGTCTCCAACAGCAAACAGTTAAGTTACACACATCATGTAACTTCAAGAGGTCTATAGTTCGATACCCACAACAATTTACCTTTTAAACACTTATACCATCAATTTGTTTCCTTGAAGAAATAATCAGAAAATAAAACAGCAAGTACCAAAATACAAAAAGAAATAACAATCATTCCTTGTACAAATTGGTTAAAATCTTCCATTCAGGAGATGCTTTGGATTGTTAGGCAACTCCAATTGAAATTATTGTCAAAAGGCAAAGGTTATGTCTTGGAGTTGTTTTGAATAAAGCTCACTCAATAAGTAAATGGCATACCTTCACCTTATAACTTCATGACTAAGGAGCTCTGCAAAGAGTTGGGTAAACGATTGACATCTAAGGTAAGAAGGGTGACCTAGGTGCACTAATTAGTTATCGGCTTTGCAAGGATCGGAAAGGAAAGTCTTCACACGCAACATTCCCTACCAATTTTTGAAGAAGTTGTTTCCATGATCAAAATCCGTAATATGCACTAATCAGGCGGTTCCACTATTTGAGTCATCCGTGATGTCACACTAGATAAATACTTCTATTCAAAATCAATACGCTGACTCGAATAAATTGTTAACACTATCCTCAATGCCTTAGATAGAGGTCCTTAGACTGACATATGAGCTTTTTAATTTAATTTCAGATTTTTTAATAATCACAGCTTTTCTAAAGTTCACTATTTTTTAAAAGACAACTCTGCAATCCTAAAACCTTTTATGATCCTTACCACTCTTTTTTATAGTTTCAAATGATAAAGATGAGCCCTAAAATTTTTGTCATTCTCCCACCAAGATGTGGTCTTCAGTTCACTTCCTCTACCTCAAGGTTTTTAGATAAGGACCTTGCAATTAAAAAATCCTTCATTCCCTCCAAGGTCCTTCGCAAAAACTGTCATGTTGGCATCTCTATTGACACATAAGACTGGAGTTCTGCTCTACAAGGACCATTACAGATGCTACATTGCCTAGTGATTCACATTGACGCACCGAGTATACATATACACAGTTCCAAATCATATCTAGTAATGGATGTATCACCAATCTCATCTTCCATTGGCAAATGGTTACAATGAACCTTCCTCGTCCCTAATAATCGCTATTATCTATCAAATAAGGATATTCGTATCTGATTTAATCAAGTATTCCGATTAATGAAGAGGTAGCTGTAAACTCAAAACATTTGGGCAAAAATATACTTCTAACGTATTTATGCAGCTCAATCATATTTTCATAAATCCCGATCTCTTCATGTACAGTGGAGATAATAACACGATACAAACAAAATCAAAACGATTAGGAACAAAAACTTAGAAGGATCACCTTCGTTCTCTCGTGAAATCCAATTGAAACGACGTTGAGTCTTTTGCCAGCATTAGAAGCTGAGGAGAATGGAGTCGCTAGTGAAACGTGAAGAGATGAAGCAGACGCCATGGGAAATTGGCAGATTGCTGTGGACGGAGACCTGAGAACTCTGAACTGAAGCTTGAAGATGAGGGAATGATGAGCGGTTATCTGAAGTTGAGTTTTAATTTTGATTTCTGAAGTCCTTGAGGATTGCCAAGTTATACATGGTAAATGCTAACAAAGATAAATAAAATACAAAATTTGAGAATTAAAAATATAATGAAAATTTTTGCTGAAAAATAATATGAAATTTAATTTTTAGGAAAAGGAACATAAAATTATTTTTTTTTAACCTTTTAATTGGTTAACCATATCCTTTCTTATTAAAATTGAATTTTATATTACTTTTTTGACGTACCTTTATCATTATAATATAAATTTTTTGATGGTTTACCCGGATTCAGTCCCTTAACCTTAATAAGGTCAAATTTCATCCCTATTTTGTTAATTTTGTGCCCTTTTAGTCCCTCGTCCGTTAAACTTAACGACACAACCGTTAAATTTGTAAGAATGACATTTTTACCCTTTTCATTGAGACGCTTTTAGTCCCTATGGTTTTATTTTTTACCCATTTATAGTCCAACATTTATTTTCATTTATTTTATCTTTATAATTATATTATTTATAGATATACTTAATTTATTATAAATACACTTATTTTATTTATAAATATACTTAAATTTTGATATTTTATTTACATTTACTATTGTTCGTATTTTATTTAAAATTTAACTTTTATTTTAATTAAAATTATATATTTTCTTTACTAATTTATTTATAGTTCATCTTCTTTATTAATTTTAATTTTTATAATATTATTGTTGACATTTATATATGTAATTTTGTTAGTTGTGTTTAAGTAGATATAATATCATCGATATTTTTCCTCTCCAAAGTCACTATTTCTTTAAATATCTTCCAACCTAATCAATCATCGACACATAAATTATATACATATGTGAATATACATGAAGAAATAATGACATTGGAAGATACTTGAAAACATTATACACACACACACACACACACATATATATATATATATAATATGGTTCGAGAGAATACCACTACTTATACAGCACACCAGAAACTACCACTTTTAAAAAACTTTTTTTCTAATTTTTTATTTCATAAACATATTTTAATTAACATTATGAAGATTATATGTAAATTTCACATACATTCACGTCTTCTAGCTCCTAAAAAATGATGTGAACGCACACTTACAAAATTTTGCATATATGTGGTGCGTGATTTCATGCACTTAGAGTGTTCGAATTTGCGTGAAATTCACATATTATCTGTGCAATGTTAATTAAACATGTTTGTGAAAAAAAATTTCAAAAAAAATAATTTTACGAGTGATACCTTTGGGTGCGTTGTGTAGTAGGTGGTACTCACTTGAACATATATATATATATAGAGGTTCAATTGAGAACTTTTATGCACCGAGGCACCTCTAGGAACTTCTGTGCACCAAAGAATCAAATAAGGGTGCACTAAGGGTATTCCTGGAATATTGAATATGTAAAATTAAATATATGGAATTAATTATAATAGGTAAATAAGGAATAAAAATTCAAAAAAAGTAATCATCTCCTCATATCTCTCTCTTTCTTTATTTCTCTCTCTTTCTCTCTCTTTCTCTTTCTCTCTCCCCACTGTATCCACCACACCACCACCATCACCTTTGTTGTAACCACCTCTCCACCGTATCTCTCTTTCTCCACCGTATGCATTGAGGAACCCTGCCAACCATATATATTTGTACGTATATAATTTATGTGTATATAATTTTAATACACATAAATTTATGTGTATATAATTTAATACACATAATGTTTATGTGTATATTATATAATTTATGTCTTGGATATATATATATATATATATATATATATATATATATATATATATATATATATATATATATATATATATATATTGAGGTTCAATTGAGAACTTTTATGCATCGAGGCACCTCTAGGAACTTTTGTGCACTAAAGAATCAAATAATGGTGCACTAAGGGTATTCCTGGAATATTGAATATGTAAAATTAAATATATGGAATTAATTATAATAGGTAAATAAGGAATAAAAATTCAAAAAAAGTAATCACCTCCTCATATCTCTCTCTTTCTTTATTTCTCTCTCTCTCTCTCTTTCTCTTTCTCTCTCCCCACCGTATCCACCATCACCTTTGTTGTAACCACCTCTCCACCGTATCTCTCTTTCTCCACCGTATGTAACATCCCAAATTTTAATTATATGTAATTTACGGTTTTAAGACTCAATTATTGTACTTATGGAAAAATTAAATCAATTTAAGTTATTTTGATCATTATATCAGTTAAATGAGAAAATACAAAGTTGAGGGGTTGTATGTGCAATAGGACAAAATGTCAAATAAAAGAAGGAATAACTCTTCATTTTAACCCATCACTTTCTCTCTCTACTCTCTCAACCGTCTCTCACTCTCTCTCTCTACATCTCTCTCGGCTTCATCCAAGAACACCCAAGAATCAACAAATTGAAGCTGCAAAAGTTGGAATCAAGTAGCAATTAAGGAACTATAGCAACTGCGAGTATCAAATCAAGGTAACAAATGCTCAAATTTACGGATTTTTGATATGTTTGGTTCGGTTTTGAAGTGAACCGAATTCTAAGATTAGTGATGCAAATGTTTATGCATGTTATATAATATGATGGATTAGTTTAAATCGAGCATGTATGTTGTTGTATACAAAAATTCAGAATCAGATTCACACTCTAAGTATGATTTCGAGATATGTGTGTGTTTTAGTGTGTGTGTTCATCGAGACTCATAAGAAAAATGGACACAAATCGGTTATTTTGGTACATAAGTGTTATATTATAAGTTGATATAGTACATTTAAGCTTATATCTGCAATATCAGACTCAAAACATGTAAAATGGTCAAATAATGGAAAATATTGGAAAATTTCACCAAGTATGAACTCGGTCCGGATCCATCCGAATTCGGATCCGTACCTAGTTCGGATCTGTTCATCTATTTCGGACCATAGTGACTTCGGACCCCCATACTCAATTCGGACTTAGTCAATTTCGGATCAAGACCAAATCCGGATTCACCCCAATTCGGATCAAACAGTGATTTCGGATCCGTCCGAGTTCGGACCAACAGTCAATTCGGATACCTTCCCAAATTCGGACCAGAGACCCAAATTCGGACCATCTATAATTCGGACCATCCGAATTCGGATGTGGTCCGAATTCAGACCCATTTTTCACTTAATTTTCAGAATACAATATTTAAGCCATTACTGACACAAATTCACTATTACACTTACATTACAGATCATTGTGGTGTTATCAAAACACACATTGATTCAGAGACAAGTCACACTATACCAATCACTGTGAGTAACAGATTGTCATTCGAACATTTATTGTTTTTGCATTCATGTTTATACATTCAATGGCATGTTCACGTTGTTCATATACTTCATTTGGCACTCGTACATGATTTGTTGTTATGATGCACACTCGTACTTGACATGTAACACACATGTAGCCAGCGTTCATTTGAAAGTGCATCTATTTACATCATGCTTGCACTGCATGATCATTACTTCACACTCTGATGCGACCTGGACTGGGGCTGACAGCAGGCCACTGTCGGGGACTGATCATCCCACTCGTATCCCATCAGGTTCGGCACATCCCCGATCAGCATATTGAACTGCCAACCCATGCTTGCACTGCATGGTTTTCACACATTGAGGCTTACACTGCCTGTACACACATACATGGGGCTTACACTGCCCATGGTTAAGCATTGCTTGTAAAGAAATATTTGTTGTTTGCATAATCTGTTATCTCACTAAGCATTTAGCTTACTGTTGACTCACCATGTTTTCAGGCAAAGGCAAGAGTGTAGCTGGACCTTCATCTTAAGCATATCACTTCAATATCCGGGAGACTTTAGAAGTTATTGGTACTTGAATAGCTTTGGGCTGGGATTTACTACTTTTAAACAATTATGTTGATGTAATAGTTAGACTTAATCACTGTAGACATGTACTTTCATTGCTTTAGTGTGGATTTGCTAATTCTACTTTTAAGTATTCAATTTCAATTATCGTATTACTCATTGGGTTGTTTGTCGATCCTGGTGATTGCTACAATTATATCATTAATTAACAAGGACGTCACAGTTTTAACTGTGACGTCCTTGTTAATTAATGATATAATTGGAGCAATCACCAGGATCGACAAACAACCCAATGAATAATCATGATAATTGAAATTGAATACTTAAATTAGAATTAAGCAAATCCACACTAAAGCAATAGAATACATGTCTACAGTGATAAAAGTCTAACTATTACATCAACATAATTGTTTTAGAAGTAGAAATCCCAGCCCAAAGCTATTACATTCAAGTACCAATAGCTACTAAGGTCTCCGGGATATTGATTTGATATGCTTAAGTAGATGGTCCAGCTACACTCTTGCCTTTGCCTGTAAACAATGTGAGTCAACAGTAAGCTAAATGCTTAGTGAGATAACAGATTATGCATACAACAAATATTTCTTTACAAACAATGCTTAACCATGGGCAGTGTAAGCCCCATGTATGTGAATATCGGCAGTGTAAGCCTCAGTGTATGTGAAAACCATGCAGTGAAAGCATGGGTTGGCAGTTCAATATGCTGATCGGGGATGTGCCGAACCTGATGGGATACGAGTGGGATGATCAGTCCCCGACAGTGGCCTGCTGTCAGCCCCAGTCCAGGTCGCATCAGATTATGAAGTAATGATCATGCAGTGCAAGCATGATGTAAATAGATGCACTTTCAAATGAACGCAAGCTACATGTGTGTTACATGTCAAGTACGAGTGTGCATCATAACAACAAATCATTTCATGAGTGCCAAATGAAGTATATGAACAATGTGAACATGCCATTGAATGTATAAACATGAATGTAAAAACAATAAATGTTCGAATGATAATCTGCAACTCACAGTGATTGGTTTAGTGTGACTTGATCCTGAATCAATGTGTGTTTTGATAACACCACAATGATCTGTAAAGTAGGTGTAATAGTGATGTAATGTCAGTAATTGCTTAAAACTAAATTTCTGTACTTAAATGAATTTCTTACTGAATTCGGACCACATCCGAATTCGGATGGTCCGAAGTCCGGATGGTCCGAATTAGGTGTTGGTCCGAAATAGACTGTGGTCCGAAATGTGTGTAATCCGTATTGAGCATGGTCCGAAATTGGGACATGACCGAAATGGGGGGGTGGTCCGGATTAGGACAAGATCCGAAATGGGTATGTGGTCCGAAGTTCCTATGGTCCGAAATCACTATCGATCCGAATTGGGGAGAGGTCCGAATTCGGATATAGGTCCGAACCAAGTTCATACTTAGTAAAATTTTCCAGATTTTCCAGATTTGCATTTTTGACCATTTTACATGTTTTTGTATATAAAATTGCAGATATGTACTTAAATAAACTATTCCAACTTAGAACCCAACACTTATGTACCAAAATATCCGATTTGTGTCCATTTTTCTTTAAACTTCGAAGAACACACACACTAAAACACACACTTAATTCCAAAATCACACTTAGACTTCGAATCTGATTCTGAATTTTTGTATACAACAACATACATGCTCGAATTCAGATAATCTATCATAATATATGACATGCATTAACATTTGCATCTTGAATCTTAGAAATCGGTTCACATAAAAACCAACTCAAAAACTTCAAAAATCCGTAATATAGGGAGATTGTTACCTTGATTTGATACTTGCAGTTGCTATAGTTCCTTAATTGCTACTTGTTTCCAAATTTTGCACTTGAAATCGTTGATTCTTGTGTGTTTCTTGGAGTAAAGCCGAGAGGAAGAGAGTAAAGAGAGAGAGCCGGTTAGAGAGAGAGAGTAGAGTGAGAGTGGATTTGATGAAATGAAGGGTTTTTCATCCCTTTTATTTGTATTTTAACTTATTTGCATAACACACCCCTCAACTTCGTATTTTCATATTTAACTGATATAATGATCAAAATAACTTAAATTGACATAACATTTCATTAATACAAATAATTGAGTCTTAATAATTGTAAATTACACATAATTGAAAATTGGGATGTTACAGCATGGGCTCCACCACGCCTATACTTCGTCCGCGAAGTCATGCTGCGCTAAACAAACTTGGGTACTTAGTCTTCATGTCTTCTTCCGATTCCCAAGTGTGATTAGCTCCCCGATGATGCTTCCACTTGACCAGCACCATCCTGATCTCTTTGTTCCGTAGCTTTTTGACTTTTGTCTCCAAAATGCACTCCGGTTCATCAACGAACCTTAGCCGTTCGTCAACCTTAATGTCCGAGTGATCAGTCCATGGTTCCCTCTCGGGCACCAGACTCTTCCTTAAGTACCCAACGTGAAATACCGGGTGAACACCTGATAATTCTTCCGGCAAGTCCAAATGATAGGACAGATTTCCAACTCTTTCTAGTATTTTGAAGGGTCCTATGAATCGAGGCGATAGCTTTCCTCGCTTTACGAATCTTGTGACTCCTTTCATTGGGGAAACCTTTAAGTATACCCAATCGTCCTTCTGAAACTCTATTGCTTTGTGTCGGCGATCATGATAATTCTTTTGTCGATCTTGTGCCGTTTTCATGTATTGCCGAATGAGTTGGATCTTTTCATTGGTCTCTTGCAGCAAAGCAGGACCAGCTATTGGAGTTTCTCCTGTTTCCCTCCAACAAGTTGGAGTCCTACACTTTCTGCCATACAGGAACTCGAACGGTGCCATCTTGATAGTGGAATGGTAACTATTGTTGTAGGAGAATTCAACCAATGGGAGGTGATTGTCCCAGTTACCACCTAAATCCATGACACACGCTCTGAGCATGTCTTCGAGAGTTAAGATTGTTCTTTCACTTTGACCATCAGATTGGGGTCTATAGGCAGTACTCATTGCGATACGAGTACCAAGACCGTTTTGTAAAGCAGCCCAGAAATTGGAAGTGAATCTACTATCTCGGTCAGAGACAATAGACTTAGGCACACCATGCCTAATGACAATTTCGTTAACGTAGATCTGGGCAAGACGGTCCAGTGAATAGGTTTCCCGAATGGGAATGAAGTGAGCAGATTTTGTTAATCGATCAACAATGACCCAAATGGCATCATGTTGACGACGCGTCTTGGGCAGCTTCGTTATAAAGTCCATAGTGATATGATCCCACTTCCATTCCGGGATAGGAAGAGGTTGCATACTACCATAGGGCTGTTGATGTTCTGCTTTGACTAGACGACATGTTCTGCACCTTTCAACATACTGACCGACATCTCTTTTCAATCCTGGCCACCAGAAGTCGGCCTTCAGGTCGTTGTACATTTTTGTGCTGCCAGGATGAATTGAGAATTTAGATTGATGAGCCTCGATAATTACATCTCTCATGTTCCCGAACTTGGGAACCCACACTCTGCCATACACACCCTTTAGTCCAGTTCCATCATCTTGCATTAATGGCAACTGAGTCCTGACATTTTCGTCTTTTACATTCTCCTCCTTTAAGGCCTGCAACTGAGCAGCCCTTACATCGTCTATGATAGTGGACGTCAGTATTGTGGAAGTCAAGGCATAGCAGTATGCCTTGCAGTACGCTTTCCTGCTTAGGGCATCGGCCACTACGTTGGCCTTCCCTGGATGATAGAGAATCTCACAGTCGTAATCTTTTATCAGCTCCATTGACCTTCTTTGCCTCATATTCAAGTCCTTCTGACTGAATATATACTTTAAACTCTTGTGATCGGTGTAGAGCTGATACTTGGTTCCGTACAAATAGTGTCTCCATAACTTGAGAGCGAAAGTCACAGCAGTTAGCTCTAGATCATGAGTAGAGTAGTCTTTCTCATGCGGATTGAGTTGTCTAGAAGCATAAGCTATGACGTTTCCTCTTTGCATTAAAACAGCACCTAAACCCGTGCCTGATGCATCTGTATAGACAACAAAGTCTTCGTTCCCTTCAGGCAGAGCTAACACCGGTGCTTCACTTAGCAATTTCTTCAATTCGTCAAAGGCTACTTGCTGTTCTTCTTTCCAAAAGAAAGTAGCATTCTTGCGAGTAAGCTTTGTTAGCGAAATAGCGATCTTTGAGAAGTCTTTGATGAATCGGCGGTAGTAACCAGCCAATCCCAGAAAACTCCGAATCTCTGAGGCGTTGCGGGGTGATCCCAGTTCTGGATAGCTTCGATCTTTGCAGGATCAACAGCAATCCCAGCACCAGATATCACGTGCCCCAAGAATTGGATCTGAATTGATTGTTTAAGAGGTACAAGTTAATAAAATAATTTATGATTAAGTATAAGGATCATGAAATTGTTTCAAACGTTGAGAAGTACCTGCCTCAACCAGAATTCACACTTAGAGAATTTGGCATAAAGTCGCTCTTTGCGTAGCAACTCTAGCAATTCTCTCAGATGTGCAGCATGATCCTCTTCGGTCTTTGAATATATGAGAATGTCATCGATGAACACGATGATCGATTTGTCGAGCATTGGCCGGCAGACTCGATTCATGAGATCCATGAAAGCGGCCGGCGCATTAGTAAGACCGAACGACATTACCAGAAACTCGTAGTGTCCGTAACGAGTTCTGAAAGCCGTCTTTGGAATGTCATCAGAATGTACTTTGAGTTGGTGATAACCCGAACGAAGATCAATCTTCGAGAAGTAGCTTGCGCCTTGTAACTGGTCGAAGAGATCATTAATCCGGGGCAACGGGTATTTGTTTTTGATTGTGACTTTGTTGAATTCTCGATAGTCGATGCACATTCGCAATGTGCCATCTTTCTTTTTGACGAACAGAACAGGAGCGCCCCAAGGAGATGAACTTGGGCGGATAAAACCTTTGTCAAGTAGCTCCTGTAACTGCTTCATCATTTCCTGCATTTCAGCAGGGGCTAGACGGTAAGGAGCCTTTGCTATTGGAGCAGCTCCGGGAATGAGGTCAATGCGGAATTCCACTTGACGATCAGGTGGCAATCCCGAGATATCTTCTGGAAAGACATCAGGAAATTCGGAAACGACGGAAACGGTAGAAGGAGATTGAACTTCAGCCTTTGCATCGACAGCGTAGGCTAAGTAAGCTGAACAACCCTTGGCAACGTGCTTTCGGGCTTTTGCAATTGAAATAAGGCATAAGTCGCCTTTGTGTCTATCACCATAAATGCATATGTCTCGGCCCTCGGGAGTGGTAATCTTGATCATTCTTTTCTTGCAAACGATTTGGGCCTCGTTATGAACTAACCAGTCCATGCCTACTATGACATCGAATTCCCCGAACTCCATAGGGATCAGATCTATATTGAATACTACGTCTTCTACCAATAATGTACAATTCCTATATTCTTTGTCTGCTTTTACTAACATATTGCTAGCAGTCTCTATGTCAAGTACAAATTGCAGTTTGGAAGTTGGCATGTTAAATTGACGAGCAAATGTAGCGGAGACAAACGAACGATTTGCTCCAGAGTCAAACAGTATATAACAACATACATGCTCGATTTAAACTAATCCATCATATTATATAACATGCATAAACATTTGCATCACTAATCTTAGAATTCGGTTCACTTCAAAACCGAACCAAACATATCAAAAATCCGTAAATTTGAGCATTTGTTACCTTGATTTGATACTCGCAATTGCTATAGTTCCTTAATTGCTACTTGATTCCAACTTTTGCAGCTTCAATTTGTTGATTCTTGGGTGTTCTTGGATGAAGCCGAGAGAGATGTAGAGAGAGAGAGTGAGAGACGGCTGAGAGAGTAGAGAGAGAAAGTGATGGGTTAAAATAAAGAGTTATTCCTTCTTTTATTTGACATTTTGTCCTATTGCACATACAACCCCTCAACTTTGTATTTTCTCATTTAACTGATATAACGATCAAAATAACTTAAATTGATTTAATTTTTCCATAAGTACAATAATTGAGTCTTAAAACCGTAAATTACATATAATTAAAATTTGGGATGTTACAGCATGGGCTCCACAACGCCTATACTTCGTCCGCGAAGTCATGCTGCGCTAAACAAACTTGGGTACTTAGTCTTCATGTCCTCTTCTGATTCCCAAGTATGATTAGCTCCCCGATGATGCTTCCACTTGACCAGCACCATCCTGATCTCTTTGTTCCGTAGCTTTTTGACTTTTGTCTCCAAAATGCACTCCGGTTCATCAACGAACCTTAGCCGTTCGTCAATCTTAATGTCCGAGTGATCAGTCCATGGTTCCCTCTCGGGCACCAGACTCTTTCTTAAGTATCCTACGTGGAAGACCGGGTGAACTCCTGATAACTCTTCCGGCAAGTCCAAGTGATAGGACTGATTACCAACTCTTTCTATTATTTTGAAGGTACCTATGAATCGAGGCGATAACTTTCCTCGCTTAACAAATCTCGTGACTCCTTTCATCGGAGAAACCTTCAAGTATACCCAATCGTCCTTCTGAAATTCTATCGCTTTGTGCCGGCGATCGTGATAATTCTTTTGCCGATCTTGTGCTGTTTTCATGTATTGGCGAATGAGTTGGATCTTTTCATTTGTTTCTTGTAGCAAAGCAGGACCAGCTATTGGAGTTTCTCCTGTTTCCCTCCAACAAGTTGGAGTCCTACACTTTCTGCCATACAGGAACTCGAACGGTGCCATCTTGATAGTGGAATGGTAACTATTGTTGTAGGAGAATTCAACCAGTGGAAGGTGATCGTCCCAGCTACCACCCAAATCCATGACACACGCTCTGAGCATGTCTTCTAGAGTTAAGATTGTTCTTTCACTTTGCCCGTCCGATTGTGGTCTATATGCAGTACTCATTGCGATACGAGTACCAAGACCGTTTTGCAAAGCAGTCCAGAAATTAGAAGTGAATCTACTATCTTGGTCGGAGACAATAGACTTAGGCACACCATGCCTAATAACGATTCGTTTACGTAGATCTGGGCAAGTCGGTCCAGTGAGTAGGTTTCTCGGATTGGTATGAAATGAGCAGATTTTGTTAATCGGTCAACGATGACCCAAATGGCATCATGTTGACGACGAGTCTTGGGCAGTTTTGTTATGAAATCCATAGTAATATGATCCCACTTCCATTCTGGGATAGGAAGAGGTTGCATACTACCATAGGGTTGTTGGTGCTCGGCTTTGACTAGACGACATGTTCTGCACCTTTCAACATACTAACCGACATCTCTTTTCAATCCTGGCCACCAGAAGTCGGCTTTCAAGTCGTTGTATATTTTTGTGCTGCCAGGATGAATTGAGAATTTAGATTGATGAGCCTCCTCGAGAATTACATCTCGCATGTTCCCGAACTTAGGAACCCAAACTCTACCGTAAACTCCTTTCAGTCCAGTTCCATCGTCTTGCATTAATGGCAACTGAATCCTGACATTTTCGTCTTTTACATTCTCCTCCTTTAAGGCCTGCAACTGAGCAGCCCTTACATCGTCTATGATAGTGGACGTCAGTATTGTGGAAGTCAAGGCATTGCAGTATGCCTTGCAATACGCTTTCCTGCTTAGGGCATCGGCCACTACGTTGGCCTTCCCTGGATGATAGAGAATCTCACAGTCGCAATCTTTTATCAGCTCCATTGACCTTCTTTGCCTCATATTCAAGTCCTTCTGACTGAATATATACTTTAAACTCTTGTGATCGGTGTAGAGCTAACACTTGGTTCCGTACAAATAGTGTCTCCATAACTTGAGAGCGAAAGTCACAGTAGTTAGCTCTAGATCATGAGTAGAGTAGTCTTTCTCATGTGGTTTGAGTTGTCTAGAAGCATAAGCTATGACGTTTCCTCTTTGCATTAGTACAGCACCTAAACCCGTGCCTGATGCATCTGTATAGACAACAAAGTCTTCGTTCCCTTCAGGCAGGGCTAACACCGGTGCTTCACTTAGCAATTTCTTCAATTCGTCAAAGGCTACTTGCTGTTCTTCTTTCCAAAAGAAAGTAGCATTCTTGCGAGTAAGCTTTGTTAGCGGAACGGCGATCTTTGAGAAGTCTTTGATGAAACGGCGGTAGTAACCAGCCAATCCCAGAAAACTCCGAATCTCTGAGGCGTTGCGGGGTGATTCCCAGTTCTGGATAACTTCGATCTTTGCAGGATAAACAGCAATCCCAGCACCAGATATCACGTGCCCCAAGAATTGGATCTGAATTAATTGTTTAAGAGGTACAAGTTAATAAAATAATTTTATGATTGAGTATAAGGATCATGAAATTGTTTCAAACGTTGAGACGTACCTGCCTCAACCAGAATTCACACTTAGAGAATTTGGCATAAAGTCGCTCTTTGCGTAGCAACTCTAGCAATTCTCTCAGATGTGCAGCATGATCCTCTTCGGTCTTTGAATATATGAGAATGTCATCGATGAACACGATGACCGATTTGTCGAGCATTGGCCGGCAGACTCGATTCATGAGATCCATGAAAGCAGCCGGCGCATTTGTGAGACCAAACGGCATTACCAGAAACTCGTAGTGTCCGTAACGAGTTCTGAAAGCCGTCTTTGGAATGTCATCTGGGTGTACTTTGAGTTGGTGATAACCCGAACGAAGATCAATCTTCGAGAAGTAGCTTGCGCCTTGTAACTGGTCGAAGAGATCATCAATCCGGGGCAACGGGTATTTGTTCTTGATTGTGACTTTGTTGAGTTCCCGGTAGTCGATGCACATACGTAATGTGCCATCCTTCTTCTTGACGAACAGAACAGGAGCGCCCCAAGGAGATGAACTTGGGCGGATAAAACCTTTGTCAAGTAGCTCCTGTAACTGCTTCATCATTTCCTGCATTTCGGCAGGGGCTAGACGGTAAGGAGCCTTTGCTATTGGAGCAGCTCCGGGAATGAGGTCAATGCGGAATTCCACTTGGCGATCAGGTGGCAATCCCGAGATATCTTCTGGAAAGACATCAGGAAATTTGGAAACGACGGAAACGGTAGAAGGAGATTGAACTTCAGCCTTTGCATCGACAGCGTAGGCTAAGTAAGCAGAACAACCCTTGGCAACGTGCTTTCGGGCTTTTGCAATTGAAATAAGGCATAAGTCGCCTTTGTGTCTATCACCATAAATGCATATGTCTCGGCCCTCGGGAGTGGTAATCTTGATCATTCTTTTCTTGCAAACGATTTGGGCCTCGTTATGAACTAACCAGTCCATGCCTACTATGACATCGAATTCCCCGAACTCCATAGGGATCAGATCTATATTGAATACTACGTCTTCTACCAATAATGTACAATTCCTATATACTTTGTCTGCTTTTACTAACATATTGCTAGCAGTCTCTATGTCAAGTACAAATTGCAGTTTGGAAGTTGGCATGTTAAATTGACGAGCAAATGTAGTGGAGACAAACGAACGATTTGCTCCAGAGTCAAACAGTATACGTGCAGGAATTGAGTTAACATAGAACGTACCAGTGACCACCTCCGGGTCATCCTTTGCTTCTTCAGCTGTGATTTGGAACGCCCTTTTTGGAGCCCTTTGAGATTGATCCCTGCGAGCCGTGGAAGCTACAGAAGATCTTGCTGTTGATTGTGGAGCATTCTGATCTCGTGGGGGTTTCGGGCAGTCCCTTGAGAAATGGCCAAGTCTGTGGCAGTTGTAGCATGCATCATCTTTTCGTGGACAATGCTCCCAGTGATGGCCTTTCTGCCCACAGCAGAAACAATACATGTCCCGAGTCTTGCACTCCCCAGAGTGCGCTTTTCTACATCGTCTGCAGTCTCTCATTTCTGAACTGGCCGAAAAGGCTCTTCCTTTCTTTGGTGATGAAGACTGTTGATGGGATTGAGGAGAGAATCGGGAGGATCCAGACTCCCGCTGCCTTTTTGGCGGCGACAGTTGAGTCGGTGGTGCGGCGGCTGACCCGATTACGTATCCAGATAATAAGACAATCTGCTCCACATTCCGAGCAGCCTCGAGTAATCCAGCAAACGTTGTATACCGAACCCCACTCATGGTTCGGCGAATCTCATAATCTAGTCCGGCCTCAAACCGGGCTATTTTTCTCTCTTCCGTGTCAACTTGATGCGGTGCGAACAGACTTAATCGGGTGAACTCAACGGCATATTGTGTAACCGTTTTCGTTCCCTGAGTTAAGTTCAGGAATTTTTGCCTCGAGACGTCGCTTCTCGTCGGCTGGACAGTACTGTTGAGAAAACACTTCCTTAAACTCGCTCCATGACATGTGTGACACTACCTCCATCGTCAACACATGTGTCATTGCGTCCCACCACATAACAGCGTCCCTTGCAAACATAGCGGTTGCAAAGCGGACCATGTCTTTATCAGCGCAGTCGCTGATCCTGAAAGTTCGTTCCGTGGTGGTGATCCATTCCAATGCTGTAACAGCATCACCGGTTCCATCAAAAGTAACAGCCCCGTTACTTTTGAAATCCTTAAACCTACAGCCCCTTGATCGGTTAGAAGACCCAGTGTCTTGTCTTTCCTCTTGATCGTCTTGTTGTTGCTCCTTGTTCTTTCGTTTGTCAGCCTTTCGTTTTGCCTCGGCCTCATCTTTGGCCCTTAACTGATCAGCAAATGACTGAGCCTGCTCAGCCATTCGTTTGGATTGTAGCTCATTGTTTTGTTCCATGAGAGCTTGCATCATCTGGAACATTTGCTGAGGAGTCATATCGTCTCCTGACATGTTCTGATATATAACAACTTATATTTAGAACATTTATTTGTAAGTCCTAAGTGTACAGTTACCCTTTGTGTTTCCCCGTGTGCATGTCAATCCTATCTTAGTTCAGATCATTACTTAGAAGTTCATTCTAATATCATAACCTAAGTTTGAGTCCAAGTCCTCGCGGACACTTGAAACCTCAAACTAATGCTCTGATACCAAACTGTGACGTCCTTGTTAAATTAATGATATAATTGTAATCTCCAGGATCGACTAACAACTCAATGAGTATCATAATAATTCTAATTTAAGTATTCAATTCAATTATTATGATACTCATTGAGTTGTTAGTCGATCCTGGAGATTACAATTATATCATTAATTTAACAAGGACGTCACACCGTATGCATCGAGAAACCCTGCCAACCGCCACCGCGATGATGATGAACATGATGAACAAGAGATGCAACCGATGATGAACAATACGATGAAACACGATGAACACGAAGAACACAATGAACGAAGAAGATGATAATGAACACGTTGATCATCCATTGGAACAATGATGTTGATGATTAACAACGATGCACCATGATGAACACTATGCATAGATGAACGATGATGATAAACGATGAATACGAAGAGGATGAACGATGAAGATAAACGATGAAGAAGATGATGATGATTAACAGTGATGCATCACGAATTGTATAGATTTTGTATAGATAAAATCGATATGCATCACGAATTGAACGATTAATATGAAATGCATCAATATCTCCATCATTCTTTTTGAATTTGTGTGACTTTTGTTAAATTTGGAAGTGATCAATTGAATTTATTTTGTAATGCACAAGATGCATAAATTGTCCAATTATTTACCATTTTGCCATTTAATCTAATCCATACAATTCTTTGATCTAATGGATGATATAGGTACTTTTGTACCTCGATGCACAAAAGTTCTCAATTGAACCTCCCTCTATATATATATATATATATATATATATATATATATATATATATCCAACACATATAATATAATTTATGTGTCGATAATTGATTAGGTTGAAAGATACTTGAAGAAATAGTGACTTTGGAGATGAAAAATATCGACGATATTATATTTATTTAAACACAACTAACAAATTTACATTTATAAATGTCAACAATAATATTATAAAAATTAAAATTAATAAAGATGATAAACTTTAAATAAATTAGTAAAGAAATATATATTTAAATTAAAGTAAAAGTTAAAATTTAAATAAAATACGAACAATAGTAAATGTAAATAAAATATTAAAACATAACTATATTTATAAATAAAATAAGTGTGTTTATAATGAATTAAGTATATCTATAAATAATATAAGAGTATTATGAAGATAAAATAAGATAAAATAAAATAAAATAAATGTTGGACTATAAATGGGTAAATAATAAAACCATAGGACTAAAAACGTCTCAATAAAAAGGGTAAAAATTTCATTCTTACAAATTTAACGGTTGTGTCGTTAAGTTTAACGGACGAGGGACTAAAAGGGCACAAAATTAGCAAAATAGAGATGAAATTTGACCTTATTATGGTTAAGGGACTGAATCCGGGTAAACCATCAAACTACAAGGACCAAAAATGTCCTTTACTCTAAAATTTTTTTATCATAAAGTATGATTGAGATTTGAGTATGAAATTTGACAGAATTCCTAATTTGTTATTACTGATTGAGTTAATTGCATAGATGGTCCTTTAACTATCCCCAAATTGCAATTATCGTCCTTTTTTCGAAAACGTTGCAATTTGGGTATTTTATGTACCAAAAAGTTGCATTTAATGTCCTTTTTAACATAATCCGTTAAATGTCTCTGTTAAGTCAAGAGCATTTTCGTCTTTTTAAGGTTAAATGACCTTTTTTTTGCAATTTTTTCATATTATTTGCTTTATTATTATTATTATTATTATTATTATTATTATTATTATTATTATTATTATTATTATTATTATTATTATTATTATTATTATTATTATTATTATTATTATACAACCATAACCTATCTCATTCACATGTTCAAGAATTGCAGCACACCAAACTTCTCAAATTTGCTCTCCTTCTTTGCACTTGCTCCACCTCCGGCCACCGCGGCTGCCTCCACCTTTAGCCACCACCAGTCGCCTCCTCCAGCCATCTCTCATCGTTTATACGTCCAGCAATGAATTCATCCACCACCAGTCGCCCAAGGCCGACATCGCCGCCGCCGTGGACATGGTTTTTTCAGGCGATCGAGGGGTTTATCTGGCGTTAATTTTAGAGGAAGAATCGATGAGTTAGGCGTTAATTTCAGAGGAAGAATCGATGAGTTGGGAGGGGTTTATTATGCGTTAATTTTGCGGTCTCGTGATGTTGTTGTTCTTCAATATTCTTGCAATTGCAGCAACTCCAGATCTTGGAGACTCCATTTCCTTTACTTCTACCGGCAGAGAGAGGGAGAAGGGAGGTGGCCGGTAGCCGGTGGAGATCGTTGAGGAAAGGGAAAGGGTGGAGAGATCAAGATCGATACGAAGCTTCATGCATAAAACCCCAAATCAAGATCGCAAAACCCAGATCTTCCATTTGTTGTTAGTCACGATGGTGTTGTTAAGGGCAAATCGGTGATGGAAGGCGGAGTTGACGGAGGACGACATTGTAGAGTCAACGGTAGATCTCTAAACCCAGATTTGGCTCCCATGGCTGTAGAATAAATCAGATTTAAAATCGGTATCAATAAGATATTCTCGCAGATTTGAAACTCCCAAGCACATTCAATCTTATATCAATCAGATATATATTATTTTTGTTCAATTGTTATTCATTGATCCATCTTATATATACACAACCCTATCTGTTAATATTGTAGTTGAATGGATTTTGATTTATTATTGGTTTTGGATTTTGAGTTTGAATGGAAACATCAATAATGGTTTATCGAACATGGTTGGGGCCAAAGATTGGAAAATGGGGTGGCTGGAGGTTTGCGTTTTGACTGGAGAAGGTGAAATGGGTTGCCAGACATGGTGACCGGTGAGAGGTTACCGAAGAAGGAGTTAAGTTACCGATTTTAAAGAGTTATTAATAATAATAATAATAATAATAATAATAATAATAATAATAATAATAATAATAATAATAATAATAATAATAATAATAATTACAAAAAAGGTCCTTTATCCTTAAAAAGACGAAAATGCCTTTGACTTAACAGAGACATTTAACGGATTCTGTTAGAAAGGACCTTAAATGCAACTTTTTGGTACATAAAATACCTAAATTGCAACGTTTTCGAAAAAAGGATGATAACTGCAATTTAAGGATAGTTAAAGGACTATCTATGCAATTAACTCTTACTGATTCATCACTAAAGTTTTACATTATTATAATTAATTTGTATTTGTAGGTTGAAAAATGAAATAATTTATTTTTCCATGGTCATGATTCACCAATATCTTTTTGTTGGTGTTTTTTTATGAGATTCTTAGTTAGTTTAATCTATGATTATGATCAATAATGTTAATGTTAGGTTTACACGTTTAAACTTAAAAAAATCAAAAAACTTTTCGAATTACATAGCAGAAAAACAAGTAAACCATCTATTGATCATCGTGTTGAACTTAGAACATAAACAATGAAGCAAAGTGAGGATTATACCTCTTTGTGATGAGTTTGATGTGAAATATACGTTCAAAACAACTGCAGAAATCCAAATACATTGCAGCTTGATGGACTACGTGGCTAAATCACATATATTCACTCAGAATCGAACTCCTTTAACCCTTGTGAGGTTCTGCCGAAGTGTGAGGGGGAGGGGATAACCAAAATCCTATTGCCCACGTGTCAAACATATCGATATTGACTATCATTTTATTTAAAATTAGTTATTTCTGGCATATTGTCTATATGTTTTGTTCCCATCAATTTGCAACCAGCTGACATATTCACCAAAAGTCTTCCTTGATCCTTGTTTCAACACTTTCGATCCAAGCTTCACGTCGGTCCACCGCTTGTTCGCTTGAGGGGGTTGATAACGTATTCAATAGTTTTTAATAGTTCTCCATGACTTTAGGCATTCCATGTATATCTTGTATTGTTTTGATGTATATACCTGAGTAAATTACAGAACTGGTTTCTGTGGTTTGTTCAGAATTATAGAAACGGTCTCTCAACTTTCAAAGTTGCAGTGACGGTCCCTCAAACCACTTTTTACTTGCAGAATTGGTCCTTCTATTTCTAAATTTTTTAAAAATGACGATTTTGCCCTTTTTTCAATTACAAGTTTGGTAATTTCATTTTTGGTCCCTTTTCTTAATTTTTCATTCTTGGTTTTTAAATTTGAAATATTAATTTAATAAATTATAATTTGATCCATTATTAATTATATTATTATTATTATTATATTAATTATACCTATTTATTTTGTAAAATAAATCTATATTTCTTTACTAAAAATTATTTTTAATTATATACTTAATTAGTTAAGTTATGCATCTTTTTATGTATTCAATTAATTATTAAAGTTTTATTTATTTATATTTTATTGGTTAAACTATTTGTATAATTTTATTATTTATATTTTTCACTCAAACTATTTCATTACTTTAAATAAATTTTGAATTTGTGTAAATTTTGATTTAATTTACTAATTCATTACGTTTTTTTATTTAAGTTTGCTAATTTATTATTTCTGATCTAAATATTTTGTTACACACTTACGCTAATATGTTTTTATTTAAAATTATTATTTTATTTTTTGGATTTAAATATCTTGTTATGTGATTACGTTTTGATTTCAATTTATTATTTTATTTATTTTGATTTAATAATTTTCTATGTTTTAAGTGAAAACGAATAAAACATATTAATTTATAAACTTGTAAATCAAAAAGATTAAAATACTATATTAAAATCAAAACGTATTGGCATAACAAAATATTAAAATTTAAAAAATAAAATACTAAATTTAAGTAAAAACGTATTAACGTAACAAAAAATATTATTTTAAATAAAATAAACTAAAAGATAAATATAATGCATCATTTCTAATATTTATAAAGACTAATAAATATAAAACATAAATACAATATATTATTTCTTATATCTTTAAATTTTAATAAATAGATAGGATTAAAATATACATTCAATTTATATTTTATATGTACTTTATCTATAAATCCAATTAAAAAAAATATATTATTTGTTTATTTATAAAATGATTTGTAAAATTATTTATTTTTAATATATATTAGTAATTTAATAACTTATAAGACATTTTTTTAAAACAAACAAATAAAATAATAAATTTAAATCCAAACGTACTGCATTAGAAAATATTTAAATCCAAGCAAGTAAAATAATAAATTTAAATAAAAACATATTAGTGTAGCAAGTTATTTGTAAACTTAAATCAAAACGTAATGAATTAGTAAATTTGAATCAAAATTTACATAAATTCAAAAATTATTAACGTAATGAAATAGTTTGATGGAAAAGTATAAATAATAAAATTATACAAATAGTTTAACCAATAAGATATAAATAAATAAAACTTTAATAAATAAATTGAATACATAAAAAAGATGCATAACTTGACTAATTAAGTACATAAATAAAAAGATTTTTTAGTAAAGAAATATAGATTTATTTTACAAAATAAATAGGTATAATTGATGATGATGATGATGATGAGAAGGAGAATAATAATAATAATATAATTAATAATGAATCAAATCATTATTTATTAAATTAATACTTCAAATTTAAAACCAAAAATGAAAAATTAAGAATAGGGACCAAAATTGAAATTAGCAAACTTGTGATTGTAAAAAGTGGTTTGAGGGACAGCCACTACAACTTTAGAAGTTGAGGAACCGTTTCCATAATTTTGAACAAACCACATGGACTAGTTCTGTAATTTACTCTATATACTTATAAACATGGTGATAAATAAAGGGCAAATCACTTAAAATAGCAACAACTTTTGTCTTTTTTTATCATTAATAGCAACATTATTTGATTTTTATCATTAATAGTAATTACTTTTGTTTTTAAATCAATAATAGAAATATTTAACCTAGTTAACTGATTAACAAGTTAAATAAGCTGATGTGGCATTTTATATCTGATTTGGCAACCCAGCTGGACACGTGACCGTTTCATCAAATATAAACTGATGAGACCAAGTGAAGTCTCATTAGTTTCAGCGGGAACACAGAAACGAAGCGAGCCGACGAACGAACGAACGAAAAAAAAACCCCTCCTTTCTCCAACGATTTCATATGCTTCTTGAAGGTAATCTGATTTCTGATTTCATACATCAGTTTTAACTTTGTATTAGTTGAATCTTTTGTTGTTTAAATCATTGTGATTAAGCTAGGGTTTTTTCTTATTTGTACAGCGTGGCATCTTCGTCTTCTCAACAAAAATTTGTCACAATGGATGTGAACTATAATGGAATGTTTATGAAGCATCCTCTTCAATATGCTGGTTGGTCTTTAAAAAGGATTCGAGCTCATTTTAAAGATATTGATTTCGAGGTGTTTAATCAATTTTTGGAAGAGATAACTGAAACTGTCTTTGGTTGTATATATTATTGTGTTCCTGGTAGGATATTGATGCATGGTTTTAGGGTTATTAAAAGGGCTATAGTCGTATAATAGGTGCGTACTTTTTAAAATGCACCGATATGGTACTTGTATTTTTTTAATTATCTATATTAGACCTGTACTTTCTTAATCGTTCTAATTTGATACCTAAGTTACCAGTTACCGGCTTTACCGGTTAAAAGTATCTATACCAGTTACCGGCTTTACCATTTTAAATCGCACAGTCGCCCTGCCCTCTTTGTTAGAACACAAACTCAAATCAAATATAGAGCAAAGAATCGTAAATGATGAAAATGAAACCCTAGTTCACGAAGAAGATAAAAACGCAAATTCGAGGTATGTTTTCTATCTTTGTTTATCCTCTTAAGCCTTTCGTATGAATGTGTGTTGTAATTAGGGTTCTTGTTTTGATTCCCACAGACAATGGTAAACGAAGAGTACTTGAATGTAGTTGTACACCATGAGGGATGTTTCGCTCCCAATCCATTATCATATGAAGCTGGTGATGCTGATACCATTATTGATATGGATTTTACTGGAATGTCGTTTGAAGATTTTGCAGGATATATTCGAAGGTTTTGCACACTCCCTGTTGCTAAATGATTTTATGTTATACCTGGTGTTAACTTAAGTGAAGGTATTAGGGAAATGAACAGTATAGGAGAATATGCTGACTTTCTTCAAATAGGTAAAGAGAATTGTAATATGATTGAAATGTATGTTGAGCATCATGGTTACAATATTCTTCATTGGATACCATGGTTGAAAGTCCATCATGAAGAGGTTGTGCTATCTGAAGAAGAGGATATATGTAATGATGATAGTGACCTTGATGATGAACAGATACAACAATGCATAAGAATTGATAATGAAGTTGAGAAAGAAGGCTTGTTTGGTACTGATGTGGAGGGATCCTTTGTTAATTTAATTGGGGATCAAAAAGTGGATGAGTTGATAGGTGAAGAGAATTTGTCTGAATCAGAAGATCACAGTTTAAATGAGGATGAGGAAGATGATGATGAGGCTACGGATAGTCATTATAGGGTTAAGTCTAAGTTAAGGTATCCGAAGCATGATCCATCACAAGAGTGGAATACCATGAAACCTGTCCTTGGAATGAGATTTGAAAGCCCTGAGGAATTAAAAGAATGCATGATCAATTACGGGGTTGCTAATGGCTATCAATTATGGTTTAAAAGGAATGACCACAACTCTGTACATGTTCTATGTGGTAGAAATGTGAAAGAGGGTATTTGTGCTAGCAATAAAGGTAAGATGAAGTTATAAGTTAAAGGTGCAAAAGGGAAACAAAAGATGTCAGCAAGAAAACCTAAGGATATTTGTCCTTTTAGAATGTGGGCATCTTGGATGTCAAGTGAGAGATCTTTTCAGATTAAGACCCTTGTAAAAGACCATAATTGTGCACGAGAATATAACTTAGGGTCACTTGTTACTTACAAATGGATTGCAAATAAATTTGTGAAATTGCTGAGAATCCAAATCTAAGTTACAGTAAATAAAAGAAAAATGCAGAAGCAAGTTCTTGATTAAAGTGTCAGTAGGCCAGTGTAAGAGGGCTAAGCAGAGGGCATTATATGACCTGGAGGGTGGACTCAAAGATCATTATGCTAAATTGTGGCAATATGCAGAAGAAATCAAGAGATGTAATCCTGGTTCAACTGTCAAGATTGATGTGGACACAATGTCTGATGGAAGCACATATTTTAACAGGATGTATATTTGTTTCAAAGGTAATTGACCCTCATTATTGTACTTTATTTTATGAATGTTTCTTTGTGTGTTTATTAAAAAATTGAATGTTTCAACTCTGCAATACTTTATTTTATGGTAGGTGTTAGTTGTGGATGGAAAGATGGTTGTAGGAGGGTAGTAGGCCTTGATGGATGTTGAAACACCCATATCAACGTAATATAATCACTAATGGGGTTACAATAGATTAATCATAATTAACATGATTTTTTTTTAAAATCGGGCATGACCCGTTCGCACGGAGTCAATATCTCTGTTTGATTATAAACCATCACTTTGGAAGATAAAGTAATTTCACAAGATACTTTTACTAGATTACAAATTTTAACATCAATCCGAAAGACATTACATGTCTTTATACATACATATTAATCATAATGGTAGACAACTACCCAATTACCTCCCAATTATATAAGCATAGTCTTTAATAAGGTACGGCTTCAGAGACAGTCCGTTTAAACTCTAGGACCAGAGCCGACAATCACCTTGCATTTACTTAACATCACCTGAGGTATATAAAAGTGAGGAGTTAGCAAATAAAATTTGCTAAGTGAGTTACTAGATCGATATGGAGTGCAAAGCATACAACATGTATAAATGTTAGAATGATTATGAAATGACAAGTGCAATATCTTTTTAATAAAATAATATGGGCATAGCCCATTAATTTGCATAGGTTGCGGTACATGACCCGCTAACCCGCCGTTGCCAACAGCTATGGATCAATGTCCAGCTGCGCAACTCCAACCGGCGCCCGAAGTCCGGCCACCTACTCACGAGCTCATGTGGTGTAGGAATTTATACGCACAAACACAAAGTAAGGCGCTTGATAATAATAATGATAACCTGGATATCCGGTGAGGCCAAGGATAAATGAGCATAGCTCACAAAGGGGTTAATCAAGAGTAATCATATGAACATGAAATGAATAATCATCATGTGTAGCATAAAAGCCATGATATGTATGAAGAAGGAATCAAAGCATAATTAATATGCTGACGTGTATAATGGGGTATCAAATAAGGTATGCTAGCCATAGGCCATGATCAAGTAATGAACCGCCAATAAGGCAGTATAATAAAATCAGTGCAATGCATCATATAAGAGGATGATGCCAAATAGATATGCACAATGTTTTTGATAAAATAAACATGTAATTATGTATGCAACACACACATCAATGCTAGAACTCACAGTACTATAGGCTATAATAGCCTTTAAGGCTCAAAACCGCCTCTAATCCATTTAACGCCCCGAACCGATAACCGGCAATTCTGTCAGCTCCAAACCTATCAAATAATGATATTCAAGGTATTTATTAGCTTATAATAGTATATCATAAGGTTTGGAAATTATTTGGAGCATTTAAGTGTTTAAACGTTTTCGGTTTCAGTTTCCGAATTTACCGTCATCGATGCGCCTCTTATTAAGTTTTATAGACTTTTGGGCGAAACTTTGATGTTAATTTATATGATATATAAATATAGAATAATCCCATGATGTTAAAACGAATGTTTTGGGTGAACATAGCTCGACTCGCACTAGTTTCGTATTTTGGCCATAACTTTTTCATACGAACTCGGATTTAGGTGATTCAAGAGTCCAGACGAAGAGGACATATACGACTACAACTTTCCTCTTTTAAATATCTACCCAGATCTGAGAATGAAGGCATGGTTCCCCTGTTTTGTTCATGCTCGATTCTAAAAGTACACAACCACCATTTCTAGCTTTTTAACCATTTGAATCCTATTTGTTATGCATATTTAAACTGCTTATAACATACATAAACGTATTTTCCCGCACCAACTCTAAATTTAATCTTGGATTAAAAGGATACACTATTGATTACAAATAACTTCATGAGTTTACAACCCATCAAAGATTACAAGACATAATAACTACTTTTGACAAGTATAAACATATATGAACTCTCCCAAACATTAATACATAAGAAATCCACTACTTTAATTATCAAATTCTTTGATTAATATAATAATTTCCAAACTCAAATTTTATAGGTTTCTTTGGGTTTCTTTTGCTTATACTTTCAGAATATCTCAACATACTTGGCTATTCATTGTGTGAACCCTCATGTTGGAGTTCATCTTATTCCCCCATAAGTGTTAATATATATATATATATATATATATGTATGTATGTATGTATGTATGTATGTATGTATGTATGTATGTATATACACACGCATAAAAATGGAGATGAAATATATATACAACTCATGGCATAAATTTCAGATCACCTTGGGTTTGTTTTTATGGAGTCGTACCCTGATCTGGAGCTTACTTAGCCAAACTTGTTGAAGAATTGTCCAGCTCTAACCTCCTCTTTTAATTGTACGTGCACAGAGGATTTTGGAGAAGGGAAAAAGAAATAAAGAAGTGGAAATGAAGGCATCGTGGATTGGGAAGGGTTTTGACCCCATTTGATTTCAAGTTTTTCACATGACCCCCCTTTAAAACTTATATGCTCCAATTCCATACCAAAGTTTATTATTCTTGGGTATTTTGGTTACCAACTCACATTTAAGCTTAGATTGTTTGTACGCCAGGCTTTAGGAGCTTGTACATTACTATATGGATTGCTAGTTTACAAGTTTGGAAGCACATGGTCCAAGTGAATTGAAGCTTGAGATTAATAATTTCTCTTAAATGATTATAAAAATTAATTCTTACACATCGATTAAATAAATAAATCACTTAATTATCAATTAAGTGTATAATTAGTAGTTTAAATATTACTTAAATTTTTAGGATGTTACAATCCTCCCCCCTTTGAAAAGGATTCCGCCCACAGAATCATTTCAAAATTTTCCAAAAGGCTTTTTAATAACTATTTAGTATGCACGCTATGTGCAATTGTAAGTATGCTATGTTCAGCTAGTACCGTCGGATCACCCGACCTAGGCATTTAGGTAGCAATATTGCTATATAAGTATCGGGTTAAATAACCCATTAATAGCACATTAGTGACACAGTCACTTTCACTATTACGTTAATGATTTGTTATATCAATTTTAGTTTGAAGGTTCACTTCTTACATAGTTACTCATTATGCATGAAATTTCATATCCATAGCAATGTTCAGTTCATTGCAGGATTGCATACTAGAGATATATTTTCTCGCTGACTAGTTGGGAAACAATCAGACGTGATATTGGATTAAATTTTAGTGACTTTCATAACTAGTCACACTTTATATGTTCCTCTCTCATAGGTACATGATAGGGTCAAGTATATAATACTTATTAGGATTCAACGTAATTAATTACTTATTTAACTTATATGAAATTGGTTCAATTTGTAATTAACGATAATTTTGTCATTATTTAATTTGTATTTAATTATCAGTTTTGTTTCGGAGGCATTACATTTCATCCCTAACCATCAGTACGTGGCTTAATATCACGACATCTTGTAATATTTTTCAGATGATAAGTATACTTGATATTACAAGTTTTTTTTTAGTATATTACGGAACCGCCAAGCTTAAGTGCCTATATACGATCCTTAAAAAATTTCAATTCTTGAGAATTACCCAGAAGTAGATAAGTTCAACTAATGGGACGCTCAAATTTAAATGTAGATTAAATCTTTCAGCCAGTCTCCGGAATTTCTCAATTCAGTCGCATTAACAATGACTATCTTAACAATTAGCCTCCATTTTAAAGGGATATAACAGTACTCCCTCCTCGGAGATGATATGGCCAAGATTTGGACCTATTTAGATTTAGGTTCAATACTTAGCATATTGATTATATTTAAAATATCTGACATAATTTTAGTACTTATGCCAAGTTATAAATAACTATATATATATATATATATATATATATATATATATATATATATATATATATATATATATATATATATATATATATATATATATATATACACATATTTGCATTTAAGCTTATAAAGTTTAATTTGAAATTTTATATATAGAATTCGCATTTAGAAAGTTTTACTTAAACTTCCCTTGCGAAATGTTTTCAACATCACCCAAGGATGTATATTAATTCAAATTCTATTTCTGAATAAATTAAGATATTATCGATAAACGATAACTGATTTATCCAACATATGTCGGCATATTAGGATTCTTAGATCCATAGATGCAACTAGTGCATTCGTGAGTTCAAACGGCTTCACCAAAATTTATATTGACCACATCTAACATGAAATGAGGTCTTTGGTACACCTCCTCATGGATTTTTTTAGTTGATAATATTCAATATACAGATCAATGTCTGAGGGGTATGAAGCATCTTGCCATCGATCAACTGATCATCACCATCAGGCAAAGAATACTTATTTTGGACTATTATTCTATTACCCTTTTTAGTTTATGGTAACTTCTGCACTTTTACAGGTGACGCCCTTCTCTTTTAACAATTAAAACCAGAGCACCCAAAACGGGGAACTCGGTATAATGAATCCCTCATCCCACAGTCTATAACCAACTGTACAATACATAATTTGGGATTTAACTTTTGGGAATTCTTTACATTATTAACAAGTAATGAATTCTTAATTAAGTCCTTAGATACTTCAGTTATGCCAAAATGCTATTGAAATTAGTAGAATTCTACTTAAGTTCCAACTTGGGCTATTAGATAGAGTTACTATAATTTGATTTGAGGATGTATACCTCCCATATTTCTCATATAGATGTATACATTCTATCTTAATATAAATATATCATTTATGGATCATTTAGATCTTGGGATATTTCATTACTTGTATAATTAGCATAAGATTATAATGACATAACTTTTCGCAACAAGGGACTTCCCTTTTAATATCATAATCATGTATGTGCATTTTACTCTTTTTTTATTTATGTTTCTTTTTCACATTCTTCCATGTATATCGACCTTTAGGTCTTACGACCTATTTTGGTCTTTGTTAAAGATGCATGTATACATATACATATTTTGGAATCCATCATTTACTTCAATATATTATCCTTCTAATTGTTAGGCACTTAGTGACCTTTGATACAAGAAGGACTTACTTGTGTTTAATATTATTATTTCATTTATTGAATTCATAGTTGTTATTACCAACCATTTTCTTATAAATTTTAAGAAAAGCTACGGGGAGAACACTTCACCCATCGCCTATTTCCCAAGGAAGGTTATAATTGTAGAGTATTACAACGATAGTTGCTACATAGTAGCATTCATTAGCCCTTCATCGTGAGTTACAGACTTAGATTATTATTGCTATTATAGTTATAGGGTCCTTGGAAAATAAATCCAAATTTAGTTGGAGGTATATATATTATAATTACTTAGGGTCCAACATAATCATGGATGGATTCATTTATCATCATACAATTCCATCGAGGAATTATAAAGATATATTGCTAATTGATAGCATTCCTTACGGTTTCAAAACACACCATTATTATCGGTGCTTATTACCTTTAATATATAAGGTATTCGAATTCCTCACTTGAGAATTTATATCACGAGGCTTTAGTAATACCTCCATTAGGCACTATTCACTGTATGCCTCTTTTCGTAACTAGAATCAATTCCCATATTGGGAGTTAGTTCAATATGTTCAGGTCATTAAGTTGTATGACATTAAGCGTATATACACGCATTATGTACAAAGTTGATATCATTATCATCCTAACCCGTACCCGTCCTAGGCCAAATCATAACTTAACTTATGTTATAATAGTGTTGCCTAGGCGGCCAATACAAGCATCCGAAACCGAGCTCATAGTAGAGTATCGTCGACTATACTCATGCAATGAACATCGGCTCTGATACCAAATTGAAACACCCATATCAACGTAATATAATCACTAATGGGGTTACAATAGATTAATCATAATTAACATGATTTTTTTTTTAAAATCGGGCATGACCCGTTCGCACGGAGTCAATATCCCTGTTTGATTATAAACCATCACTTTGGAAGATAAAGTAATTTCACAAGATACTTTTACTAGATTACAAATTCTAACATCGATCCGAAAGACATTACATGTCTTTATACATACATATTAATCATAATGGTAGACAACTACCCAATTACCTCCCTATTATATAAGCATAGTCTTTAATAAAGTTACGGCTTCAGAGACAGTCCGTTTAAACTCTAGGACCAGAGCCGACAATCACCTTGCATTTACTTAACATCACCTGAGGTATAGAATAATCCCATGATGTTAAAACAAATGTTTTGGGTGAACATAGCTCGACTCGCACTAGTTTCGTATTTTGGCCATAACGTTTTCATACGAACTCGGATTTAGGTGATTCAAGAGTCCAGACGAAGAGGAAACATACGACTACAACTTTCCTCTTTTAAATATCTACCCAGATCTGAGAATGAAGGCATGGTTCCCCTGTTTTGTTCATGCTCGATTCTAAAAGCACACAACCACCATTTCTAGCTTTTTAACTATTTGAATCCTATTTGTTATGCATATTTAAACCGCTTATAACATACTTAAGCGTATTTTCCCGCACCAACTCTAAATTTAAACTTGGATTAAAAGGATACACTATTGATTACAAATAACTTCATGAGTTTACAACCCATCAAAGATTACAAGACATAATAACTACTTTTGACAAGTATAAACATATATAAACTCTCCCAAACATTAATACATAAGAAATCCACTACTTTAATTATCAAATTCTTTGATTAATCTAATAATTTCCAAACTCAAATTTTATAGGTTTCTTTGGGTTTCTTTTGCTTATACTTTCAGAATATCTCAACATACTTGGCTATTCATTGTGTGAACCCTCATGTTGGAGTTCATCTTATTCCCCCATAAGTGGTAATATATATATATATATATATATATATATATATATATATATATATATATATATATATATATATATATATGTATGTATGTATGTATGTATGTATGTATATATATATATACACACGCATAAAAATGGAGATGAAATATATATACAACTCATGGCATAAATTTCAGATCACCTTGGGTTTGTTTTATGGAGTCGTACCCTGATCTGGAGCTTACTTAGCCAAACTTGTTGAAGAATTGTCCAGCTCTAACCTCCTCTTTTAATTGTACGTGCACAGAGGATTTTGGAGAAGGGAAAAAGAAATAAAGAAGTGGAAATGAAGGCATCGTGGATTGGGAAGGGTTTTGACCCCATTTGATTTCAAGTTTTTCACATGACCCCCCTTTAAAACTTATATGCTCCAATTCCACACCAAAGTTTATTATTCTTGGGTATTTTGGTTACCAACTCACATTTAAGCTTAGATTGTTTGTACGCCAGGCTTTAGGAGCTTGTACATTACTATATGGATTGCTAGTTTACAAGTTTTGAAGCACATGGTCCAAGTGAATTGAAGCTTGAGATTAATAATTTCTCTTAAATGATTATAAAAATTAATTCTTACACATCGATTAAATAAATAAATCACTTAATTATCAATTAAGTGTATAATTAGTAGTTTAAATATTACTTAAATTTTTAGGATGTTACAGATGTTTCTTGAAAGGTACATGCAAAGGGGAACTACCACACGCCATGGGTAGAGACGCCAATAATCAAATGTATCCCATAGCATGGGCAGTGGTGGGTGTAGAAAACAGAGACAATTGGTGTTGGTTCCTTAGTAACTTACATGATGATTTGAACCTTGAAAAGGGTTGCATGTCACTGTAAATTCAGATCAGCACAAGGTTTGTAATTTGCATGCTAATGTAGTTTTTTTAATTGAAAATGGGTTGTATGTCACTGTAGTTTTTTTTATTGAAACAGGGTTTACTTGCAGCAGTTAAAGACTGGCTCCCAATGGCTGAACATAGGCAATGTGCTAGGCACATATATGCCAATTTCAAAAAGAAGTTTTCAGGCCTACTTTGTAAAGGTCTGTTTTGGAGAGCTGCATCCACTGCAGTACAGGCTCAATTTGAGCTATATATGAGGTAAGTACATTGTTTCCATGAAATGCCATAACACTAATCCTATAACTAAAATCATGTCATGTATGTACAGTGATATCAGGTCAATGGACATAGAAGCTTACAATCATTTGATAGAAAGAGATCCCAATACATGGTCTAGAGCATTCTTTGAGATGGACAGAGCATGTGGTGCAATAGAAAATGGACTATCTGAAAGCTTCAACTCTGCAATACTTGAATCAAGAAGCAAGCCCATTATCGCCATGCTTGAGGACATAAGAGTTTATGTTATGAAGAGGTTGCATAAGATGAAGACAGAATCTGAAGAATGGGAAGAATACATTTGTCCATCAATCAGGAAAACAATAGAGGGTCTAAAGAAACAACAAAGGTAATTTAGATAAAAAATAGAGGATCTAAAGAAACAATAATAGAGGGTCTAATTAAACTTACATAATTTGTTTTACAGATTTTGGCAAGTGCTACCAAGTGGGTATATGGAGTTTGAAGTCAGGACCAGTGATGAAGCTTACACAGTCAACCTAGAAACTCTGAAATGTAGCTGCAAGATATGGGAAGTTACTGGGATCCCTTGTGTTCATGCTACAGCAGCTTATTGTCATTTGAATAAAGATGCCACCGAAGGAGCAAGTAACTGGTACACAAAGGCAAGGCAATGTGGATGTCAGCATACTCTTATTCAATCAAGCCTATGAATGGAAAGATGATGTGGCCATCTTCTACTGAAAGGTCATAATAAGCAGACATGTAAAAAACCCAACCATGCCCAAGCCAGCAACAGTAAAAAGGAAACCTGGAAGGAAACCAAAGGGGAACGGAGGTTCAACTGCAACAATGGAAGCTCAAAGCCAAGGTGCTCAAACTGAAGGTGTGGGGGTCCAGGATGCTCAAACTTAGGGTGCTCAAACTCAGGGTGCTCAAACTCAAGCATTTGTTCATCAAGGTGTTCAAGGACAAGGTGTACCACTAGGACAAGGTGTTCAAAGTCGTATGCCAAAAACTAGGAAAAAGTCTGAAAGAATCCTGAAAATGAAGTTGAGCAAACCATTTGAATGGGACAGTGAAGGAACCGGATCAACCATGGAGAAAGCTTTCAAATTGGATTAGATAGGCAGTGGGTTTAGTAAGTGAACTGTTGTGAACTTTTTGGGAATCCTATGTTTTTATTTAGTAAGTGAATGGGACAGTGGTGGAATCTTATGTTTTGTAAACCTTTGTTTGAAAATGTTTGTTATTAATGGAATAGTATGTTTTCTAAACCTATGTTCTGTAATATAGCTTAATTAAATGTTTGTCTTCACATGTTGAATTGTTTGTTACAAAAGGAATCAAAACACCAGTGACACAAACAACAAAGTTACAAAAGGAATCAAAACAATACATATAGAATTGAGAACAACAGAGAACAACACACTGCTTTAAACATAAACACCAAACTTCATTGATTAAACCAGTTACATAAACACCAGTGACACAAAACATAAACCCCAGCTGACACTTAGAACACAAACATACATATCTGACATCACTACATGAGAAACAAAGGGAATCAATTAAACCAGTGACACATAGAACATAAACAGACCTAACATCACTACAAACAACACTTTACTATAATAAACACACTTTGACTTCTGTTTCTTCATCTCCAAGTTCATACGTAATGCTTGATTTTCATTCTGCAACTTGTACAACTCAAATTCTTTTTGAACTTCGGCGAGTTTCTGCCTGTAGTTGATGCCATGACTGCCACTTTCCATCAAAGTCGTATGAAGGTCTATCAATGTTGACTTGTATCAATCGCTAGGTAGTTCAGGGTCAATCCAAACAAATGCATTACACTTCTGACCTAATCCCTGCTTTTTGTTACCAAATGTGGTGCATAAGGTTCCCAAATGAATCACGATTAAACTAGGGTTCTCAATTCAGGCAGTAAAAACGAAAATTATCGAAGCACATACATACCAACGAATTCGGGCAAGTGAGGAATCTTCGTCCTGGGTTGAAGGTAGTCCAAGATACTCAACATCTCATCAGGTATCCACAATGGCAAAGCCTCGTTTCATCAGATTTTTGAGGGATCGAAGGAGTGCTAGAAAATGAGGACATGAAGAACAATCTAGGGTTACGTTGATAACTCAATGTTTGCAGCTTCGTTTCTAAGGGTTAATGCCAAATCAGGTTATATTTCAAATTAGCCGGCCATAAAACAAGTATAGGTATCAAATTAGAACGATTAAGAAAGTACATGACTAATATAAATAATTAAAAAAGTACAAGTACCATATCGGTACATTTTAAAAAGTACGCACCTATTGTACGACTTTAGCCCTTATTAAAAATGATCTTGACCTAGAAGGTTTTGTGAACCATGCGATTATAAGTGATAAGCCCATCAAAGTATACCTAGAATTATTTGGGACTGACTTAACAGAGTTTCTTGAAATAGATGATAACCCAAACCAATTTATGCTTGAATTTCTAAACAATCAGACTAAAGGCAGTACTGGTTTGGATGAATTAGATGGAGAAGAGGGTTACTTAGGTGAGAATGTTGGTAATGAGCAAATAACTTGTAGTAGGGAGGATAAAGAATGTAGTGGGCATCTGATGTGAGACCCAAGATTTCTCAAAGGTCTCAAGTCAAGTCCCAGTAGCAATGCAATATCAATCAGGAAACTAAGATAAAATTAACAGTCGCGGAATAAAAGTTAATTACAATCAGAGATAATTTTTAAGTAATAGGGGCAGACTTCTAGACTATTTCATCAAAGCACAAATGTAAACTAGCCCAAACCCCAAAGCTCAATCATCAGCTAAGTACCAAGGTGTTGAAACAGGTTCTAATGTACTTCAAGCTCTTTCAAAGTCCTGACCTATGAACTAGGTCCAGCCAATCCTTTGCCTTTACCTGAAAAATAATTCAACAACGGGTAAGCTTAATTGCTTAGTGAGAATGTAGAATTTCACATTTAACATGCAATTATGAACACGGAAGCACATGCACTGCACTCGGCTCATGCACGGCTCAGCTCTATATGCACTGCACTAGGCTCATGCACAGCTCAATCTCGAAGGGTCATTGGCCAATTAATGCTCTTTTGATGTGCGAATTTTGCTCAGCTCCCAGTTATAAAACTGTTGTTGCTCTTGAGACTTTTAGACAATTTCATAAGGAATGCTCGAATGATGATAAATCCATACACACGCATCATAAGTGGGGATCAGCCACGTACTGGGCTAGCTACCAGTAAAAGCTCTATATGGATATCATCGGAATGCTCAGCTCTAGCTACCCTCTGTGCTTTCATCACGTAAATCAGCACATCATAAGCCTAACATTAACCCAACACTGAGCAATAGTGATGGAGTTAAGCTTAACAATCAAATGACTCATCAATGAAATAGATTCTGGTAGAATAAATGCTCAGCTCAACAAATCATAGTAAATATGCTATGATAATATAAATCAATAAGCTCAAGATCAGAATGTCAATAAAATCAGGATCATGCAACAAAAGTCTCAATTCACATAATATGCAGTTAAATTGAAATCTACAACTCACAGTTACTGGTTATTTGTGCTCTTTTAGTTTCTGGCTCTGGCTCTGTTGCTCACAATCTGTAGTGGATTAGAACCACAATCTGACTTATGTCAGACTTTCAGATGCTCGCCATCTTGCTCATTGATCAATCTGTTATTAATATCATTTCTGATATTTATTAGCTCTTATATCATCTTAATAATATATATTCAGTGTTCATTCAATTCATAAGCTCAAGGTTTATTCGTTGGTCTTTTAATCTCAATATCGCATTCTTTCATTTGTATTCTTTGTTCATTATATTCCTTAAAGATCAATGTGTGTGTGTGTGTATATATATATATATATATATATATATATATATATATATATATATATATATATATATATTATCATATATATATATATATATATATATATATATATATATTAATCCATAAATTAATCATTTTGTCATTTTATGTGTTGATCATGGGATTTATTCAAGTTATTTAAATTAAGGAGTGAGTTTCGAGTTTACTAATTAAATTTGAAATACTAATTCAACTTTATCATCAAATTCCAATCAATGACTTCATCATATAAGCTAAAGTCGAAATGCAAGGGTTAAATTCGAAACCCTATTCGAATTTAACACCAAATTCGATCCCCATACCAAACTTGAGGCCTTTACATTCGAATATATATACTAAACTCGAATCCTAGGACTACATTCGAACTAAGATTCGAATCTATGGATCAATTTCGAAGCCTTTTGTACTAAATTCGAATACTTTATGCAAATTTAGAGGTTAAAGTCGACTAAGGGAATCAGATTCGAAACCCTTTTCGAATTTGATGATCAATTCTCGAGTTTAGGTGTTTAAATTCGATTGTCTATGTATAAATTTGAACCTATCATCAATGCTAGTATCAAATTCTAAGGTCTCTTCGAATCTAAGAGCAAACTCGAAATCCTTGTGTTAGTTTCGAATACCCACTTCGAGTTTAACATCAAAATCGACTTTGTTCTTGTTTTCTCGAGTTTGTTCATCATCTATAGCTTTAAAACATGCGTTTTAGATCTAAAATTACAAATATTCTAAGTATTAAGCCTAGCTTTACTTATGTTATACCTTTTCTAGTTAAATCTCAAATTAATATAGCTTTAAACTCATAAAAATAGTAAATTCGAGTTTATATCCTTAAGAACCGAAAATATAAATCTTAAAACGTAAATTCTTACCTCAAATTCGTATGTAATCGAACATGCAAATGTATAATCTTGTAGTATTATTCGAGATCTTCCCAATGACGTATAAATCTTGATAATCCAACGGTCGGTTTAGAAGAAATCTTAGACAGATGTAGAGAGAGAGAGAATCTAGAGAGAGTATAGAGAGAGAGAGAAATCTGATTTTATGTTTCTATATTCCATTTATATACTTCAACTAGTTACGTTTGCTACTTAACCCACTATTACTTTCGTATCTTATATATCTTTTATTTAATTATCTTAATAATTATTAAATCATAACTTAAATATTTATATAATTTAATTAAATATTTCAATACTTAATTAAATTATAATTCAAATAATGTAATAAAATTACATTATTGGTTCGATGATCAGATAATTAGTTGGGCTAAAAGTTGGGTTGTTACATCTGATGATGAGGTTAGAGGGCAATCTCATGATGAGGTTAGTGATGACGAAAAAGAAGGTAGTGAAGAAAAGCAATCTGAAGCATCGTTAGATCATCTTTCAGAGGGAGAAGATGAAGTAAGTGACTTTAGAAAGAAAAAAGGTGTTGATGTCACTCCTAAATTTGAGAAACATAGATATATAGAAAGTAGAGAACATGTTGAGGAACATGAAGCCTTTTTTAGTGAACTTCAAGGTTATTTAAATGGCATGTCACATGATGAAACACAGATTGAAAATGTTGATTCTGGACAAGAAGATGATGAAACAAAAGGTCCCAGTCATAATCCAAGGGTCCACTGGAGTTTAATGAACCAGTCAACCGTGAGAGGTATGAAAGTCCGAAACAACTCAAAGATTGTCTGACGTATTATGCCTTAGCCAATGGGTATCAAATCAATTTTGTCCAAAATGACCACAAGAAATTATTAGCATATTGTGGTAAACCTGACAATGATGGGAAAAGGCATTGTCCATGGAGGTTATGGGCTACAAAGATGAGAAATGAAGAATCATTTCAGGTGAAAACATTGAATGATGAACATAGATGTGCGAGAAGTTTCAAGAGTTGTCCATTGGTGAATTCAATATGGATTGCAGAGAAGTTTGGGGATAAAATAAGACAGAATCCCCAAATAAAATTGAAAGATTTACAGGCTGCTTTTGTTAAGAAATACAATTGCCCAGTCACTCCAGTTCAATGTGGTAGGGCTAGGGAATTTGCTGTCAAAGAGTTTGAAGAAGGAATGAAAGAACATTATGAGAAATTGAGAGATTATGCAGAGGAGATATTCAGGACAAATCCAGGTAGTACGGTCAAGTTATGTGTTGAACAAAACCCTGATGGTAACAGCTACTTTCAAAGCTACTATGTTTGTTTTAAAGGGTTGAAAGATGGGTGTATGAGTGGTTGTAGAAGAGTATTGGGCCTTGATGGTTGTTTCTTAAAGGGGATATGCAAAGGTGAATTACTTTCGGCTGTAGGAAGGGATGGAAACAATCAGATTTACTCTGTGGCATGGGCAGTTGTAACTGTGGAGAACAAGGAAAACTGGTCATGGTTTATTGACCTGTTGAGAGATGATCTAGAACTCAATGATGGTGCACAACTTACACTAATATCAGACCAACATAAGGTATGTATGTTTATTACACTTATGTTTATTGAACTGTTTATTCACTTATGTTTATTGAACTATTTATTACACTTATGTTTCAGTTATGTTGATGCTTATTAAATTTATTTCATTTATGTTTATTACACTTATGTTTCAGTTATAATGATTCTTATTAAATTTATTTCATTTATGTTTATTACACGTATGTTTCAGTTATAATGATGCTTATTAAATTTATTTAATTTATGTTTATTAGGGGATTATTGAGGCTGTAAAAGAGGTCTTGCCTCATGCTGAGCACAGACAGTGTGCTCGGCATATCTATGTTAATTTTAGGAAATGATTCAGTGGCACACTTTATAGGAACCTCTTTTGGGCAGCCTCAAATGCTAGTTATCCTGTAAAGTTTGAAGAAGTACTGAATGACATTAAGTCATCCAATGTTGATGCTTATAACTACTTGCTTGAGAGATTTCCAGAAAGTTGGTCTAGGGCCTACTTTCAGACAGGAATGAATTGTGAGGCATGTGAAAATGGTATAAGTGAGTGTTTTAACTCACTTATACTCAGTATGAGGAGCAAACCTATTAATACAATGTTAGAAGCAATTAGGATCATCTTGATGGAAAGAATGGAGAGGATGAGGCAAAATGCATCTAAGTGGACTGATGAGTTATGTCCATCAATAAGAAAGAAGTTGGAATTGCATAAAGATTTACAAAGGTATGACCATTTAATTTGTCATTTATTTATATTCAAAATGTTCATATCAGTAATATTTAAGTGCTTCTAACTTGTATATAGGTTGTGGAAAGTATATCCCAGTGGAGGCTCTCAATTTGAGGTTAAGCAAGGCATGGAAGCATTCATTGTGGATGAAATGACAAATTGTTGTTCATGTAGGATGTGGCAATTATCTGGACTACCCTGTCCACATGCAGTTGCAGTGATCTTCTATATAAAGAAGATGCCAGAGGAATACGTGCCTGCATGCTTCAAAGTATCAATGTTTAAAGAGGCTTACAGCCATCATTTGATGCCTTTGAATGGCATGGCTATGTGGCCTAAAACTAACTACAGCAAACCATTGCCACCACATCCAAGAAGGATGCCTGGCAGGCCAAAAAAGAACAGAATAAGGGATGCAAGTGAGGGTGGCCAGGGTACATCCAATCTGTGACAATGCAAAAATTGTCTACAATTTGGCAACAAAAGGAGTTGTAAAAATGAGAAGAAAGATCCACCTCCAAAAGTTAAGCTACCACATGGAAGAAAAAGAATCCACCCCCAGACCGAAGTTGGAACAGGTATGCGTTGTATATCTTACATATAATGTAATCACTTAAGCTTTTGCTAAATAATGCCTTTTTATGCATGTTATAGGCCCACAAGGAAGAGGTAACAGAGGGAGAGGAAACAGAGGAGGATCAAGAGGAAGGGGTAACAGAGGACATGGAAATTATCATTATGGAGCAGGGTTGTCAACTAATCCCAATACAGGGGAAACTATGATAGGGGTAAGCATTATTCTATGATAGGGTTTATGTTGGCTACCATCAAAAGTTAATTTGTTCATTGTTTTATCATCTAATAGAATGGTAAAGGCAAAACTACACCTGTTTGGCCATCATGGGTGCCAATTCCTCCTGCAAGTGTTGAAACTGTGATTGATGATGCACCACCAGCATCACAGGATGGACCACCACCAACTGTGATTAATGATGCACCACCAGCATATGTACCACCAGTTCAGAAGAAAAGAAAAAAAGGTGAAAGGATCATTTTGAAGAAGATTGCGAAAATTACAGTTGAAAAGATGGTCAAGGGAGCAGCTGTCAAAAGCCACTTGTTCTAGATTAGGAACTCCTTATTGCTTATGGGGTGTAGTTTTTGGTGGGGTTATACTTTTTGTGCAGCTGGTAATGGGGTTATGAATCCATTTTTTTTGTAAATCATTCAAACAAAGTAAATAATTTGTGCAGTTACCTAGATGATTGCATAGGGGCTTATGGGGTATACCCATTTTTTGAATGTATGCCCAGACTTGTATGTATGCCCACAACTTTATGGATTCCAAGTTTACTCAAGTAATATATATAAATCAGTTATCAGATGTCATTTCTTTTTATCAGTACTTCAAAGAGGTCTTGCCTCATGCTTCAGTTTCAGTTTACAGATGTCATAATGTTTGTGTATTCCAAGTTCACAGATGTCATTTGCTTTTGTTTTTTCTATCGGGTTGCTATCTTTCATGTCCATACAAAATCCAGTTTTGTATTCCAAGTTTACAAATGTTTACTTCAACATTGTGAAGCCATATACAGGTAACATGTTAGTAAATTTACAAACTTTCAAATCTTTCATATATTACATAAACATTAACAGATACATTGCCATAGAGTTTCTAAACTATGGCAAAGCCATTACAAATCCTTCCATACCAAACTTCAAGAAGAGAATAAAAACCACATATGTTAAAAAGAAATGCTGCTATAATCACCAAACACATCTGATGCAACTTCATGTTTACCTTCATCTTGTTCATTTTGTTCTCCGATTGCTTCACATCTGAAATCAGTTGTGGCTCCACTTCAATTTCTTCCCAATTTTCTGAACTTTGTGCACCAGCACCAATTCCATGATACTTTCCTTGATTACTAACATGAAGACCATATGGTGATTCTTTATACCATAGGCTTGGATCAATCCATTGGAAGAATCCACAATTCTCCATTCCACTTGTTTCCTAAACATTGAAGACATATGAATCTATATATGAAGAATATTTTGCTACCTCAATCACTAACTTTATACTTACCTTAAATTTAGGGCAACTCCAAAATCTCCTGTTAGGGTTTTTCTTGGTCCATGATACTTGCATCTTCGCAGCTTCTTTACAGAAACAAAAAGGAACGTCTTCATCAGCAGCGTCGCCTGCTCTCAACTGCCTTCGATGATGGAGAATGCTTGAAGAAGATGAAGACGTCATATTGAAGACACACTTTCTTAGCTTGAATCTGCGAAGAAGACGAACCCTTTCTTTCTGTTAGTTTACTTTCTGTTGGTTTAGGTTAGATTAGCGTTTATATTTGTAAATGCATGTCACATGTCCAGCTGGGTTGCCAAATCAGATATAAAATGCCACATCAGCTTATTTAACTTGTTAATCAGTTAACTAGGTTAAATATTTCTATTATTGATTAAAAAACAAAAGTAATTACTATTAATGATAAAAATTAAATAATGTTGCTATCACTGATAAAAAAAGACAAAAGTTGTTGCTATTTTAAGTGATTTGCCCTAATATAAACCACAATGGTGGGATAATTTTATGATACATGTATTTATAGATTGATGTGTTGTAACATAAAATTTATGATGACGTTTTTAAAAACCGTACATTAAAGTTTGTACTTTTAATTTTTTTAAATTAAAAAATAAAATAAAATTTATGGCCGAAAAGCTTTGGTCAATTTTCAACTCTTACACCTTATTAATAGGTTTATTCTTTCCAAAGTTAAGATTTATATTTAAAAAAAAACAAAAAAGAATTATAAGTCATTTAGTTTAATTTACTCTAACCTTTGAATATTTAATTATCCATGTAAATATGTAGTAGTTTTATGCAGCACACCATAAGTTATCACTCTTAAAAATGCTTTGTTTGAAAAAAAATTTCATAAAAATGTTTTAATTAACATTACAAAGATGATATATAAATATCATCAATATTCATACATTCTAAGTGTATGAAATCATCCATCAAATAATATACATTCACATACATTCAAATTTATGTAAGTGTATGTTCACATTATTTTTAACGAGTTAAGAGATATAAATGTATGTGAATTTATTAATTTAACATTTCATCTTTAAAATATTAATTAAAACATGTTTATGAAAAAAATTAAAAAGTTTATTTAAAGATGTCACATTCAGGTAGGGGTGAGCATGGGGCGGTTCGGTTTTTGGCCGAAACCGAACCCAAACCGAAAATTCTGGTTTTGAAATGGAGAAACCGTTCGGTTTCGGTTTTTCCCCGGTTTCGGGTTTTCGGTTTTCCAGTTTGGATTACCGGTTTTTCGGTTTACACCCATGGGTTTTTTGGTTTTTGGTTTTTCGAAAACGGTTTGGTTTTTGGGTTCAAACCCGAAAAATCTTAGACACCTTTTTACTAAATTTGAATTTTTCTTTACTAAAGTTAAGCACTATTTGATAAATCACTAAAAAATAATTGTTTATGTTTGAATTTTTAATCGACTTATGTGTTAATTTGATACTTCGAATTGATAAAATTGGATATTAAATATTAATTTAGTTGTTTTATACTCTAATTTATTAAATTTTCTAACTTAGGCTTTGAATTAATTTAAGTAATTTCATCATGTAAAATATAATAATAATGTTTATACTTTATACCAATTAATTAGCATTATCTACTTCACATATAATTAAAATAAGCATAACTATTAATAATGTCAATTAATTAGCATTTTAACATCATAAATATCAATTATATATATAATTGAAAAATGTTTCCTTTAATATAGGAGTAGAACGTAACATTAAATATGAGTGAAATTAGAAATAACTCAATAAATATATATATATAATATTTATAAAAATTAAATAATTTTAAAACCGGTTCGGTTCGGTTTTGAGAGGGAATCCGAAACCAAACCATTTACTCCGGTTTTTTCGGTTTCGGTTTTTTTGGTTTTTCGGTTTCCCGGTTTTCCGGTTTTTTCGGTTTGGTTTTTCCGGGTTTTTCGGTTTTTTGGTTTTCCGGTTTGGTTTTTGCTCACCCCTACCTTCAGGTGCGCTGCATAATCAATGGTACTCTCTCGAACCATTAACTATAGATATATATCAGGTACAAAAAAATATCTCTCAAAATCAAGATTGGTTCGGTTTTGAAGAAACATCGGAACCTAAACTGTTTACTCTGGTATTTTTAGTTTTTCGGGTTCAGTTTTTCTGTTTTTTTTGTTTTTACTTATTTAATCAATATAAACTTACTCGAATTTTCAAACACTCGTACTCTCGTAGCGCTGTAAAATTTTGACCTATATAAAAATATTTTTCTGGATCCGCCACTACCTACCATCAACAGCAACAGAGGGTTCAAGGTTTATTATTTATTTTTTCGCTAGATTTCTTGTATAGATCAATGTTTTTGTTTGATTTCTTGTTTAGGTGTTGAATCATATTAATTTCTTGAGTTTTTTTTATTAAAAATTTGTATCTCTAGCAGATACCAAATATGTTATATTTCAGACGTTGTTATATCAAAGAGTTTTAGATGTTGAATCATAAAGTTTATTTGTTAAGTCAAATAGTTTGAGTGTTTAATCATAAAGTTTTAAGTGTTGAACCAAAAAGCTCAAGTGTTGAATCATATACAACACATGTATTATATCAGACTTGTTATAACATCTCTTGCAGATACCAAGAATTTGTCTGTTGAATCTACGATTAATTATTCAATCGAACGGGTATATGGTGAATTAACCAAGAGAATGATGTATATTTAATGAACATGTTAAATCATATAAGATGTTTCTTGAAATCAAACTAACGTATGTACATTGAAATAATACACTTGTTGAATCAAATGATTCAATTGTTGAATCATTATTAAAACAACACGTGGGTCGTGAGTTATTTCAAAGTTACATGTGTTGTATCAACGTTTATATGGGTTGTATATGCCAATAAATATGTGTTGAATCCACGAAAATGTATTTAACCAAAGAGCATACATGTTGAATCAGTGAGTGATATGTTATGATTCAACAATAAATGTATGTGTTGTATCAACGTTTATATAGGTTAGATCTTTCAATGAATGTATGTGTTGAATCCACGTAATATGTTGAACCGAATGAATGTATATGCTGAATCAACAACATATGTGTTATAGTCTATGATTCAACAATACAATAAGCTTGTCTAGAAAAAAGTTGTCAAAACGAAAATTAAGGTGGGTCCCCCAACTTTAAAGGTTGTCTAATGATTGTAGAATGCTTCTCAGATTTCTTGCGAATATTTGATTTCATATACATACATACATGCATACATACATACATACATACATACATACATACATACATACATACATACATACATACATACATACATACATACATACATACATACATACATACATACATACATACATACATACATACATACATACATACATACATACATATATATATATATATATATATATATATATATATATATATATATATATATATATATATATATATATATATATATATATATATAGGGTGGGTTCAATGGAAAACATACATGCATCGGAAAACCCAGGAACCACTTTATAGCCATTAAATCAGGTGATGCATCACACAAAAAGTCGATTCATCACGCGGAAATTTGATGCATCACGCGGGTAATTTGATGCATCACGCGGGAATTGTGATGCATTTGTGGTTGTGCATGGAGGTTTTCCAAGGTTTTCTGATGCATGTTGGTATCCATTGAACCCCTATATATATAAGGGTGGGTTCAATTGAGTACCATTTATTATACAGCATACCAATAGTTATCACTCTTTAAAAAAAAATTTTGATATTTTTTTTTATCATAAACATGTTTTAATTAGTATTACAAAGATTATACATATAAATTTCACACAATTACACTTTTTAAGTGCATGAAATCATGCATCATATTCATATTAATGTACGTTCATGGGTGGCTTTTAGGGTGTGCGAAAGGCTCGACCGCACAGGGCCCCCAATTTCGTAGGGTCTCACAGTTATAATAAAGATCTAAGTTTAGACCAATAAAAATTTTATGTATTTCACATGTATAGATTTTGCATATGTGCGTTAAAATAGAATTCATGTCAAATTCAATTTGATTCGTATTATTTATTTTAATTTCTCACTAATCAGTTTTTTTGTTATTCACGAACTCGACTTTACCAATTAAAATTGAGTCTCAAAATGACCAATTTACTATTTAAAATACTTAAGAGGTGTTGTAATCACAAGCATAAAGCCTCCAAAAATCCATGAGACGCCCTGATTCACATAAAATATATATATAATCGCATGGTAACACACCAAATGTTGTAGAGTACTAGTGGTCATTGCTTCCCCAAGACATTCCAGAAGAGTTTGTAGGTGCATGACGTATTTATTTATACAAATGGGCTGGCTACATTAATTAATCAATCGTACAGTAGGACCTTTTATGGCACGTTTTACTTGACCCAACACCTAACCCTTCTCTTTCTATCAAAATCCAATGGATATTAATTTATTGATTAATCAACCGCTTGACATAGATCAAGTGTCCACTGCCAAATGTGGGAGGGGTTCCTTTTGGTTGAGGTCTCGAGTTCGAGCTTTGCCAATGACGTTTCTTCATAGGTTGAGGTGTGAGGTTTGGTCCTCACCCTCAAGATGTCTAACAATGATGCTAATTACAAACCACTAACATCTGCAATTTAAAAAAAATTATTGATTAATCTTTATGCGTCCATAATGTCTTTTGATTTGTTTTGCTTTTATATGATTTGAATTTCATAAAAATTAATAATTAGCTAGTTTATTATCCGTGTATTACACGAGATTTTTACATATTTAACATGAATCTAAAAGTACCACTGACATCTGCTGTTCAAAAAAAAATTATTGATTAACCTTTATGCGTCCATAATGTCTTTTGATTTGTTTTGCTTTTATATGATTTGAATTTCATAAAATTTTATAGTTAACTAGTTTATTATTTGTGTATTACATGAGATTTTACATATCTAACAAGAAGTTAAAAGTAAGAGAATACAGTTGGATAAAAATAGACTAAGGGGCGTTTGTTCACAGAATTTTTTCCACTGCGATTTGCATTTTGTTAATTGATTTGCATTTGTCAGGATTTTCTCAAAGAATCTGCATTATCTTATAGAAAAAATTTGTTAATCTGAAGAATGCAAGGTAATTGTGATTTAAAATCCTAGGGGGAGGCTGAGTTTTTACAAAACAAAGAAGGAAGAGATTTAAGAAATCAAGGGATTTTAAATCCTTGCTGAATTCTGTGAACCAAACACAGGATTTTAAATGCAAATCCCAGTGAATCCTAAGAAATCCGTGAACCGAACGCCCCCTTAAGGAGATTGCAAGGTAAGAAGCGATCGATATTCATAAGTTTTCAAAACAAAATCCCTAGTTATTTTATAAATAAATTACTTTAATTTTTTTATTCATAGAAATCGTAGGATAAATATGTCATATCTTCGTTAATCCAAGTGGCAATCTATTTAATCGTCAAATGGCATATAGTTACTCATTTAATACAATAGATAGATAGGATTATGATATTTCTGTTAAATTCTTTGAAAGCCAGTAAACCAAATGACACATACCTAATTACTCAACCACTAAAGACTAAAAAAATATATACATCATGATGAATTTAGAACGAACTATGATATATTAATTTAAGATATTATTATAAAAGATTAATAACAACAAAATTATAAATTAAAACACTCAAAAACTATTTAAAAGTGTCTAAGGGAGTTGTGGAAACTGGAAAGGTGATCTTAATTAACTCGTAACTATCCGAAGGAGATTCGTATGGTATTTAAAAAAAATAAAATTTAACACAACGGAATACAAAAACGAATCTACAAGATCGCATCAAGTAATATATATGATAAGTCAAAAAAATACACGAAAAGGATTGTATATTTCAATTGATTGCATGAACACGCGAATGAAAGGCTCTTAGTATCTACATGTAATAGCATAATCGAACGACGTCAAGTATGCAATCGAATATGCGAAAAACGAATGAAGAACATACCTTTTTGTGTGTGTTGTGTGGACGTATGGTACACATGGGAGGGGGACAAATTTTTGTTAAATAAACAAAGAGTTTATGTGATAATTAAACTCTCATTAATTATCTCAAAATCCATGTGATTATCCTTAGTAATTTTATTCATATAATTATCTTTACAATTATATAAACATTCCATAAATAAAAATATGCATCTTTTATATGATCAATCTATCTATCTATATATATTAATAAAAGAGAACAATTCAGGACACATGTTGCTTCCTCATCGCATTAAACTTTCATTTTCCCGCCTTTTTTCCATAATTAAATATTTCATTTATTAATTTATCTATTACTAGTTTGTTACCCGCGTATCACGCGGATATTTTAACATATATATTTGTTTATATTAAATACATAGTACAAGCTAAGAATAAAAATATTAATTTTATTATAAAAATATAAGAATTATATTATTATTTGACATAAATTATAATTTTTTTTAGAATTCTAAATAAATATGAATACTAATATGTTTTTTTTATCATGTTTAAACTTCCTATTATGTTGTGGTTATCAAATATTTAAATACGAATTTTTTGTTTGAATTGATTTTAAATCTTATTATATTAGATGTCAATTTAGAAAGATATGATGCAGATATTATTTATTATTCTAGAATATGATAGACACGTGTAAATTGCTTGTGATGACACATGATATCACGAGAAATAAGTAAAGTTTTTCATTTATTATTATGGTTTATCATGAAAAAAATCAACGTGTTTTCATGTTTTTTGCGTTTTCGTCCATCAATGTTATTTTTTCCATAAAAACCACAAGTTAATTTATCTTTTTTGGTTTAGTAAAATTTGGACATTAGACTCCGATTATAATTTGTGAAATGAGTTTTTAAAAACTGAAAAACCGGGTTTTAATACGTGCAAATTTCACTAAACCAAGAAAAAAAATTAACTTGAGAACTTTTATGTAAAAAAATAACATGGAGGGACGAAAACGCAAAAAACATGACAACATGTTGGTTTTTTTTCATAATAAACCCTTATTATTATTTATAATTATAAATTATAATTAGGATTAAAACATGTAACATTTAATTTAAAGTTTGAAAATAAAAAAAATTTGTTTTATAAATCAATTATATAATTCTTGATAAAGCATTTTAGGTAAATTAAAGGTTAAATTAGGAAGTATTTAAATCATTAATTATATGAGTAATCTTTTACTTTATTTAAAATCAATTATGTAAATTAATTGAAAGAGTTATATTAGGCAAAATGAGCGGGAAAACAAAAATTAGGAGAGCTGAAAAAGTGACACGTGTCACGAATTGTTTTCTTTTATTATTAATAGATATAGATTACTAAAAGAAAAATCTATTTTGAATACTTTCCTATTTAATTCATGAAATGCAATAAAGGAAACACATTAAATTTTTAAATAATTCAATATTAATTTTATAATTGTTTTTAGCAGAAAAATTTATTTAGAAGTAAATTTGTATTTAATTTTAGGGTGTATTACGAAAAAAATCAACAAGTTTTCTCAGTTTTTGTGTTTTAGTTTTCATGTTATTTTTTTTTTCAAATAGTCTTCAAGCTAATTTTTTTTTAAAAAATCTTCAAGTTAATTTTTTTCTTGGTTTTGTGAAATTTATCTATTAGAGTCAGGTTATAATTGATAAACTGAGTTTTTAATGACTGAAAATCGGGTTCTTATAGTCAAATTTCACTAAACGAAAAAAATTAACTTGAGGATTTTTCTGAAAAAATAATATGGAGGGACGAAAACACAATGAAATGAAAACACATTGGTTTTTTCATAATAAATCCTTAATTTTATATTAAAATTTTTAAAAACATAAATAAGTATTCAAAATACCCATGTTTACATGGGTAACTAAGCTAGTATCTAATAACAATGATATAAAATAATGGATACTACTAATAACTATCTTTGTTTTATTTGCGTAAAATTATCTTTTTAATTATCCAATAATCAAAGGATAGTCTCAATTCAAATAAATACATCCTTTTAGTTAATGTCTAATAATAAGTAAAAAACCAAATAGTTATTTAATATAACATCTAATGTTGTGCTTTAGTCCTCGTAGTTGGAGATATTGACAAATAATTATCTAATAATTAATTTAATTTCAATAATGGCATCAAATATAATTATATGTCATTAATAATGTCCAACATTATTTATTTGTTCGTTTAATTGCATCTGCTCAGTTGTGGTCATCAATGTGATCCTCAAGTATTTTATGATATCAATCATGATGTAGTAAGGATGTCATATTGACACACAAATACACTAAGGGGACGTTTGGTTCACAGACTTTTTCTATGGGATTTGCATTTTTGTCAAATGATTTGCATTGTGCAGGATTTGCATTTGTCAGGATTTTGTCAAATAATCTCCATTATCTTATAAAACAAATTTGCTAATCTGAAGAATGCAAGGTAACTGAGATTTAAAATCCTAGGGGGGAGGCTGAGTTTTTAAACAATAAAGAATGGAGGGATTTATAAAATCTTAAGATTTTAAATACTTACTGAAATCTGTGAACCAAAAATAAGATTTTAAATGCAAATCCCAACGAATCCTAGGAAATCCGCGAACCAAACGCCCCCATAAAAACATTATAGTTAATTACTTATTGTCACATGATAAATGACTATCATGCCCTTTAAACACTTGCACATGTTTTATTCAAAAGGATATCACAATCACATACTAGTTGATGTTTAGAAAAATCGTTTATTGACATTGAAAACGACACGACATAAAGATCAATGAATCGCTTTAGACTTTTCAATCCGAAGGCGCCACCACGAGGCAGGATCCAAAGTTTTGGTATGAAACTTGCATATTCTCTAAACTTTACATACGACTCGTTGTTTTTTGATGGATTATAAACGCACCTATTTTTGTATCCCTTACTAAATCTCTAATTATGTATCGCACCCTTCTTATTATTAATCTATATCTTATTTTTATATCTTTATTCTTCTGTTATTACTCGTAAAGATGTAATATTTAACCATCTAACAACATATTTGTTTGTTTTAGGGTCGTGCTATAGCTATACGCACACCTCCCGTGATTAAATTTTACTAATCACACATCTTCTTGTCTCACATGATTTTTGTTAATGACGTGAATGCCACTAATTAAACTTAATATTTTCTCTCATATTAAAAAAAAAGTGTGTAATTTGTAACGTGGGAGGTGTGATTAGAATCACCTTTGTTTTAACAAACGGAACAACCCTAAATAATCCAAAATTTATATTTGTGACATTATTTTATGTAGAGTTAATTACAAAAATGGTCCCTGTGGTTTATCCTAAAATTTGGATTTGGTCCCTGAACTTTCAATTTTGCAAAAACGGTCCTTATTTTCATAGTTTGTTTGCAATTTTGGTCCCTCAACCTATTAACTTTTCTAATATGACCAAATTACCCTTATTTTGATGCAAACTATAAGGACCATTTCTATAATTAGTTTTTAACTCTTTTTAATCTTAATAAAATAAATTATTTTTAAGTGTTACTTAAATTTAATAAACTATAAAAAATAGAAAAGAATTATTTAATTATTTATGTTGGTTAATAAATGATTTAGATATTTTTAGTCTTAAATAATTTTAACTTACTATAATCAAAGTGTAAACCAATCAAAATTTATAATCGAAAATATTATTTATGTTAAGAAATTATTTTTTAAAGGTTCATAAATAAGAAAGTTTTTCTTTATAATTGTTTATACGGGTTCATACATTTATAATAAAAAATATTTATGTTGATCAAACCACAAATACCATTTATGTAATTGACTCTACTTTATTTTTAGTGTTAATTAACTTTAATAAATTATAAAAAAATTATTTATGAGCTAACAGAATTAAAGTTAAAAATATTAAAGAACATAAATAAATAAAAAAATTTAACGTTTAATTTGACCGAGTTAAAAAAACTTCCAAATGGTCTAAGACAATCAAATTTTTATTTAACGTGTCAATTATTTTATCGTTTTAATTTTTAATTACACCAAAAACGATTTAAAATTTTAGGTCCATATAACATCTTTGAGATTCATGATTAACAACTTTTATCATCTAACTTTGGTTTGTCAGACCTTTACATAAAAATTGAGAAATATAATAGGTTATTAATCTTTTTTCGTCTTTCAATTTGACTTTTCATTATAATCCGATTAAATCGACACCTTAAAAATTTAAACCATTTAGATTTATCACTTTACCATTATCACATTGCTTTGATATAAATGTGAACAGATTATAAAATAGAATCTTTGGCCGCTTTTATTTAAGAAGAAAGTAAAATATTTGACCAACAAACATATTTTTATTATAAATTTATGAACCAACATAAATAATTATAGAGTCAAATATTTTTATAATATTTTATATACGAAACTTCTAGAAAATAGTTTCTAAACATAAATGATTTTTTTGATTATAAATTTTGATTGGTTTACACTTTGATTATAGTAAATTAAAATCATTTAAGACTAAAAATATCTAAATCATTTATGAACTAACGTGAATAATTAAATATTTTTTTTATAGTTTATTAAATTTAAGTAACACTAAAAAATAATTTATTTAATTAAGAATAAACAAGAGTTAAATAATTAATTGTAGAAATGGTCATTATAGTTTGCATCAAAATAAGGGTAATTTGGTCATATTAGAAAAGTTAATAGGTTGAGGGACCAAAATTGAAAACAAACTATGTAAATAATGATCGTTTATGCAAAATTGAAAGTTCAGGAACCAAATCCAAATTTTAGGACAAACCACAGGGACATTTTTGTAATTAACTCTTTTATGTATTTCGACAATTCATCCTTATCATGAATGAGTAACGTTTCTTGTTCTAATTACAAAGGTGACGAATGTGATGACGTAAGATGTTTGACTTTTTTATTTGGACTATTCTTGATTTCATTACATGTGTGGCTATTTTTAAAATTTTAAATTATTTTTGGATTATCTATGTCCACTGATTGATTGATAACAACGTATCATTAATGCCTCAGTGAGTTGTACCTCGACAATATTTTGTAAAAACTCACTTCTTAATTTTGTTAAAAAAACTCACCTAACCAATTTACTCACCATTTACGTTACCACATTTACGTGACGATCATTATTTACGTGACTTGTACTTTTTAGTAATTTTTAATGCATTACGTTACAAAAGGTAAAAAGTAATGTAAAGTACATTACCTTTACGTTACCAAATCTATTCTTGGGAAGGAGCACAATGAGATTTGGTAACGTAAGTAAAAGTTTTTTTAACGTGATAATTCACCTTTTGTAACGAAATGCATTAAAATAATAATAAAAAGTACAAGTAACGTAAATATTGGTCGTCACTAACGAAAATGTTGGGTAATGTGATTTTTTTGGGTAAAATTTGAGAAAATAAGTTGTTTTCTTAGGTATTTTGTAATTATCCCATTATTAATCCTATTAATTAATTATAAATAATAGGGTTAATATTGGAAAAACCCCACGGACTTTCATGCAATTATCGATTAAGTCACTGAACTTTTTTTCCGAGTATTTAAGTCCCTAACAAAGTCTGTCTTATTCAAAACTATATATTTTTAACCTGCTACCTGCTTAACAGGTAAAACAATTAGTTTCTGGAATAGTTTATTATTAAAAAAATCAATATTCTTTTTCAATTTTCATGATTAAGTCACTGAACTTTCTTATTTTTTGTTTAGGTCACTGTACCGTTTACCGGTTAGTGACCTGCTAAGCATGTCAAATATATAGTTTTGAATAAGACAAAAATTGTCTAGGGACTTAAACACTCGGGAAAAAAGTACAGTGACTTAATCGATAAATTCATGAAAGTTCGTAGGGTTTTTTCAATATTAACCCTAAATAATATTACATCATGGGATGAACGTCAAATCATAATAAAGAAGATGTATCTTCAATCCATAATTTATCACTTATTCATGTTTTAACAGTAAAAATGATACGAATTTAAATAAAAACGGGCGTTGCTATATGTACACTCTTTTTTTTAATTTTTACTAATCACATACTCCTTGTTTACATGATTTTTGTTAATGACATGAGAACCAATGATTAAAAATTAATCTCCTCTCACATCAAGAAAAAGATGCGTGATTAGCAATGGAAGGTATGCATGTAAACTTAGCCCTAAAAACATATCCAAACACCTCACTTGCAAAAAAGAAACATGATATAGAGTAGTTGCATTGCATATGAACATTTGTACCATTATTACATGATATGTGAACACAATAAACTTCTCTTTACAACAACCAAAATTAATACAAATAATAAATTTATAAATTTAGTGATTAATTAATATATCTCCATATAAACAAAGATACGATTAATCTATCTAGATTTGATCACTCAAACATGCTCGTTTGCTTACGAATCATTAAAAAGTCATTCAAAGGTAAAATGATCTTTTAATGATTTCATTAAAAGGTAAACAAAGATCTGTCTTAATCTTTATTCGAAAACCCGAATCCATTTGCTAGTGCATGGACCGTTGGATTGAAGGCCAATCTTCCCAGAATACCTTGTTTGTATGGCAAGAATGTTTTCTTCTTCATGTCGTTCGAAACCGCTCGGTTCACCGTGTAATGTAACTCGTGAGCCGATACCCGTCCTCGTCTCTTCGACCCGTGTCCCGACCCAGACTTATCGGATCGCATGCTCGAGATTCGGAAATCCTCATCGTGTTTTCTGAATATAGCCGAGTATTTCTTTAAAGGGTCTCTATCCATAGCTCGACCATCCGAAGCACTTCTAAACAAGAAAAGATCCATAAAGCTCCATTTTTTCGACCCTTTTCCCGACCCGCAAGCCGAAAGAGTAGTACAAGTTGAGGACGACGACGGTGGCGGTCTGACGGCAGTGTTTACCGCCACCGGTGGTGGTTGTTCAAAGCCTCGAAATGGAGGAAGCGATCGAGTCCTTCTACTTCTCGACGAAGGTAAATTACCATAAAAGATAGAGCCTCTATCTCTTCCTCTTTCTTGAACCTTTGCTGGTGGCGTGATCAAGCTCGGTTCCACGAGCTTCATCACGCCACCATGGAATAAATCATCGGCCGTAGCCGATGAATCTCGATAGAGTTCACCACTCACATCAAACGCAAAGTCGCCATCAAACAAACTTCCGAATGATTTCGGAACACCGGGTTTTTCCTCCCATGCGAACGGAACGGTTGCATGAGAGTTCCGTTGGGATTCGGAGATCATAAGCTCATCAAACTCCTCATCAAGGTGGTTTATTTCGCTGATTCGAACCGGGCTCGGTGGAGCACTGAAGTAGTAATCACCCATAAGTCTAGGAGTCGAGGGGGCGCTAGCGTAAACCGAAGAATTGAAGTCGAAATCGATCGGGTTCGCAGGTATTGCAACCTCCATGTTTGTTCTCACGTTGAGCTTTAGTTCAAAACATTTTTGAGTTATGGGAAGAGGGTGTGTTTTATAAATTGAACAAGAGGAGAGGAAGGAGGGTGGAAGGTGGGGTGGGGTATGGGGTGGTGGGGTAGGGTATGGGGTGGGGTGGGGTGGGATTGATGAGCCAATAAAATTGACTGGAATGATAAGTCTAAGTTGCCGCCTTGGAGGCTTGGAGCTTACTTACTTCTGGAACGTTTGGTTTGGCATGTCTTACTTGTGTTAGCCGTCGTCAGCCTAAAATTATTCTTTTGTACAGAGAAGGACAACGGGTGTACCACCTTTTCCAAATTCATCATTTTAAACATCTCAACATCATATCAGTTTTTTACTATCTATCATTTCCATTTTAAAACATTAAAAATACCTATCATATTTAAATTTTCTATCACAATACTCGTTAACTCAATATTTTAGAAAGAGAAAGAGAGAAAGAGGGAAGCCGCGGGAGGGAAGCCTCACCGTTGGGGGGGGGGGGGGGGGGGAAGAGCTACGAGGCCACCGGAGGGGGACGATGTTCAAATCCAGCGGACGATGTTCAAATCCCCGCTGGAAAGGCTGCCGGCCTCAATGAGGAGACTATCTCAGATGCTCTAAAACATTAAAAATACTTATCATTTTCAACTTTCTATCCCATTATCCACTTACCCTATTAATTTTCGAAAGGGAAAGAGAGAAATCGAGCGGGAGATGGAACCCGTCGTGGGAAAGATTCAGCAGGGCCGCCGATGGGAGGAGCGGTGTTCCTGCCGGGGTGGCTGAGGTGGCTCCACCTCAACGGCTCGTACGATCGAGTAAGAATTTTCTTAATTTTATGGAATTTTTAACTATAGATTAGGCCATAAGATATGAGAAATAAAAATCATAAATATACTAGATATAGGTATACCGAGATCTGTATCGGATTGGATTACAATTTGGTACGGTTTTTCTTGACTTTTACAAAGAAACAGTATAAAATTGGACCGAACCATACTGTAAAACCGGATCATATCGGTTCTGGTTTTACTTCGATTTAATACTAGTTGTTGGTTTTTCAGTTCAATTTCAAGTTCTGCAATTGTTGTATTAATTATGTGAAAATGAGACATATATCGTTTATAAGCTCTAATAGGATATTTGGCCTCTGGAGAACGAATGAATTGGTGACATATTAAAATCTAAATTCTGTTATAAATAATTATACATCAAGAATTTTTTTTATTTATAGATTTTTACAGAATTTAAGTAATCTTTTATTAATTTTTTTTTTAAAATTTCAAACACATTAAATAAATAACGCATCCAAAAAAACACTATAATCTAGTAACACTTGCATCCTCATATTTATTATTATTAATACATTAATCAAAGAATTTTATCCTATAAATTTGTCCTATATGAATAGAAGAGTGTCGATTAATATTATAAAATAAAAAATATTTAAATCCGTCAATAGCAGAGGGGATACTAAAGCCAAAAATATGGGTCAATGGACCCTATTGTTTTATTTATTTTTTCATTAAAAATGTAATAGTTTAATATCAAATAAAACCTTCATCCAAAGAAATTATAAAAATAGACATCATTGATTAAGGAAATCTCTTGTCATGTTACTTTTTATTTTTATAATATAGATTTAGATGAAATTATTATAAACTTACATATGATATATATGTATATTGATAAACTTTATAACATTAGTTTCAATCTAGAATTTTCGTGTGTTGTAGCTCTTTGAAAGAGATGATACTTTTAATTTTTATAAATGAGTTTGGTAAACTAGCGAGCCCGGTTGAAAAACTATGCTTTATTGGTATGAAAAATCAGACTCTATGTTAAAATATATCATAATGGAATGAAAAACTAAAACACATGTATTATATAGATAAATATATTCATATACCATATCGGTACATTTGAAAAAGTACGTAACATTGTCCCTTAATATAAATTAAAAGTGTAGTTTATAGTTATTCGTGGGTATAAAAAGGTAAACTTATTTGACCAAAAACTCAAGCACCTTTTGAAAGTTATTTCAAGTTTAAGAGCTTTTATTTTCGAATCAAAAGTCCAAACTCCTACTAACAAAACGAAACTTTTAAATTTGAGTTTAATAATCAAAAGATAAAGCTACTAAAAGCTTTCAAAAGTTTATTGTCAAACACATCCTACGAGTAATAATGTTTAGGCAACCAAACTAGATAACTGATTAATTATTAATCATGTATTCTAACTTTTATGATAATTTAAAAAATGAAAACATATTTTAATATGAAATAGACTAATTACTAATTAGTTTATTGAAAGCAAATGTCCCACTCTGTCTTGTGTGTGTATTTACTTGAGAAAAAGTCTTTTATATTTAACAAATCTATTTAAGATCACTCTAAAGTTTGTTTGATGGGTTATCCAAATGTTGGGAAATAGTTTAAGTAGGTTCAAGCTGTTAGTTAGACTTCTCAAACTGTTAGTAGAGTTTATATGTAAATCCAAAGTTCATGCTGCTAGTTGAAGAAACTCGAGCTGCCAGTGTAAAAGTTCAAGCTGCCAGAGTAAATCAACTCGAGCTGCTCTGTTCAAGCTGTCAAGTGATTCAAGCTGCTCAACAGTTTCATAAACAGAAAGTGCTGATTTTCAGGAAAAGATATCTACACGAAGATTCCAGCATATCTACTATCAGAAAGTCATAGTTCTTCAAGGAAACATATCAAGAAGCAATATAAATACATAGAATAGGTCTTTCTATTGTATAAGAGTTTTCTGCATATTCGAGTCTGTAATTGCTTTTTGTTTAAGTTTTCATAAGCCTCTAAGGTTGTAAAACCCTAAGAACAGTCTGTGTTCTTCGTCTAATCAAACAGATTAGAGGTGATTGTAATCATTGAGATCAGCAATACAAGCAGTCTTGATTATTTATTGTGTTTATCTGCTATTTATTCTGAAAGCTTTTGTTAAAATAATTAAGTGTTATTCCGCAAACTTCTTAATTAAACTTTGATTCAAAGCAAGATTATTGATTTATACTATGATATATTCAAATCAGTTAGTCTTGGTTAATTAGTTTTAGATCCTGACAAGTGGTATCAGAGCCACAGGTCGTTCTTTGTTTTTCAAAGTCGAAAACTTTCTTTTAAATTTTTAATCTTTTGCAATGGAATTTGAAAATAGCAGCAGTGGATCTGGGCAAGGACTCAAAGTGCCTATGCTCAAGCCCACTGAGTTTGAGATGTGGAAACTCAGGATTCAACAGCATATCCAATTTATTGATTATGCCATATAGGAAGCTGTTGAATTTCCTCCTGTAGTTGATCCAGAACTTGATGATGAGGGAAAACCAGTCAAAACCCCTCCAAAAACTGAACTTGAAAAGAAGGCTAGAATGAATGAAGTGAAAGCTCTTACACTTTTACAAATAGCCATTCCTAATGCTTATCAACATCAGTTCAAAAAGTTTTATACTGCTCATTCTCTTTGGAATGCTTTAGAGAAAAGATTTGCTGGTAATGCCAGTACCAAGAGAAATCAAAAGGATCTTTTGAAACAGCAGTATGAGAACTATTCTGGTGGCAAGAATGAAAATCTTACTCAAATCTTTGACAGGTTTAACAAACTGATAAGTGAATTAGAAAGTGCAAAAGTCAGCCTGGATCAAGATGAAGTCAACAGAAAGTTTCTCAGATCTCTTGGAGAAGAATGGACAGTTTATGCTGCCCAATGGAGAACAAAAGACACTCTTGATGAGATAGAACTGGATGATCTGTACAATAGTCTGAGAGTGTTTGAGACTGAGATTGATGCTAAAAAGAAATCTTTTTCTTATAATCACAATACTGCTCTTCTGTCTTCTGAAAAATCTAATAGCAGTGATTCCTTTTCAGGTGGTGATAGCAACTCTACTAAAGCTCACTATGAGGCTTTTGTGGCCAATGATGGACTGTTTGCCCCAAATACTGAAGATTTAGAACAAATTCATCCCGATGATCTTGAAGAGATGGATTTAAAATGGCAACATGCAATGCTGACCATGAGGGCCAAACGTTTTCTTAAAAGAACTGGAAGGACCAACTTTCAAGCTAAAACAGAAGGCAAACCAGCATTTGATAAGACAAAAGTTGAGTGCTACAAGTGTCATAAGCTTGGTCACTTTGCCAGAGAATGTAGATCTCAAGGACAACAGTCATCAAGGACTCCACAGCCCAATCAGACATCATCATCAACAACACTTGTCTCTCAAGAAGACAATGTGTTTGATTGGAGTGATCAGACAGAGGAAGAGTTTCAAAATCAAGCTCTGATGGCAGAAACATCAACTGTCTCTTCCACTGAACTACCAGCTGAGGTAAATTCTAAACTCTGCTCTCAATCATGCAAGAATATGGTTAAAAAATACAGAGATCATAATGAGAGCATGTGCAAAACTCTAGCTAAGATGGAAGAAAGGAGATATGAATACATGCAAGCCATAGAAGATCTTGAAAAACAGATCAATGACTATAAGGACAATGAGATTCAAATGGGACATGATAGAACATATCATGAGTGGGAGAAAAAGGAACTAAATAAGAAAATAGAATCCCTAAATAAAAAGGTAGAAGTGACTGAACAGAAGGTGTTAGAGGCTAATAAGAAACTAGAATCTGTTAACATAGATCTAGGTAACTTCAAGTTGGCAAATCAAAAGCTGGAACACCTAATGGAAGTCCAATTCAAAGATAGGGTAAAATCTCAGGTTAATCCCAAAGAAGGCATAGGATACAGGGCTACTCCACCTCCATACAACAATAAGTACATTCATCCAATGAGTGAAGTTGCTGATAGACTTGTCAATGAACCATTAGATGAGTCTATGACTACTGTAGATCCTATCCTTGATACCAGCCCTGAATCTAAAGAAGATCAGATTCAAAACACAGAGTGTGAGTGCACAATAGCTGAGAGGGCACATAAAACAATGAGTGCACCCATAGAGATCCAAGCCCCCAATAAGAAAGGAAAAGAGAAGATGAGTGTATGCAATGCTTCTCCACAAGTTTCTGTACATTCAAACTGTAACACTGCATCTTCTTCAAAGAATAATAAAAGGGGTAAAAATGTTCCAGTCTGCACATGCCAAAAGCATGGTGTTCAAAAGTTTCCCAAACAACAGCAGGTAAGGGGAAATCAGAGGAACAAGAACCAGAAATTGTCAAATAAATCTGGTTCTCCAATTCAAACAGTCAAAAGGTGTTTTCACTGTGGAAGGAAGAATCACTTGGCCAAGAACTGTTTTTATAAACCAACTGTTGCAAAACAGACTGTAATTCATAAAAAGTCAAGTCCTATTCATGGAAAAACTTCAAAGGTGAAATCTTCCACATCAGTTCCAAAGAAAACAGTTGATCACAGGCTTTCAAAAGTTAATAAAAAACAGTCCACACACCAAAAACAAGTTTTGGCAAAGCCTAAATTAAGTTTTAAACAAATATGGTGTGTCAAGGACAAATCTTCAGATCAAACTGCTGATGCAAAAGATCAGACTGCTAAGCCAAATTCTGAAGCTGTTAGCACTAAAACCACAGATCAGACTGCTAAGCATCAATCTGGAACTGCTAGTGAATCATCTGAGACTGTTAGAAGAAAAGATGATCAAAATACCTGGCTACCTCATATAATCACTAAATACTCTCCAAAAACTCCATCAGTAGATCTCACAAAATATAAAAAGTCAAAAACAGTGTTTAGTTATGTCAATATACAAGGCCAACCCAAAACCAATTTTGGTTTGGGTTTACTCCACTACTGACTAAGCTTTTATTTGTGCAGGGCAACCACAGGTCACCTCATAAAACAAGATGGCATTTGGACAGTGGATGCTCTAGGCACATGACAGGCAATTCTGAGTGCTTGTCAAATTTCAAAGGATTTGATGGAGGATTTGTTGCATTTGGAGGCAACTCAAAAGGAGGTAAGGTAATAGGTAAAGGTACTGTTAATGCAGGCAACATGATTTTCCATGATGTTTTGTATGTTGAACAGCTTAAGTATAATTTATTAAGTGTCTCTCAAATCTGTGACAAACAAAACATTGTTCTGTTTACAGATTCTGAGTGCATTGTCCTTTCAAAAGATTTCAAAATTCTTGAAAATCTTGTTTTACTAAGAACACCAAGAAAGGACAATGTTTACTGTCTGGACACAGATCTTTTATCTAAATCAAATACTTTAAGCTGCTTGATATCCAAAGCATCATCAAATGAGTCTGCCCTTTGGCATAAAAGGATGTGTCACATGAACTTCAAGTCCATGAATGTTTTAGTCAAAAAGAATCTGGTAAGAGGCTTACCACAAAAGGAGTTCATATGTGATGATCATTGTGTAGCATGTCTTAAAAGCAAGCAACACAAAACTTCTCATAAGGCCAAAGTAGTAAATTCACTCTCATCTGCTCTTCAGCTGCTTCATATGGATCTATTTGGTCCAACATCTGTTTTGAGTTTGAATAAAAGGGCTTACTGTTTAGTTATTGTTGATGATTTCACCAGATTTACTTGGGTTTACTTTCTTAGGTCCAAAGATGAAACTGCTGAGCTAGTTAAGTCTTTTATCCTTAAGATAGAAAACCAATCCAACTCAAAAGTTAAGGTGATAAGATCAGACAATGGAACTGAATTTAAAAATCACATTCTAAACAGTTTCTGTGAGTCCAAAGGCATTGCTAGACAATATAGTGCACCAAGAACACCACAGCAAAATGGTGTAGCTGAAAGAAAGAACAGAACTTTAATTGAGGCTGCTAGAACAATGTTAGCTGATTCAAATCTGCCAATGACTTTCTGGGCAGAAGCTGTTAATACAGCCTGTTATGTTCTGAATAGGGTTCAGGTTGTCCAATCACAAGGGAAAACTCCCTATGAGTTATTCCATAACAGAAGTCCCCTAATAGCTTTCTTCAAGCCTTTTGGATGCCCATGTACTATTCTTCACACTAAAACTCACTTAGGGAAGTTTGAAAGTAAGGCTGAAGAAGGATTCTTTGTAGGATACTCAAGTCAAAGCAAAGCCTATAGAGTATACAATAGTGTGTCTAAAACCATTAAAGAAAGTGCCAATGTTGAATTTAATGAAAATACTGCAAATATCAAAGGCACTGGTCCTGATTGGTTGTTTAACTTAGATTCACTAACAAATTCTCTGAGCTTTGTTGAGTATACTGCAGAAGCTGATGCTAACAAGATTGAAGCTGCCAACACAAATTCTCATGCTGCCAATACAAATTCTCAAGCTGTTGGCACAAAGTTTCAAACTGCTGCAGATTCAACAAATTGGGATGAATACATCACTATACAACTTCTGTCTTGTGATCCTCCAGGGGTCCTGAATGCTCAACATGATACAAATCCAGACACTGAAGTGCAACTCCCAAGTCCTAAGAGCACAGCTCCACCCCAAAGGGAACCAGTCCCAGATTCAAGTCAAGCTGTTACTGAAACTGCACCATTCACTGGTCCTGATAGCGATGATACAAATCTTGGATCCTCTTTTCAGACAGAAAGAGAGCCTACCCTCAGAGTTCACAAGTATCATCCTCTCAATCAAATACTGGGTGATCCAAGTACTCCTGTACAAACAAGGAAGATGGTTCACAATGAGACTGCTGCTGCTGAACAAGCAGTTCCTGAATTCAGTCTAGCTGCCTTTGAGAATGCCTGTTTCATGTCTCAACTAGAACCTAAAAAGGCATCAGAAGCATTAAAAGATTCATCCTGGATTGAGGCAATGCAAGAAGAGCTTCTACAGTTCAAGATTCAGAATGTATGGACTTTGGTAGATCTTCCTAAAGGTAAGAGGGCAATTGGTACCAGATGGGTGTTCAGAAACAAGAAAGATGAGAGAGGGATAGTCATCAAGAATAAAGCAAGGCTAGTAGCACAAGGGTACACTCAAGAAGAAGGCATAGATTATGATGATGTATTTGCCCCAGTGGCAAGAATTGAAGCCATCAGACTATTCTTGGCCTATGCAAGCTTCAAAGGTTTTAAAGTGTATCAAATGGATGTGAAGTCTGCCTTTTTATATGAGACAATTGAAGAAGAGGTCTATGTGTGTCAACCTCCTGGTTTTGAAGACTACAAGTATCCAGACAGGGTTTACAAGCTGGACAAGGCTCTCTATGGTCTCCATCAAGCCCCCAGAGCATGGTATGACACTCTGTCATCATACCTTCTACAGAATGGATTCAAGAGAGGCACTCTGGACAAAACACTTTTCACTAAGTCTATCAAAGCTGAGATTCTGCTTGTCCAAATTTATGTTGATGACATCATCTTTGGCTCAACAAATGACTGTCTGTGCAAAGAGTTTGAAGCTTTAATGCACAAAAAGTTTCAAATGAGCTCAATGGGAGAACTCACTTTCTTTCTGGGATTGCAAGTCAAGCAGAAGCCCACTGGCCTTTTCATAAGTCAATCAAAGTATGTGAAAGACATACTAGAAAAGTTTGGGTATCAAGACACAAAGGTTGCAAGCACTCCAATGGATCCTCACAAGCAACTCCATACAGTCAAAGATGGCATAGATGTGGACATACATTTATACAGATCTCTCATAGGATCACTCATGTATCTAACATCTTCTAGACCTGATATAATGTTTGCTGTCTGTGTGTGTGCTAGGTTTCAATGCTCTCCAAAGGATTCTCACTTGGTTGTTAAGAGAATCTTTAGATATCTCAAAGGCCAACCACACTTAGGCCTATGGTATCCTAAAGACTCTCCCCTTGAACTAACTGCTTATTCTGACAGTGACTATGGTGGTTGCAACATTGATAGAAAATCCACAACTGGTGGATGTCAATACTTAGGAGCAAGACTGGTCTCTTGGCAATGCAAAAAGCAGACAACTGTTTCCACATCATCCACTGAAGCAGAATATGTAGCAGCTGCAAGTTGCTGCTCACAGGTAATGTGGATTCAAAATCAACTGAGAGACTATGGTATGAATTTTTTATCCACTCCTATTTATATTGACAATTCAAGTGCAATCAGCATTGTGCAAAACCCAGTGAAATTCCCAAAAACCAAGCATATAGACATCACATTTCATTTCATAAGGGATTGTAATGAGAAGAAATTAATCCAAGTTACCAAAATACATACTGATGATCAGCTAGCTGATCTATTTACAAAACCTTTTGATGTAGGAAGGTTCACTTTCCTGGTTTCAAATATTGGTATGGTGAACATGGATTAATTTGTTTTCATTATTTTCTACTTAGTATGCTTATTTAAGGGGGAGTCACTGTTTCATTAAAAAGATGCATCATTTTCAACTAACAGCTTGAGTATTTTCTCAAGCTGCTAGTTCATTTTCTCGGACTGTTAGTTATTCACTTGATCTGTCAAAGTGTGCAGGGTATTTCGGTAATTTCAAATGTGTGTGTGCGGGACCCAACCTTTTTCAAAACCTTTAAAGGTCCCAGTTTCGTTCAGTTGTAACTACCAGTTACAAAATTTTCTTCCACGGCCTTTCTTTTCCCTCTGAACGACTCACACACTCTTCTTTGCAAACCCTAAACCCTTCGTTTGATCTTCAATGGAGTTTGTCAAAGAACACAACTGCCTTCCATACTCTCTCAAACACTCTGAACTTCAGCCATTCCATGATATGATGGATTTCCTACGCCACTCCCACATCCACCATGCCCTAAATATAAATCCCACCATATACATATCGCATATCGAACAGTTCTGGAACCGTGCCACTAGTCAAACCATCAATGGTATTCCCTCTATACTATCCAAAATTGATGGAACTCCCATCATCATCACTGAGGAATCCATTCGGCACCATCTGCATCTTCAAGATGCCACAGGTATAACAGACCTAACCCTTGATGCTTTACATACTGGTCTTTATAATATTGGATATAGGGGTCCTGCTGATTCATTTACTTTCTTGAAAGCACATTTTTCTCCTAAATGGAAATATCTTGTACATATTATTCAGCAGTGTATGAGCCCAAAAGAACTGGTTGGTCAGAATTTTCTTCTAACATTGCCACTGCCTTAGTGTGTTTTTCAACAGGCCAACGGTTCAATTTTTCAAACATGATTTTTCAGGGGATGTTAAGGCATCATTCCCTAAAGAGTGAGAAATTCTTAATGCATCCAAGATTTTTGGCAGAAATCATTGCACACACCTGCACTACTTCTCATTTACATAAAAGGATACATATTTCCCATAGGCACTCACTATCTTCAATCAAAAGGCTTTTAAAGCAAAGTGCCAATTTTTTGAGTGTAGATGTTCCATTGCCTCCTGCAATGATGAACATCATCCCAAGAAACAGAGGAGAGGGTCCTGAGCAGGCTCAGCCTATCATTACTGCTTCACCCCCAGGACCCCAACCCACTCCTCATGATACACAACCTTCTTCTGATCCTTTTGAACAGCCACCACCCCCACTAAAATTTCTATATAAAAGGAAAAAGGAACCAGGAGCTCCTTCCTCCTCAGCCCTAAGACAAGAGCCATATATCCATGTGCAGGAGGACACTTCTGCACAGAATATCCAAAGGGAACCAATTGAGGACACTCCCATCCTCACTCAGGAGGTGAACATCTCTTCAGAGACTGTTCATATGGGTTCTGTGGCTGGCACTACTGCTGTCTCTGCACAAGAGGCACAGGACAGTGCCAACATCACCAAGACCACGCCCATGGCAACAGCAAGTGTGCAAACACAAGCTGGAAGTCCCCAGAACCAAGAACAGAGTGGCACAGAGGTTTCTACTTCTGGTATTCATGCCAGTGATAGATCACAAGCACCACAGGTGTTTACTGATCTTGAGGCTAGTCTGCAACTAATGCTCTTGACGGATCCCAAGATGAAACCTGTTGTAGCTATGCTGGAATACCAAAAGTCCATCATTGCTGCACAGGGTGCACAAATTCTGGCCCTAAAGCAATCAGAAATGGCTCAAAATCAGAGAATGGATTATCTCCATAAGGGGTTTACCCTTTGTGGAAATAAGATCATTCAATTAGAGCGTTTGATTCAAACCCAAGGGGCAAAGGTTGTAGGTCCTCCTGACCAAACCAATGCTTCCAAAAAGGGGGAGAATCAGGAGGTTCCTGAATCAGTCCAAGCAGCTCCAACATCATCAGTCCAAGCAGCCTCAACAGTTCCACCTTCTAGGCTAACAGTCCCAACAGCTTCTCAAGCTGTTAGCCTAGAAACTCAAGCTGCTGCCTCCTCAAAAGCAACTGGAGTTGTTATAAGGGAAGGTGTTCAAGCTCCATCAAGTACAGTCCAAGCTACATTCTCTGCTGCAAAAGACAAGGGCAAGGGCATTCTTATTGAGTCTCCAAAGCACAAATTTTCTTCAAAAGAAGCCCAGATTGCCTTTGATGCTGAAGTTGCCAAAAGGTTAGCAGAAGAACAAGATAAAGAATTAGATCAGCAAACCCAGCCCCCAATGGATGATGATGCAACTTTAGGTGATTACCTAAAAGGGTTTGTGGGTAAACAAGGAGAGAAGAAGAGAAAGATGCCAACAGGGCACTCCAAGGCTGAGCACAGAAGATTTCTGATCAATTTTGCCTTTGCAGCTGACATTCCAAAGAAAATGGCTCAGTCCATGACCACTGAACGACTGCAAGAGATCCATGACAAGGAGATGGACAAAAGAAAGAAAGCAAAAGTCTCCCAAGAAGTCCAACCATCACAAGAACCAGCTCAAACTGCTACAAGTCATATTCAAGCTGCTGCCAGTGCCCCTGCTCCTTCTGATCAAGCGGTTGCTTCTATTCCTACATCTGAGCCATCTTCACAAACAAAGCTGCATCAAGTTAAAAGGGTGTTGTTTGAGCAACAACTGCAAAAGGCCATGGAGATAGAGAAGTTGATTGATCAACATGATTTTACAAAGCCTCTGATCAACTACTGGTATGCCAAGTCACTGGACAACCGTGATTTAAGAGTTCAGTTTATAGTGAGAAGGGAATCTGGACCAGAAGAAGAATATGATACATTTTGGCATATGGTTCAGAAGTTGACCAGAGATGAGCTTATCAGGATGCATAATATTGGGTCTGTAACACAAGTTAGATCTGCTCTACCACAAGTGAAGCAAGTTATTAAAGATCTAAAATCAATTGTTGACCCTGAATCTGCAAGGAAAGAAATAGAGGATGCTGTGAAGAAGGGAAAGAAGATCAAGCAAGTTGATCTGTTTGTCAAATCAAGGACATACAGAATCAAATTCTCAGATGGCCCCGGTATATTCTTCAATCTCGAATTTTATGATTTACCAAAAGATATGCTGCTTCAGATAAAATCTGTTAGGATATCTTGTGATAGAGATGAGATGAAGAAAGAATTTTTGAAGGCTGTAGATCAGAAACTTGCACAGTTATAAGTTTTTGAAAGCCTTGGTTTGTAAATAACAGTTTACTTATTCATTTCCATTTTTGTATAGAACTTAAAGTCTTGTGTAAAATATTTAAGTTAGGGGGAGATTGTTGGGAAATAGTTTAAGTAGGTTCAAGCTGTTAGTTAGACTTCTCAAACTGTTAGTAGAGTTTATATGTAAATCCAAAGTTCATGCTACTAGTTGAAGAAACTCGAGCTGCCAGTGTAAAAGTTCAAGCTGCCAGAGTAAATCAACTCGAGCTGCTCTGTTCAAGCTGTCAAGTGATTCAAGCTGCTCAACAGTTTCATAAACAGAAAGTGCTGATTTTCAGGAAAAGATATCTACACGAAGATTCCAGCATACCTACTATCAGAGAAGTCATAGTTCTTCAAGGAAACATATCAAGAAGCAATATAAATACATAGAATAGGTCTTTCTATTGTATAAGAGTTTTCTGCATATTCGAGTCTGTAATTGCTTTTTGTTTAAGTTTTCATAAGCCTCTCTAAGGTTGTAAAACCCTAAGAACAGTCTGTGTTCTTCGTCTAATCAAACAGATTAGAGGTGATTGTAATCATTGAGATCAGCAATACAAGCAGTCTTGATTATTTATTGTGTTTATCTGCTATTTATTCTGAAAGCTTTTGTTAAAATAATTAAGTGTTATTCCGCAAACTTCTTAATTAAACTTTGATTCAAAGCAAGATTATTGATTTATACTCTGATATATTCAAATCAGTTAGTCTTGGTTAATTAGTTTTATATCCTGACACCAAACATGACATGAAAGGAATTTTAAATTCAAATTTTAAATGAGTGTGTTTATAATTAATTAAGTATATCTATAAATAATATAATTACAAAGATAAAATAAAATAAAATAAATGTTGGACTATAAATAGGTAAATAATAAAACCATAGGGACTAAAAGCGTCACAATGAAAATGGTAAAAAAAATGTCATTCTTACATATTTAACGGTTGTGTCGTTAAGTTTAACGGATGAGGGACTAAAAGTGAACAAAATTAGCAAAATAGGGATGAAATTTGGCCTTATTAAGTTTGAGAGACTGAATCTGGGTAAACCTCAAACCACAATCACGAAAAATGTCTTTTACTCAAAATTAAATTATATCTATTCAAATATATTATAATCTACTTTTAAATTACAATCAAATCAAACAAAATCTAATATTACTAAGTTACTAATTATAATATAATATTATATAAGTTTTAAAAAATATAAAAAAATAATTACTATTCAAATATATATTAGAACTATATAAAATTAATAGGTTATAATAAATAATAATATCACTCTTATATACTTTTGTTTAAAAAAAATGTTTATATCTTTACCTTTTAATTATTTATATTTCATATATGTTAAAAATATTCGCGTAATATTCGGGTAAATAAACTAGTTATCTAATAATTAAGTAACTAGATAATTATTTAATTACAATCCAATAACATTTTTCTCCTTAAAAATCACATGTTACATTTAAGCCCTGTACTTTGAGATTTTGACAATCTATATATTATAACAAGTTGTATGGTGTCCGTGCGTTGCGACGGATGTATTGCTATGTATTTTTTTAATAAAGTAAAAAATAAGGTAAAATCATATTAAATTAAATTATACTTTAAAAAAGTTTAAAAATGAACTGAAAAATAAACCTAAAATTTTAATGTATATTGATCTAATAAATACTACACTTGTTGTGCTGTAAATGCAACTTATATCTCTAAATAAAAGATAAGTTATGAAAATTAAAAAAATTAAACGTATTTTATTTATTAAATTTTAGTTACATGGTGTTTTTGTTACTAATTCATATATAGGTATATGAAAATTTATTAATTCAAATATATTTTCTCATGTTTTCACGTTTAGGTTTAATATATGTTTTACTTGAATTTTTTTAGTTTGATTTAATTATAAAATAAATAGATAGATGGATATATAATACTTTGTTACTAATCCCTATATGGATACTTAAAATTTATTAATTTTAATTGTTATTTCGTTAGTAGATTTTTATATTTTAGTTTAATAAAAAAAACAAATCAATAAATTACATATATTTATTTGGATTATTTTTTTGTTTAATTGTATTTTGAGTATATATTAATATTTTCATGTTAGAAAAAAGTATAAAATTTCTATGTAAATTAGGCACACACTCACAATAATAGTTATAATAAATAAATTTTATAAAAACTGATATAAAATGTGATTTGTAGTGTTAAATTATAACATATTAAATATTAATTTTCTCTTGTGACATTTTAAAAATACCATAAACGTAAATAATTTTTTTATTAATTACTATAAACTAAATTTAATGTTATAACAATTAATTACATGAAATATTCTTTTATGTAATAAAATATTATTGATGATATATGGATCACATGTTATATTATATGTAGAAAAATTTTATTAATAAAATATTAATAATAAAATTATTATTTAATACTTGATAAAATAATTAACTAATAAAACAAACTATTTATACATGATAATAAAAAATAGTTAATGGTGCATGTTAGAAAACCCTCATTAAATTATAGTTAAATGGTGCATCTAAAAAAACCCACTTATGAATAATAATTCCATTAGTGAATAATGTATATATGTTTAATAAAATATTAATGATGAATTTAATTATTTAATACTTAATAGAATACTTAATTAATAAAATAAACTATTTACATATGATAATAGAAAATAGTTGATGGTGCATGTTAGAATAACCCTCATTAAATTATAATTAAATGGTGCATTTTAGAAAAACCCACTTATGAATAGTAATTTTATTAGTGAATAATGTATATATGTATAATAATAGAAAAAATTTTGTGCCAAGTGTCGTTTTCTAAAGTACTCACAATTTTTTTTCCCGCCTAAATATCCTAAACTCTCCTAAATTAATTATCTAATTTATTTCTAAAAATTAAATACAATATAGAATTAATTACTACCTAAATTAACTCCAATATATTTAAGGCAACCTTATGAAATGATTTTAATAAGCTTCAAATTTAAATCTTACTTTTATCTAACTAGATTACTATTTTATATTAAAATTATTTTAATATCTTGGTAAAAAAATAATATATAAGTTTCAGATTTTAATATGTTAGTAATAAATATTTTATCAAATTTTTGGTTACAGTAAAACTATTTACATTGTGTTCCATGTAAAAATAAAACTTTATTATCATAGCAATTATAAATATAGAAATTAGATATATAAAAATACTACACACTGTTACTATACAAAATTAACATTATTCAAGGATTTTCATATAGAAAAATAATTAATTGTGTGTGTCACTTTAATAAACTTTATATTCTAAAAAAGCAAATAATTCATGTCGCATGTTATCACATTGTAGGTATTTATGTTTGTTTTCGCCCTATTTTTCTTATTTAGAATTTTAGATTAAGCATCTAAAATAAATACATTTAAAGTTTAAAAAATAATTTGTTATATTTTTATTTAATCAAATATAATTAAGGTAATAGAAATTTAATATCTTTTTAAAATAAATAACTCATCTATCTATCTATATATCTATCTATATATCTTAATAAAACAAAACCACTAACGTCACGTGTCACACCCTCATTCATCTAAATTTTTTATTTCCCGCCTTTTTTCATAATTAGATTTCTAATTTAACTAATTTATTGTTTAAAAAAATATGTAATCTAATTCAAATACTTTCATATTTTATCCATGTAATTAAAAAAAGAAATATTTTAAACATTATAATACTAATCTAAATTTACATTTAAGATAAAAAAAGTTGATATTTTGATTAAATTATAATTAAAGCATATAAAATTATTATCTTACAAATATGATATCTTCTCGATATAAAAAAAAAATCAATTTTCACCTTCACTTTTCATCGGAAAAAATTAATAAAACATATTATTATAAAAAAAAGATAAAAATTTAATACAACATATTATTATAAAAAAATAAAAGATAAATACAATTTATCATTTTTACAAATATAAATACATTCCATTATTTTTAATCTATGATAAAATATAAGTATATGTAGGTCCCGAAAGGTTTCCCAAGTATATAGCCTTAAGCTGTAGAGGGGGGGGGGGGGTGAATACAGCTATTTAAAAACTACACACTCTTTTCTCAATGTTTGTATGTATTATCAACAAAAGTTAATTACAAACAAGCTTGAATGCGGAAAGGTTCAAGCTGAGATGACAGATACAACAGTATGTTAACTAATCTAAGACAGACTTAAACTAGTTACAATGAATACACTCACTAGGAATTACTCACTGTGTTTACAAGACTCAGAGAAACAGCTTGAATAAGAACAGCTTAGACACCAAGCACTGTTTTATTCAAGCAGACTTGCATGCATGAAAGACACACTTGAATGCACGTTCACTCTTGGCTTCAGCACTTAGCTTTTTGGCTTGTCCTTTCAATCCTTGGAAGTTTCCTTTTATACTTTCTCAGAGGATCTAAGGGTGCGTTTGGTACAGGGAAATGAGGCTAGAGAAATGGAAATGAAACCATTTCCCTTGTTTGTTTAGCTTTGAGAAATGAGAAATGAGAAATAAAACAATTCTCATTCTCTAATTTTGATTCTCTCCAATGTAGTGAGAAATGGGGAGAAAAGGAATTGTCATTTCTCAACACAAAAAAACGGAGACTTCCTCTTCCATTCTCTCCCCCGCGCCCACCCCCCAAACCCTGTTCGCATCCTCCATTTGCAAAAAACTCACTTCCTTTCTCTCTAGAAACCTCTAGTTGGCGACCTCCCCTTTCCCCTCCGACGACCTCCCCTTTCCTCCTCTTCCTTCTCCGGCGACCTCCCCTTTCCTGCGACCCTCCCCTTCCTCCCTCTAGTAGCGGCGACCCTCCCTTTCCTCTCATTCCTTCTCCGGCGACCTCCCCTTACTCGTCTTCCCCCTTCACTCGTCGTCCCTCTTCACTGTCGCGACAAAACCCTAGCGGCGGCGGAACCTTCTTCTCCGGTCAGATTTGTAACACAAGGTATGTATTTTTCTCCCTATTTCAGATCTGTAACATAAATTAGTTTCTATTTTAGATTTGAAGTTAATTTCTATTTTAGATTTTTATTTCAATTGTTCTAGTTCTTGTTCAGATTTTTATATCACTTTCTACTTCAGATTTGAAGTTAATTTATGAACTTGATTTGTTAACTTGTTTGGTTTGTTTCAGATTAAATATCTGAAACAAATAATTATGAACTTGTTTATGTTGTAGTTTGAAGGTTTTATATCTCTCAGAATTATGAACTTGTTTATGTTGTAGTTTGAAAGGTTTCAAATTAAATATCTCATATTAAAGTTGCTTATGTTCAAAGAATTATGCTTGTTATGAATTTATTTATGCTTGATCATATTGTAGGTTTAAAAGATTGATATACTTGATCTTGTTGTATCTCTTGGTGGGGATGGAACCGTGCTTTGAGTATTTCTTTTGGTATGTGCAATGCTTCTTCTTTATGCAAACAATAAGCTGCATGTATAGTAGAAGTATCATTGTCACTAATACATTGAGGTCAAGATTGCACTAACTTAGAGCTTACTGATTATATATCATCTTTTAAACCTGAATTCTGGTGCTTTTACTTTACATTAGACAATTAGTATTTTATTTTTGTTGCCAGGGATTGGATATTTGGAAGTTAGGGAAATATATGATATTCTTTTGAAATCAACTCCAGAAAGCAGCAATATTTTTGCTGGCGTTCGAGGGCTGCTGTAAGACCCAACAACTCAAATCTTGCTTAGTTTTTTCTCTGTCAAGGTGTTAAATATGTTACTGTAATATACTTCCAACTTTGGGCAGGGTGATTGGGAAGCAATTGTACGTGCTTTTGAGAAGGACCATATAGTGAGTTTGATGAAATCATAAGAGTTGTTTGCCTATTCAGGTTTGAGCTCTATTTGGGGACTTTTACCCTTTCTGGTTCAACTTGTACCTTGGTAGTTGGTACAACATGCCCGTTCCTTTTCAACTTGTAAATATGGCTATTGTAATCTCATTTATAATTTAACTCATTATATTATCAGGTTTGGTACTATCCCATGGGGCTAGACACCATCTGTCAGAGATCCTATAGAGATGCCACACTTCTTATGACTTGGAACAATTCAGTTTGACGCTATGTGAGCTTTACCAAGCATTGTGTGCCTTTTTTATAAGTCATCACCAACCATGCTTTGATACTGCTCCAATTTGAATTTAGAAGGGTCATTGCAGGTCGTCTCAACAAAAGATCAAGCAAAGTATTTAGCAAGTCTTCGTATGTAAATCTTGTTTGTAAAATACACTTGTTATTAAAGTTTGTTTGATGTATCGAAGCTATGTAGCTTTTAATCGTTCAGGAATCTTTGTTAAGCTTGTTTGTAAATTGTACTTGTTATATAAAGCTTGTTTGATGTATCAAAGCTATGTAGCTTTTAATCGTTAAAGAATCTTTATAAAGCTTGTTTATGAATTGTGACCGTCAATTCCGATTTAGACTTTATTAATAATTCATCTTTATAAAGCTTGTTTATAAATTGCTCGTGTCTTGAAGTCTCTTGGTTTTGAGTAAAATGTGTATTTGGTCAATTTTCTTTTAACCGCATGTGTTAGAACATGGAAAACCGAATGGACGTTCGATAATAATTCAAGAGTTGGTTGGGAAGATTCTTCAGATGAGTCAACAAAAGTTTGCTTTGAATGTTGTTGAAATTTGATAATTAAAATTGTAGTATTTTATTTAATTACATTGGTAATTTTTTTGTTTGATCAATGAAATATTTAATTATTATTAATTTTTTGGATTTGAATAAGGAATTATTGTGAAAAATTATGATTGCAAATAATAAAGTTTATAGAATTCTCTACTAAATTCTCTGTTCTACCAAACAAATGAATCAATTCTCTTTCTCCAGACCAATTCCATTTCTCTGCAATTCCATTCTCTGTTGTCATTTCTCTGCAATTCCATTCTCTGTACCAAACGCACCCTAAGAGAAGTTTCTTTATTGGACGAAAGGAAAAGTGGAAAGTCTTGTTGAAAAGACAATATAACTTTTCTGCACATTCTGAAAAGCAGACATGCCTTCATGTTGCGGAACTTTTGTCTTTTCATTTTGTCTACTGTTGCATAAGCTTTAACTAAATAAGGAATGTCAACTTTGCGTCTTTCTTCCTTTGTCAAGGCCTATTTTGATATAAGAAAAAGGTCTGTCACCCTTTTTCAAATATCCTTTTGTCTTCATGTGACAGAACGGCGTGGGCAGGCTGAGCAGTTCTGTTTTCCACTTTGTCTTCGACTTTGTAAACTGATCTTTTAGCCAAAAACAGTACATGAGGACTTGGAAACATATTCCATAAAGTGTTTAGCCTGTTCACAAAGAACAGGTTCTGTTCACAAAGTACAGAACACTTGTAAACTGCCCAAGCTGCTCACCAGTGTAGAGCAGCGTAGACAGTTTATGTCCAGCCTGTTCAGTAGAAAGAACAGCTTGGACAAACTGTCTTTGTTGCAACACATGCAACATATAGAACAACTTTGGGCTGATATTGCAAATCATTTTCAGGTTTCAATAAGGCTTATAACAGGCCTTAAATTCAACCTTCAAATGCATCAACAGGTTTGATTAAGAATAGCCCCCTCAGATGCAGAACAGGTTTGACTGAGGCCTTTTTGTGCCTAACAATCTCCCCCTATTTGCAATAACCAGTCTAAGCTGGCCTTATAAAAAATCACTATATATTTTTACAGTACATTTGCTGAAATAAAATTACAACATCAAAGTAAAGTAAAAGATCAGTTTATATATACACTGATTCTTGATTACATAAAACAACACATGTTTTTACAAAAGTACAACTGATGTACTGATGTATATTACAACTGATGTAAAAGAAAAATTACAACTTATGTAATTAAAGTACAACTAATGTACAGCAGGTTTTGGACTGTTTGTGTTGGGAGCAGAGAATGGTAAGCCTGTCCAACTGATGGACAGCTTCCATTCTTCACCTACCCAGATGGTAGATGGACTTTACTACAGTGCAGGAGGACCTTCAAACATCTTTTCAAGTTCCTCCCTTGTATCCTCAAGTTCTTCAATTTCACTTCTGATGATCATAAACATGGGATCTTCAAGTTCACCTCTCTCATAAAAGCCTCTGAGCTAATCCCAGACGGCTGCTCTCCACCTGCTTGACTGCCTAATTGAAGCTGCAAGTCTGAAGGCTACAAGTTGTCTCAGATCCACCTTGTATAGATCTAATGCTCTCTGAAAGCATTTCTTCTGAGTTAAGGGATCTACAAAAAATGCCCTCAGCTCAGGCTCTTCAATAATCTTGTCATCTTCAAATTCTACTCCACTAGGCAGGCTGTAGTCAACTCCCTTCATCTCTACAGCATAGTCACCCTGTTCAATTAAGATGAGGAGTTGTTCAAGCTCAGTGTCTTTCCTTGTCCTCCTGGCCTTTATTTTTGGTTGTGTCACATAGACACCTTCACTAACTTCTTTTGAGATCAGGCCAAGATTCTTCACTCTCTCCATCAACTTTTTGACATATACCCTGATTGTCTTTGCCGTTTCTGACTTAGATTCACTCAGAGCAACTGCCAACTCAATCCATTCCCTGTACCCCATCTGTGCAACATCAGTGTAGTCACACGTTTCTAGTTCTGGGCCTGTTGCACCCATTCTGGTTATTTTCAACTTCCACTGACTGCCTTTTCTTGATATGGGAACAGCTTTGACAATTGCTTCCTTAGCAAGCCTTCTATCAGCAACATCCTGAAATTTTCTTCTTGCCAAGTTGTCAAAGTGGAATTGGGATCTTGCAGAGGGTACTTGTGTTTTGGTCACAGAGACCTGAGCACCCTTTTCTTTTTCTGCTTCCTTCTCTCCTGCTGATCCCTTAGCAACTTCCATTAATTTCTTTTGCACTTCCAGAGAGGACATTTTAACTTTCCTTGCCTCTTGAAGTTCAAAAGACTTAGCAGCTTAGGAAGATTCTTCTTCTTTCTTTAGAGCTTCCAGGGCTTGAAGCTGTTCTTCTCTGAACTCAAAGTATTTGTGCATGGGAAGGCCCGTTTCTTTAGCCCTGGCTTTGTGAAATTTAATTTCTGCTGCTTTCTGCTGTTGGGGATCAACTGCTGCTTTTTCTTTTCCTTTAGCTGCTGTAGTGATAGCAGCTTCAGGACTTTCTTCCTCTTCTTCTTCTTCTTCTTGTAGAATCAGATGCCTCCTTCTGCTGCTTGGCCTGTCCTCAGGAATGAATTCCTCCCCCTTAGACTGAGCAGGGTTTGGAGATTTAGCCTAAGTAGGCTGAGCAGCCTGGGAAGTACCTTCCATTATACCTGTATCAGATGCTCCTGCTGGTTGACCAGTGGGTGTTGCAGGCACTGATTTCTCCTTAGGAGAAGAAGTTTTCTCCCCCTTAGAATTAGTCTTCGAGGCAGTGAACAGCTTTTGATGACCCTGCTCATCACAGGTTTGACCATCAACTTAGACCCTTAGTTTAAAGTACCTTTCTTCACAATTAAGTTACTTAATTTTTGTTTTTATTTAACTTAATTACTGCGGATAATGTGGGTTACGTGTGTTAGTGATTAAAAAGGGCTCAAGTGATCTGACAAACGGTCTGACATGGACAACCGTTCCGTTTTGTGTTAACGACTTTTTCAAATCAACCGCCCAAATGTTTCTCTCTCATCCCTCTCACATTCAGATCCTATAAATACCCCCTACTGTTTCATCTTCGTCTTCCTCACTATTTCCAGAAATCCTCAAGAACCCTAAATCGACTAAGTGTCTTCTGCTTCTCAAAATCCCAATCCTTCACAAATGGCTCAAAGAAACAATCCCTTTCTTCCAGTGTTCGTTGGTGATGATGTAGTTAAACACTCATCAATTACCACAATGCTGACCATCAGACCCACTAACTACATTGCTAACCTAACCATTCCCAAAAATTATGAGGGGAAGGGTTATGAACAGATGGTGGAGTTTCTCAAAGTTCATCCGTTGAACTACGCTATGACTGCCACTCCTAGTGTCCTGTAAAGGAGATGGTGTACGAGTTTTGGTATACTTGTGCCTACAACCCCAACACCAAAGTCATAAAGGGGACTATTCTCAATGGGACTCAGACCATTGAGATCACAATTGATCTTCTCAGGGAGGTTCTTCATCTGCCAACTGCTGATCCATATGACAAGCCTCAACCTGAAAATGACCAAATGGGTAATTTGCTACGCTTCTGTGGTGTAGCAGAACCAAAAATCGGAGCTACGCTGTTCAGGAAGGATCAGTCTTCTACCTAGAGTTTTCTATTTGCCTCGGTGGTGATGTGCTTCGGAAGTAAGGTTGGTTCATTTGACCAACTAAGCTGTGATGAAGTCCCCATTGTTCTACAGCTGGTGGATGGGACTACAATAGACATGGCACAGTGGATTTTTCTGAATTTGAGGAACCTGGTACAACAAGAAAACCGTCCAGCTGCTGTTCGGTATCCACGGTTTCTGAGCCTCATCTTCAAGCATCATTGTGGTGAGCAATTATATTCCTCTCAGCCTTTACTTAATACTGCTGCATTCCCTGTAATAGGGAATAGAGTGTTTTATACTCCTGTTCTACCCAATGAGCCTCCTCTGTCAACACCAATGAGGAGTCTGTTAGGATTGGTGGAAGGACCCTCTGATGTGAGGGTGGATCCTGAACCTGCTCCCAAAGGAAAATCCAAAGCCAGGGCCAAGCTTGTTAAAAGGACCCTGGCAACCACTGAAGCTGGGCCTATCCACAAGAAGGCCAAAACAGCTCAGTCTGAGTCTGCTACCTTGACCTCTGTGGCTGAGGGGGAGCAGGCTCCTCACCCTGGTTCATCTGTTGAACCTGAAGCCTTTGTGGCTGGTGCCTCTGTGGCACCTGAGACCATGGAACAGACCAACCCACCTATTCCTGACCCAGTCTCACACCCTGTCCAAACAGAACCTATCACCTCTCCCCAATCACCCACTTCATCCATCAAATACCAACGCAAATCACTCGCCAAAAGGAAATCAACCCCAACAACCAGCTCCTCTGTTCCCTCTCAACAGGGTTCAGTTGTAAGAGAAGCCACCCCTGCTGCCTCTCCTATTTTGGGAGAAGGTTCAGCACAATTGGAGCCTGCTTCACTCCAGCCTGAGTCCACCCAGAGTCAGCCTAGACCCTCTGGTTCCTCCTAACAGGAGCCAGTTGTACAAACGGAGATAGCCACCTCAACTATTCCAGCCTCCCAACAGGCTGAGAATATTGAAAGACAGGAGCCCTCTCCACTCCATACTGTGTCCACACTGTCCCCTCCTCAAACTTCTCTACACCCTGAGTCTGCACGAGGTGTCTACACTGCTGGTTTAGACCAATCAGCAGATTAGCCTCAAACTTCTGTTCCCTATGATACAGCTATTCAACACCAAACAGCTGCTGAGGGACCAACCACTCAATCTGATGTACCTCAGGGAACATACCATCCCTTGGGTGAGGCTGCCCCTTCTATGCACATTCCATCAGCAGAATTTACCACTGCTGACGTTGAAATGCATATCCCATCTCCCCATGATGAGGTGTTATTACACCAAGGCACTGCAGAGGGAACACCCACTGGCCTTCATGAAGGTGTTGCAACACAAGCAGCATCTGAAAGGCCCCCAACATCAACCTCTTCTCCTGATGATGCAGCTACTGCCACTGCTGAAGGACCCTTTGACCCCTCCAAGCTGGGCCACATTACTTTTGCCCAGGCTATGGAGCTTCTTTCAACTGTTCCTCTTCCCTCTCCATCACATCCTCATACACCAGCCTCATCCCCTTCCTATCCCTCAACACAATCTAAACAGTCCACACATACACCTCCATCTCCTAAAGACCTGCCTTTGAAGGATCAGCTTACACTGCTGACTAACAAAGTTAGTTCTTTAGAATCCTCCATGTCCTCTCTACCTTCTCTCATTTCAGACTCTGTGTCTGAACAGCTTAAAACTGCTGGCAAGCCTGCTGACTTCGTGTCTTCAGGCAGGCCAGGTGTTGAAGGTGCTGGTACATCTCCTTTAAAGGGGGAGAAGTCATCTGCCTCGAAGACTAAGTCTAAGAGAGAAAACTTCTTCTTGCAGCTTCCCATTAAAAAATGCACTCTTCACATCCATTTGAAATACCTTAATGCTCTTATGAGCATCGTAGGCTAGATACAAACGAATTGTTTCTAGCCTGGCCACAGGAGCAAATGTCTCATCATAGTCAATTCCTTCCTCCTGTCTATAACCCTGAGCAACCAGCCTTGCCTTATTTCTAATGACATGACCTTGCTCATCCATCTTATTCCTGAAAACCCATTTAGTGCCAATTATAGTTTTACCTTTAGGAGCAGGGACCAGCTTCCATACCTTGTTTCTCTCAAACTGATTGAGTTCTTCTTGCATGGCAGTGATCCAGTTGGCATCTTTTAGTGCTTCATCCACCTTCTTTGGCTCCATTAGTGAAACAAAACTGGAGAACATACAGAAGTTCCCTAAGCTGTCCCACCTTGTTTGTACCCCTTTGTTGATATCACCAATTATTTGATCATTGGGGTGACATCTGATCCACTTAGGATCATTCTTCAATGAGGATTCTCCTAAGTTATCAACATCTTCAGCAGGTCCTGTTGAACACCTCTCAAGATTTTCAGACACACTGATGTCTTGAGCCTGTTCACTTGTTGAACATGACTGACCACTGTTGAACATATCAGCAGAGGAACCAGGAAAATCAGCATTGATAGGTTCAGGACATGCAGTTGTAATTAAGTCAGTACACTTATTCACACAGGGTGTATTGACATAATCATCATCATGCCCATCATGGTTAACAGGTTCCACACTGGATGTAGTGGAAGCTTTTGAGTCCTCTTCACTATTTGAATGCATAAGATCATCAAAGTTTAATTCTCCTAAAACTGATTCAGGAACAGCTTTGGTGGAAGCATTCTTGGACTCTTCAAAGGTGACATTGATAGATTCATCTATCACCTTTCTTTTGTTGTTGTACACTCTGTAGGCTTTGGAGATAGCAGAGTAGCCAACAAACACACCTTCATCAGCTTTTGGTTCAAGCTTTGATTCAGAATGAAGCAGGGACACCCAAAACATGGAAGTAACTGACATTTGGCTTCCTCCCTTTGAGCAGCTCATAGGGAGTCTTGTTGAACCATTTCACCACTAAGGATCTGTTTTGGGTGAAGCAGGTAGTGTTAACAGCTTCAGCCCAGAATGATGAAGGTAAACCATATGCACACAACATAGTTCTAGCAGCTTCAATGAGAGTTCGGTTTCTCCTTTCAGCAACTCCATTTTGTTGTGGAGTTCTTACAGCTGAAAAGTTTTGAGTGATTCCTTTCTCTTCACAGAAGTATTCAAGAATACTGTTTCTGAATTCAGTACCATGATCACTTCTAAGCTGCTTCACTTGGGCAGAGTTCAGCATTTCCATCTTCTTCACAAATCCAATAATTTCTCTAGCAGTCTCTCCTTTGCTTTTCAGGAAGATAACCCATGTGTACCTAGAGAACTCATCAACCATTACTAGAGTGTATCTTCTTCCTCCTAGACTTGGGACATTGACAGGTCCAAACAAGTCCATGTGGATTAAGAAGAGAGGAGTATCAATAGAAAAATTATGTTTGGATTTAAAAGATGATTTCCTTTGCTTGCCTTTCTTACAAGCTGTGCAGAGTCTATTCTTAGCAAAAGTCATAGAAGGCAAACCTGTCACTAACTCTTTCTTACAAAGTTTGTTGATGTTTTTGAAGTTCAAATGTGACAGCCTTCTGTGCCATAGCCAATTTAGATCTGCATTTGTTCTTGTGAGAAAACAGGTTTCAGTTGTGGGATCAGCAGATTGCATGTCCACAACATATAAACCTTTCTTTCGTTGAGCACACATCACAACTTTGCCTTGGGGATCCAATATGTAACACATGTGCTCATCAAAGTTAACCTTGTAGCCAGCATCACACAGTTGACTTATGCTAACAAGGTTATGTTTCAGCCCAACTACATAGGCTACTCTTTTGAACACTGCAGCACCAGCTTTAAGAGTTCCATATCCCTCAGTGGATCCCTGTACATTGTCACCAAATGTGACTTTTGGCCCTTTTTCAGGCCTGAGATCACTCAGCAGGTCCTTACAACCTGTCATGTGCCCTGAGCAGCCACTGTCCAAGTACCAAACCTGGGATGGTTGTTTTTCCTGCAGAGTGACAAGAAGAATATTAGTCATTTTTAGGGGAACTCATCACAGAGATGAGTTATCCTACTTCATCAACATTTGTTGATGGACTTGTGATATCAACACTAATATTCCCTATTTGAATGGTATCAGTTTGGATACCATTCCCATTGACTGAGATGTTTCCAACACTGTTTATGTTAGCTGTGAGGGAACCATCAGTGTCAGCAGGCCTCATGTCCTCAGTTTCAGGACAGTTTTTGGCCAGATGTGTCTTCATTCCACATTTATAGCATTTTCTCCTCTTAGCATTTTTGGAAGAAGACCTTTCAGAAACACATTCTGAGTTATTTCTGTTGATTTTATCAGCAGGTTTAGCAAACTTATTACTATTTGATGAATCAACAGCTTGAGTGGAGGGTTCAATAGCAACAACTTTGCCTGTCTCTTCTTTCCTCTTTTTAGGGGGACAGATATCAAAGATAGGAAGCTTAATTGGCTTTTGAACTTCCACAGGTTTAGGAAACTTATTCCCAAATCTCTCAGACTGAGCAATGGCTTTGCCTTTGTCCTTCCTGAGATGTGATTGATGCTGCCTATCAACATAATCATTATTTCTGGTTTTGAAAGACTTATTTTCATTTAAAACCAGTTTACCACTATGATTAGAAAACTTATTTGAAATCACAGCAGGTTTGCCTTCAACATGAGACTTACCCTTGTTAAACGCAGACTGCTTACCTTTTGAAAACTTATTTTCAAAATGTTCAGCATTAAAAGGATTAGTATGCCTTTTACCATCAGCTTTAGATCCAAAGCCTGTTTTGTCAACAGCCTTGGTGTCCACAGCTGCAGTTTGGGCATGTTTTCCTTTCTTTTGCTTGTGTGAATCAGTAGAGCACTTAGCAAGCTGATTTGATGGAGAATTCATTTCATCAGCAGCTTTTGAGCTAGGTTCACACGAGTTGTCAGTGTTTTGAGGCCTGACAAACCTGTTTGTTGAGATTAGTTTACCATTCACTTTTTGAATGAATATGTCTGGAAGCTCACCAAGAGTGGACAAGTCTTCTTTTAGATTATTAACCTCAACAATGGAAGCTGCTGTGTCAAGATCCCCTCCAAGATAGGCTTAAATTTGTGCATGGATTTGTTGACTTATGCGGTGGCTGACTTTTGTGCAGATTGGCACCAAGAGTCAACTATCTTTTGAAGCTTAGCATGTTTTATATTTGTTTCTCTCTTTTCTTCCAGTAAAATAGAGTTGATGTATTTTAATTCATCAAGCTCAGTTTCCAACTTATGGAAACTGTCCGGTTTACTGGATTTTGTTTCAAGATCAGTTTTAAGCTTAGAGATTTCAGATAATAAAACAGTATGCTTCTCAACAGAAGCTTTCAGATCAACAAGCATATATTCAAACATTTTAACTTTTTCTTCAGAACTATAATCCATAAAATTTTGTACCTTATACATCATTGTAGGGTTCCAGTTCTCCAAGCTGCTAAAAGCTTCAGCTTCAGCCAGATCCTATTTGAAGTTGCTTGTTGATGGGACATAAGTGTTGGCCATCAGAGAGTGATTGTCTTCTTCATCAGATGATGAATCAGACTCCTCCCAGTCACAAGTCTCTGCCATGAGTCCCTTTTGCCGGTTGGAAACCACTGAGAAAGCCATAAGGTACTTAACCCTATAGCCATCATCCATGTTTGTCTTGTGTGGTTTGGATGACTAACCAACAGCTTTTGACACACAGTCAGCAGCTATATGGCCAGGTTTGCCACATTTGAAGCACTCAGCTTTGGTCTTATCAAATGCCTTCTTTTTAACAGCATTTGAGCTTCCCTACAGCATGTTTATTCCAAACCTTTTCTTGTTGAACCTTTTGACAAGCATGGCTATCATTTGCTCATCATCCAGTTCAACAAGATCTGCATTGTCTTCCTCATCAGACACTTTCTCCTTATCATCAGCCTGTTGATCAGGTTGAGTGAACACATCACTTACCTGACTTACAGGTTGTCTCACACTGGCCACAAAGGCTGCACCTTTCTTAGACATTTCCAAGGCATTTCTCTTCTGTTGCCTTGACTGCTCATCATTCAGTAAGGATCCATACATGTTAAAAAGTTCCATACTTCTGATGGTACCTGAATTCCTTAAGATTGTAGAAAAATAATGTAACATCCTCGTATTTAATATATTGTAATTGGGATAATTAGATTGAACTTTTGTATTAAGTTAAATTATTAAAAATGTTTATGTATCTGGATATTTGGAAGTTGGTTGTTATTTTAAGAAATTATGAAATTGGAGAATTTTAATTTTAGTTATTAAGTATAATTGTTAAAAAGTTAGTGATGAATGAAAATATGATAAAAATCAGTATTTAATGGAACCGGATAAGTTGAGGGGCTAAATGTGCCAATAGCCGATACTTGGGAAATAAGAAGACTCTTGGTCTTTCATTTGTTCATTTCACTAAATTCAACTTCAAGAAGCTCTCAATCCCTCTCTAAAATTTCTACTAAAATTTGATATTGTGGAAAGAAATTCGTAGATTTCATCTGATTATTATCAAGGAAACGATCTGAAACAAGGTAAGAAAATAAATTTGAGTTTTGAGGTTACATTTTGAAGAATAAAGAAACAAAATTCGGATTTTTAAATCTGAAAATTTGTAATGCATGTTTATTATAGAGGTTGGAAATCATTCTTGGAAGATTTTGGAAGCTTAGGAAACAAGAATCGTTGGTTGAATCGTCCTAAAAGATTAGAAATCTGAATTTATATGAAGTTTTTGAGTTTTTGGAGTTTTTACTCATTTTGGTTGAATCTGGACGAATTAGTGTGTTATAAATGGGGAAAATGATGTAGAAACACCCCTTATATGTTTATCTAACATTAGATTTAATTGCATGTGGATAAAAATGGATATATGGAATTTTTAGTGCAAAACCCGTAGCTGCGACCTGCAAAACTGCATGTGAACTCGGCGAGTTCAGGGGGAACTCGGCGAGTTCTCAAGAACATTTTGAATAAATCTTCAAAAATTCATAACTGTTGGATCCGAATTCGGTTGGGACCCGAATTCGGATGAGACCCGAAATTGAATAGGACCGAAATCAAATTAAGAACCGAACTCGGATGGACCCGAATTCGGATGGGTCAACCCAATTCGGATGGGTCTGAAATTCAGTCAAAGATCCGAAATTCGGACAGGAACTCGGCGAGTTCCTTGATTCTACTCGGCGAGTTCTTAGCATTTTTGGGTAGTTCGAATGGGTTTAAAAGGACCCGAATTAATGGTCAAATAAACACACTTTTGGGATATTTTTTGTACTATAATAAGGCATATAATGGAGGGTTAATTGGGAATAATAACACCTCGAATGACGGTTTATAATATGAGTTTCGGATGATGCCTACGAATGTTGTAACACTTTAGTTTATACAAATTAATGCTAAATTGTTAAAGACCATGAAATGATAATATGCTTTCCTCATGGAAATGAAACAGGTCCCTTGTGGTGTTGTTTAATCCACAGTGTGGTACTTTGTGATCCGGTTGAAAGTCCGAGGAGAGATAAGATAATTTAAAGTTCAATAACGCACCCCACTGTGAGTACATATGATTTCGCATGTTTATATCTGCTTTATGATTTCTATTGCCTGCTGAGACATGTTGCTTCATTTTTCGTTTGGAATTCTACTAACTTGCGTAGATTTAGATGCACATTCACATTTGTTGCATTGTCCGTTCATTTGTTGTGCATCTAACGATGGACCGGTGGGTCACATCTGTTACTCCGATGTTACTGCGCTATATGACCCGGAGCTGATCCCTCCGAGGTTCTGGTAGGCAGTATGTCATCCCCGTTGTTATGTCTGTCTCAGATGGTTGGGTTTCATACCGAGCTTTGGGCTCGTAGGAGCGACGGCTCATGTGTGTCGTACTTTGTGTACGTGGAGAGTGCACGACGTGTGTCGTCGGTGCTACTCTTGTGGGCATCATAAGGATTTATAAAATGTGTAAATCTGTGTATTCACTAAGCATTCTCTTACCCCTCAGTTGTTTTTATTTTTACAGGAAAGGGTAAATCAGCTGTCGGACCTTCTAGTTAGGTCGTGTGAAGATTTGGAAGATTACATACTACTTAATCGGTAATTGTGATTTGGATCAATGTTGTAATATGTTTGGGATGAATGTAATAAAGTTGAGTTTGTAGACTTAGTATTGGAACCTTATAGCATCGTAGGGTGTCTGACTGTAATTGTATTATTTTATTTTGAAATTTTAATGCTTCCGCAATTGTTTAAGTATTCAGATCATTATGTAATCAATTATGTGGTGTATAATCCTGGGTGCATTTGTAATTGGGTTTATTGTGGCAAGGGTGTCACACGAGATGGTATCAGAGCAGTAGTTTGAGATTCAAGTGTCTGTGAGGTCTTGGTCTCAAACATTAGGTGATGATATGTAGTCGTTTAAGTAATGATCTGAACTAAGATAGGTTACGATCTTGTAATTATAAGAGATTGACTATCATACGGGACAAATGGGATGGTGTCTTTAAATTAATGACATGTTACTAAACAAGTTATATGTTTATATTTTCAGAACATGTCTGGAGGAGGAATGACACCCGAAGAAACCAGAGAGATGATGCTAGCCATGATGGGTGAGCAGAACAAGATGATACAAGATCAGTTTCGGGCTCGAGATGAGGCCGAAGCTAAGAGAAGGGAGGATAAGAGAAAGAACAAGGAAAAGGAAGGGGGCAACAATGAGGAACAAGATGACAATACTGGGTCATCTAACAAGCCCAAAGGTTGTCGGTTTAAGGACTTCAAGGGAAATGGGGCTGTGGAATTTAATGGATTAGGAGACGCTGTTGCCGCACTTGAATGGATAACGGAAACCGAACGAACATTCCGAATCAGCGACTGTGCTGAGAAGGATATGGTTCGGTTTGCTACATCGATGTTCACTAATGATGCAATTATGTGGTGGAATGCTATGGTGAATGTTTTGACGCTGGAGAAGGTTTCTGTCATGACTTGGGCTGAGTTCACGGACTTATTCACTCAGCAATACTGTCCGGTTGATGAGCGCCGAAGGTTGGAAGCGAAGTTTATGGCTCTGATGCAGGGGACTAAGACTGTGTCCCAATATGCTGTGGAATTCACGAGGCTGAGTCTGTTTGCGCCTCATCAGGTGGATACTGAAGAAAGGAAGGTGACCAGGTTCGAGGCTAGTCTGGATATTGAGATAAGAAGGGTTATGAGCAACGTCCGCTACCCTACATTTGCTGGCATACTTGAGGCTGCCAGAAATGTAGAGCAGATTCTGATCATGTCGGGTTATTCTATTGGGTCTGCTGCTGCTTCCACCAACCCAACACAACCGTCACCGCCGAAGCGCCAGCGCGAGGGAGGCTATTCTGGTTCTTCTGGGTCTTCACAGTACTCACCTCAACAATCTTATCGCCGTCAGTCTAGTTCTTCTGGCCGTGCTCGTGCCTATTCCATCAATACCGAGCCGCGATATTGTAATAGGTGTCACTTGGAACACTTCGACAAGTGCACTAATGGACGTGCTTGCTTTTGCTGTGGAGAGTTGGGCCATTTTCAGAGTGAGTGCCCAAGGAAAGGAGATGCCTGCCATAAGTGTGGTGTATGGGGGCACTACAGTAGGAATTGCAGAAAGAACGATCCAGCTGCTGCTGCTCCATCTTCGACCCGATCATCTGGAGGATCTAGTGGTGGTTCAGTCAACCGCCGGAACCAGCCACAAAGGGCACCGGCTCGTGCATTTTAGATTACTGCGGAGGAGGCTAAGGAAAACCCCGAGGTGGTTACTGGTATGTTTATTGTTAATTCCATGCCTGGACGAGTTCTTTTCGATTCAGGTGCCAACCGGTCCTTTGTGTCTACTGCTTTTGCTTAACTATTGTCGATGACACTGTCTAAGTTGTCTACTATACTTGACATAGAAATTGCTAGCAACACTCTAGTAAAAGTAGATCACGTATACCATAACTGCACGTTAGTGATTGAAGATGTAGTCTTCAATTTGGATATGATTCCGATAGAATTCAGTGAATTTGATGTGATAATCGGGATGGATTGGTTGATAGAGAATGAAGCACACATAGTATGTAAGAAGCGGATAATAAAGATAACTACTCCGGAGGGGCGTGAGATCTGTATTTACGGGGATAGGAGAAGTGAGGATCTGTGCTTATTGACTATTGCAAAAGCCCGAAAGCTTGTCGCAAAGGGATGTGATGCCTACTTAGCATATGCTATTGATGCTAAGGCTGAGAAGAAGACGTTGGCCGATGTGCCTGTTGTATCACAATTCCCGGATGTGTTTCCGGAAGACTTGTCTGGCGTGCCGCCTGAGAGACAAGTTGAGTTTCGAATTGATCTGATCCCCGGAGCTGCACCGGTAGCTCGCTCTCCATATCGCCTTGCCCCAACTGAGATGAAAGAAATGATGACACAACTCCAGGAGTTGTTGGACAAGGGCTTCATTCGACCGAGTTCATCACCGTGGGGAGCTCCGGTATTGTTCGTGAAAAAGAAGGATGGCACAATGCGAATGTGCATTGACTACCGGGAGCTGAATAAGTTGACGATCAAGAACAAGTATCCACTACCGAGGATAGATGACTTGTTTGATCAATTACATGGGGCGAGTGTATTTTCTAAGATCGACTTAAGGTCGGGGTACCATCAGCTGAAAGTTCGAGAAGAGGATGTGCCTACGACAGCATTTAGAACACGTTATGGGCATTACGAGTTCTTGGTTATGCCTTTCGGGTTAACCAATGTCCCGGCTGTCTTTATGGATTTGATGAACCGAGTTTGCAGACCGATGTTAGACAAGTCTGTAATAGTGTTTATTGACGACATTCTGGTGTACTCTAAGTCTGAGGCCGAACATGCTGAACATCTAAGGGAACTATTAGAATTGTTGAGGAAAGATTGTACGCCAAATTTTCGAAGAGTGAGTTTTGGCTGCTACAGATACAGTTTTTGGGACATGTTATTTCGGGAGCTGGGATTTCTGTAGATCCAGCTAAGGTTGAAGCCATAAGAAATTGGGAACCCCCGTGTTCAGCTACTGAAGTCAGAAGTTTTCTGGGATTGGCGGGATACTATCGGAGATTTATAAAGGATTTTTCGAAGATTGCAGTTCCGTTGACGGCATTAACAAAGAAGAATGCCCCATTTGTTTGGGAAACCATACAGCAAGAAGCATTTGAGATCTTGAAGAAGACGTTAAGCGAAGCACCGATACCTGCTCTACTGGAGGGCAATGAGGATTTTGTGGTTTACACAGATGCTTCGAGGTTGGGGTTAGGTGTTGTACTGATGCAGCGCGGGAAAGTAATTGCTTATGCTTCGAGACAACTTAAGCAACATGAAAAGAACTACTCAACTCATGATCTTGATTTGACTGCTGTTACATTTGCTTTGAAGTTATGGAGGCACTATCTCTACGGGACTAAGTGTCAGTTATACACAGATCATAAGAGTTTGAAGTACATCTTCAGCCAGAAAGAACTCAATATGGGCAAAGACGATCTATGGAACTTATCAAAGACTACGATTGTGAAATACTGTACCATCCTGGTAAGGCTAACGTAGTAGCCGATGCTTTGAGTCGCAAAGCTTATGCTAAGGATTGTTGCTACATGATGACGTCTACTATGTTAACGTCTACTATTATAGATGATGTCAAGGCCGCTCAAGAGGAAGCCTTGAAAGACGAAAATGTTGGTGCCGAAGATATAAGAGTACAAATAAAGAATATGGAAACGAGCGAGTCGGGTTTAAAAGGTGTGTACGGAAGAATCTGGGTACCGAAATATGGTGGTATGAGGAATGTGATCGTCGAAGAAGCGCATCAATCAAAATTTTCTGTACATCCCGGGAGCACAAAGATGTACAATGACTTAAAGGCAGATTTTTGGTGGCCGGGATTGAAGAAGGATATCGGCCAGTATGTTGAACGATGTAGAACTTACCGGCTTGTGAAAGCCGAACACCAGCAGCCTTATGGTAGTTTGCAACCGCTTCCCATTCCGGAATGGAAGTGGGAGCACATAACGATGGACTTTGTCACGAAATTGCCGAAGACTAGGCATCAACACAATGCAGTTTGGGTGATAGTCGATAGGTTAACTAAGTCGGCATACTTTATACCGATTCGGGAAAATTATTCGTTAGAGAAGTTGGCTCAAATTTATATGGACGAAATTGTTGCTAGACATGGAGTCCCTAAGTCTATTGTATCGGATCGGGATAGCCGGTTTACTTCGAATTTCTGGTCGGCTTTGCAAGAAGGGTTGGGAGCGAGAGTTGCTATGAGTACGGCATATCGTCCGCAAACCGATGGTCAGAGTGAACGAACCATCCTTACTTTGGAGGATATGATGAGAGCGTGTGTATTAGATCTCGGTGGTAACTGGGATGATCATCTGCCACTAATAGAGTTTTCATATAACAACAGTTATCACGCGACAATAAAGAAGGCGCCGTTTGAGGCATTGTACGGGAGAAGGTGTAGGACTCCTACGTGTTGGAGAGAAACTGGTGAAACACCGATTGCTGGGCCGGCTTTGCTTCAAGAAACAAACGAGAAGATACATTTGATTAGGCAGAACATGAAGGCGGCCCAGGACCGTTAGAAAAGTTATTATGACAGAAGGCACAAACCTATCAGCTTTGAAGTGAATGACTGGGTTTACTTGAAAGTATCACCCATGAGGGGTGTTACTCGTTTTGTGAAAAGGGGCAAATTGGCTTCGAGATTTGTTGGGCCATTTAAGATAGTAGAAAAAGTTGGAAATCAATTGTATCGCCTGGAGTTGCCTGAAGAGATGTCAGGCATACATTCAGTATTTCCTGTTGGAAATCTCCGAAAGTCATTTACTACTGGTAACAAAGATTGGGCCGACCATACTGAATTGCAGATTGATGAAAGGCTTCGATATGTGGAGGAGCCGGAATGTGTATTGGATACCAAGATGAAAAAGCTAAGGAGCAAAGAGATTGAAATGGTGCTTGTACGTTGGAAGCATCATAAAGGAGCAAATCACACTTGGGAGACAAAGGCGGAAATGTTAAGGAAATATCCACAACTGTTTGAATCCGAGTAACTTCGAGGACGAAGTTGAGCGTGGTGGAGCCCATGCTGTAACATCCTCGAATTTAATATATTGTAATTGGGATAATTAGATTGAACTTTTGTATTAAGTTAAATTATTAAAAATGTTTATGTATCTGGATATTTGGAAGTTGGTTGTTATTTTAAGAAATTATGAAATTGGAGAATTTTAATTTTAGTTATTAAGTATAATTGTTAAAAAGTTAGTGATGAATGAAAATATGATAAAAATCAGTATTTAATGGAACCGGATAAGTTGAGGGGCTAAATGTGCCAATAGCCGATACTTGGGAAATAAGAAGACTCTTGGTCTTTCATTTGTTCATTTCACTAAATTCAACTTCAAGAAGCTCTCAATCCCTCTCTAAAATTTCTACTGAAATTTGATATTGTGGAAAGAAATTCGTAGATTTCATCTGATTATTATCAAGGAAACGATCTGAAACAAGGTAAGAAAATAAATTTGAGTTTTGAGGTTACATTTTGAAGAATAAAGAAACAAAATTCGGATTTTTAAATCTGAAAATTTGTAATGCATGTTTATATAGTGGTTGAAAATCATTCTTGGAAGATTTATGAAGCTTAGGAAACAAGAATCCTTGGTTGAATCGTCCTAAAAGGTTAGAAATATGAATTTATATGAAGTTTTTGAGTTTTTGGAGTTTTTACTCATTTTGGTTGAATCTGGACGAATTAGTGTGTTATAAATGGGGAAAATGATGTAGAAACACCCCTTATATGTTTATCTAACATTAGATTTAATTGCATGTGGATAAAAATGGATATATGGAATTTTTAGTGCAAAACCCGTAGCTGCGACCTGCGAAACTGCATGTGAACTCAGCGAGTTCAGGGGGAACTCGGCGAGTTCTCAAGAAACATTTTGAATAAATCTTCAAAAATCCATAAGTGTTGGATCCGAATTCGGTTGGGACCCGAATTCGGATGAGACCCGAAATTGAATAGGACCGAAATCAAATTAAGAACCGAACTCGGATGGACCCGAATTCGGATGGGTCAACCCAATTCGGATGGGTCCGAAATTCAGTCAAAGATCCGAAATTCGGACAGGAACTCGGCGAGTTCCTTGATTCTACTCGGCGAGTTCTTAGCATTTTTGGGTAGTTCGGATGGGTTTAAAAGGACCCGAATTAATGATCAAATAAACACACTTTTGGGATATCTTTTGTACTATAATAAGGCATATAATGGAGGGTTAATTGGGAATAATAACACCTCGAATGACGGTTTATAATATGAGTTTCGGATGATGGCTACGAATGTTGTAACACTTTAGTTTATACAAATTAATGCTAAATTGTTAAAGACCATGAAATGATAATATGCTTTCCTCATGGAAATGAAACAGGTCCCTTGTGGTGTTGTTTAATCCACAGTGGGGTACTTTGTGATCCGGTTGAAAGTCCGAGGAGAGATAAGATAATTTAAAGTTCAATAACGCACCTCACTGTGAGTACATATGATTTCGCATGTTTATATCTGCTTTATGATTGCTATTGCCTGCTGAGACATGTTGCTTCATTTTTCATTTGGAATTCTATTAACTTGCGTAGATTTAGATGCACATTCACATTTGTTGCATTGTCCGTTCATTTGTTGTGCATCTAACGATGGACCGGTGGGTCGCATCTGTTACTCCGATGTTACTGAGCTATATGACCCGGAGCTGATCCCTCCGAGGTTCTGGTAGGCAGTATGTCATCCCCGTTGTTATGTCTGTCTCAGATGGTTGGGTTTCATACCGAGCTTTGGGCTCGTAGGAGCGACGACTCATGTGTGTCGTACTTTATGTACGTGGAGAGTGCACGACGTGTGTCGTCGGTGCTACTCTTGTGGGCATCATAAGGATTTATAAAATGTGTAAATCTGTGTATTCACTAAGCATTCTCTTACCCCTCAGTTGTTTTTATTTTTACAGGAAAGGGTAAATCAGCTGCCGGACCTTCTAGTTAGGTCGTGTGAAGATTTGGAAGATTACATACTACTTAATCGGTAATTGTGATTTGGATCAATGTTGTAATATGTTTGGGATGAATGTAATAAAGTTGAGTTTGTAGACTTAGTATTGGAACCTTATAGCATCGTAGGGTGTCTGACTGTAATTGTATTATTTTATTTTGAAATTTTAATGCTTCCGCAATTGTTTAAGTATTCAGATCATTATGTAATCAATTATGTGGTGTATAATCCTGGGTGCATTTGTAATTGGGTTTATTGTGGCAAGGGTGTCACAAATAATTCCATTCTTCAGGCAGGATGTCTAAGAATTTGTTTACCAGAGTTAGGCTGTCCTTGGTGATCCCAACAACTTTGAGATCATTAACAAGAGCAGTAAACCTGGTGTAGGTTTCAGTGAGAGTCTCCTTTGGTTTTGCAAAGAAGAGTTCATACTGTCTAACAAGATTATTAATCCTGTTATCCAGTGTGATTGTGGGTCCATCATAGACGGTACACAAAGTATCCCACATCTCCTTTGCAGTCTTCATCTTCTCAACCTGTTTGAACACATCATCAGGCAGAGAGATGACCAGGTTATTTCTGGCCTTTGCATCAAGAGCCACCAGTCTTTTGTCTTCATCAGACCATTGAGCTTTTGCTTTCTCAAATGTTCTGATTTCAGGAGCAGCTCCTTCAACAGCAGGAGTTATAGTTGTAACAGAGGTTGGCACATAGGGACCCTCCATTACAATCTCTGGTAGTTGCACATCCAGATTCTCTAAGTAGAGCATCATTCTGCACTTCCAACCAGAGAAGTTCTGATGATTGAACTTTGGAGGTTTGCCCATTGAGCCATTGTCATAGTATGAGGAACTTGCAGCACTGTTGTCCATGGAAACTTTGGGAGAATGAGAGATCTAGAATGACACACACTCTAAACTGCTCTGATACCAGTTGTAGGTCCCGAAAGGTTTCCCAAGTATATAGCCTTAAGCTGTAGAGGGGGGGTGAATACAGCAATTTAAAAACTACACACTCTTTTCTCAATGTTTGTATGTATTATCAACAAAAGTTAATTACAAACAAGCTTGAATGCGGAAAGGTTCAAGCTGAGATGACAGATACAACAGTATGTTAACTAATCTAAGACAGACTTAAACTAGTTACAATGAATACACTCACTAGGAATTACTCACTGTGTTTACAAGACTCAGAGAAACAGCTTGAATAAGAACAGCTTAGACACCAACCACTGTTTTATTCAAGCAGACTTGCATGCATGAAAGACACACTTGAATGCACGTTCACTCTTGGCTTCAGCACTTAGCTTTTTGGCTTGTCCTTTCAATCCTTGGAAGTTTCCTTTTATACTTTCTCAGAGGATCTAAGAGAAGTTTCTTTACTGGACGAAAGGAAAAGTGGAAAGTCTTGTTGAAAAGACAATATAACTTTTCTGCACATTCTGAAAAGCAGACATGCCTTCATGTTGCAGAACTTTTGTCTTTTCACTTAGTCTACTGTTGCATAAGCTTTAACTAAATAAGAAATGTCAACTTTGCGTCTTTCTTCCTTTGTCAAGGCCTATTTTGATATAAGAAAAAGGCCTGTCACCCTTTTTCAAATATCATTTTGTCTTCATGTGACAGAACAGCTGTGGGCAGGCTGAGCAGTTCTGTTTTCCACTTTGTCTTCGACTTTGTAAACTGATCTTTTAGCCAAAAACAATACATGAGGACTTGGAAACATATTCCATAAAGTGTTTAGCCTGTTCACAAAGAATAGGTTCTGTTCACAAAGTACAGAACACTTGTAAACTGCCCAAGCTGCTCACCAGTGTAGAGCAGCGTAGACAGTTTATGTCCAGTCTGTTCAGCAGAAAGAACAGCTTGGACAAACTGTCTTTGTTGCAACACATGCAACATATAGAACAGCTTTGGGCTGATATTGCAAATCATTTTCAGGTTTCAATAAGGCTTATAACAGGCCTTAAATTCAACCTTCAAATGCATCAACAGGTTTGATTAAGAATCTCACCCTCAGATGCAGAACAGGTTTGACTGAGGTCTTTTTGTGCCTAACAATATAATTATTATTTTTAAAAAGATAAATAACTTTATTATTTTTAGTCTATAAATATTATTTTGTAATAAAATATGTAAGTATTATGTTACATATAAACTAAAATTTTAATTTATATCAAATAATATATATTAAGTTAAAAATAAACCTTTTAAAAAATTTATTGACAAATAATAATAGTATTTTTATATTATTTTAAATAATTAATAAGTATGGATTTTGTGTTACTTATATACATTTTATATAAATACATTTTATAAAAAATATCCACGTATTACGTGGGTCAAAAACCAGTTAATTATCTAATATATAATTCGACCACAATAATGATATCTATATCATTTAACCAATTTCTTTATATTTCTCCCTCTGTCTCTCTTTAAAATCAAAAGATTTAACCACTAAATGCATATGATATGCTGCACAACCAGATGCATGAGCTATAATGCATGTGATTTTTTATTAAACTCACCCATACACACACGTAAAAGCTTTCAGAAGATTATAATTAGACAATTAGTTTGTTGTTTTTTTTTTACGTTGGCATACAATTTTTAAAAATTATTGTGTTTTAAAACACAATTATATCTTAAAACTCAATTTAAAATCACAATCCTGAACATCCTTATAAGTTATGTGATTATGTAGTCAAAAGACGATTATATACACTAATTATGAAAGATTGGTTGATTGAGGTTTGGTTGGGAAAAACTTGAATATTGGGAGCTTAATTTCTTTCAACCAACAAATTAGGTGAACTTTGTTGAAAGAATAAATCAATGTGAAAAATCATATCATGGTTACATAATTCTTTCCAGAAAATATTTATATAAGTTCATTGCTAGAAAAAACAAGCCAACTCTGTTGGTAACCTGAGGGTCCGTTTGGTTCGTATTTTTTTAGGATTCATCGAGATTTGCATTTAAAATTTTGTATTTGGTTCGTAAATTTCAATAAACAATTAAAATCCCAGGATTTATTAATAAAAACTCAGGGGGTGTCTGGTACGTGGATTTCTGGGATTCACTGTGATTTGCATTTAAAATCATGTGTTTGGTTCGCAGATTTTCAAAAAGAATCTAAAATTACAGAATTTCTTAAATCACTTGTTTTTTTGTCATTTAAAACTCAGCATTCTCTTAGGATTTTAAATCCCAGTTATCTTGCATTTTTCAAATTACTAAATTTTCTCTAAAAGATAATGTAGAATCTTTGACAAAATCCTGACAAATGCAAATGTCGAATAATGCAAATCCTTTCACAAAGTGCAAATCTCAAAGAAAAAAAATATGCTAACCAAACGCCTCTTCAGTCTCTCCTCTAAAATTTTAAATCTCAGTTATTTTGCATTCATTTAGATTAGCAAATTTTCTTAAAAGATAATGTGGATTATTTGACAAAATTCTGACAAATGAAAATTTTGCATAATGCAAAAATCCTTTAACAAGATGCAAATCTCAAAGAAAAAAAATATGCAAACCAAACGTCTCATGTGTTTATTCTTCACAAATAACTAGACATATTAATTATATATATTATTACCAACGAAGTAAGAATAAAACTACTCATGTGACAATATATGTGTTATCGGATCAACTCACAATGTAATTGCAACCCTTCAAATTGTTATATGAAAAAAAGGGCCAAGGTTGAAATAAAAAAGAAACATATGCTTTAGAGGATGTTTAGTTTTACGTTATAAATGAGATTATTAGCTTATTATGTTACAATAACGTAAGTAATTGGTTTAAAGTGTTTGGATAACATACGTTAATAAGTGATTATTTGCGTCTAAAATTAATCCTACCACACTTTTTCATAAGTTAACAAATGTAGCTTATTTGCTTAATAAGTGATTATTTGATCATTTTACAAGTTAAAACGTAAATCCAAACACTTTAAAAACTGATTATTTGATCATTATGATAGCAAACAACAGAAGTTAAACCAAACATTACATTTTCGACAACACTTTTTGTTACAGTTATTATCTGATTATTAGTTTTCAACACGTTACAACACTTTTTCAAACACAAATCCAAATATCCTCTTAAAACCAATGGATTAAAGCTAAAAATATTTTTTAAACACTTAAACTCAAACACTTAAACCGAAAATGAATTTATTACAGATGAAAAAAATGAATTTTTTAATTCCAGAGTTAATTAATAATGAAAAATATGTTAATTCACTCTTGTAGTTAATCATATTTCAACAACATATATTTTTTTAATGTTTGGCTATCACTTATCTTTTATATGCATGTTAATAAAGCATATGAGTCAAAATAAAATAAAATAAAAAGGTGTTTGTTAATTACCCTCTAAATTGTGTTATTAGTATCTTTGTAAACACTATGTATTATTTTTAAAAAAAAAAATACATTTAATGCATGTTTTCTGAATTACAAAATTATGAATTTGTAAATCAGTCTTTTCAGCAATCCATGAGTTAAATTTTATTTACCAATAAAGTATAATATAACATATAATATAACTAATATATTATAGGGTTATATGTCAAAAGTAGCAATAACTTCTTGTAGTTATACTGTTATAGACACATTATTCATATTTATCATTAATAGCAATAACTTTGTGTTTTTTTTCCGATTATAGCAATCTTTGACCTAAAACCTGTTATAGCATATTACCATCAATTAATAGCAACAACTTTTATCTTTATACCGATAATAACAACAATATTCTTTCCAATAAAAACAACAACTTTTATCTTTTTACCAATAATAATAACACATCAGATTAGAGTTCTCTTTATCTTTAACTAATTATTAGTTTAAAGAAACTAAACTTATGAAAATCGAAACACATTTAAACAACTTCGTAATCTATTTTTTTTTTGTTTAAATTTTGTCAAAGAGAAATCAAATGCAATGTTTGCCTATATAAGAGATAACGAAATTATTTTTATATACACTAAAAAAATGAAGATTATTTTGATATTGTCATATTGTCACGCGCATAGCCGATTTTGATATTATTTTGATATTGTCATATTTTTTATATACAATAATGTTTATAATAATAATATCATTATTTATTATGACTAGTAATTCCTTTAAATTTAGACTTTTTGTCTGTTATGAAACTCAAACCCTCGACTTACACCACCTGATGGCAAACCCTTTGTACTTATTTATTAAAATACTATGTTATTATCACATGTATTACACAGATAATTTTAATAAACATTTTGCTTAAAAATAAAATTGTATAAACTTAAAATTAAAAAATTAATAATAGATTTAGGTATCTTTAAACTTTTAATACTAATGATATTTAATATATTTTATTGTAACTAATTTTATGTCATCTGAAAAAAAAAGATAATCATCAATAACTTTTAAATTTATCATGATCATCATCATAATTATTAACTAAATAATTTTTTAAAAATTATTGTGATTTGATAAATTTATTCATAATCTAATCTTAAAAAAATTAATTTAAATTCTTAGCATTAATATTGAAATACTAAATTTACAAACGTCAATAGTAGAATATGTCACATGACATCATAAAAAGATGACAAATGACAATCTATTTACTCTTTTATTAGTAGTTATAGATTAAAAGATTATAATATGCATTAAATATGATTTTCAGCGACTTGAATTCATCGAAATATAATAAATCGATCATTTCAATATCTAAATTAACAATAAATTAAATTAGATAATAATTTACTAAAAACCAAACGTGACGATTGACATTGCGACCCTCCACCAACCAATTACTATGATATGCAATTAAATATATAAAAAAAATATCATCAAAATTCAACTGTTCAATTATTATTTTTCTTTACCACGTTTTATGTTGTTTATTCAAGCCAATTATTTAATTAATTAGCCAAGGTACGTTTACCACTTTTTAAAATAACTTATTAGAAGATAATTAAATTTTATTAGAAAAGAAAAATACACATATTAGATTTATATCACCAACAAACAACACATGTACGATCAAGCAAATCTATATCTAAATCTATATATCTATAATCTATCTATAATCTATATCTATAAATACTATTATACAAGTAACTAAAATGACATTTGTCATCTTATTATGTTGTCACTTGTCATATTTATATATTGACATGTGTATTTTACTTACCTATTTTTAGATATAATTAATTTAATTTAATAATTAGATAAAATTATATAACTAACTAACAATATTTCACCTAAATTCTCTCAATCTTTTAATTTCAAGTAGTAAATTCTATTATCATATTTTATTAATTACATTTTAAAATATAAAATAAGATTTCACACGTAAATAAATCATAAAACTATTTATTCTATAATTAACATTATAATTTCTCAATAACTTTCATATATAATGTTTTTATGTAAATGTAAATTTACAATATTATTATCACTGATTTATTTTACTTACAATTTGATATAATTTATTTTTTCTTTCAATATTTTTAATCGGAGACAATCTAAAGTAATAATTTCTATATATCTATATAAGTGATCCACACTTTTTAAGTGTCTATAAATCTATAATATAAATAAATAAATCGTCACATGCCAACTTTTCTTTAAATTAACACATGTTACAAACTCTTTTTACTTATCATATTAAACAGGGCCGTTCCTATCATTTCCGGGGTCCGGGGCAGAGATTTATAAAGGGCCCCCTAAACATATACATATTCAAAGCAAAAAAAAATTAGTAAAAGAACTTACGATTTGATAATGTTAACTTTGTTGCACCGTGACTAATCCCAAGTCTTCAAAAACTTCTCAACATGCCATCAAAAAATAAAAATTCATAAAAATTTGGATCTTCGAGCATTTTTAGATGCAAAATCATTTATAAGTGTATCAAGATCGATAATATCTAACATATCTTTCTCTATACATAACGTGGCCAAACCATTCAACCTTTCTTGTGACATTGTTGATCTCAAATAATTTTTTAATAATTTCAATTTTGAGAAACTTCTTTCGGCGGAAGATACGGTGACGGGTGTAGTTAACAATATGCGATATGCAATACTAACATTTGGATAGCAATCCGCAACTTTAATAAACTCTAAAATTTCTACCGTCGACATCAAAGTGTTTGGCAAAGTGATTTGTAATACTTTTAGTTCCGATAAAAAGGACCTAAATCCACATCAGACACATTATTACAAGAAAATGTATTTGCAAAATTATCACAATGTTTTCTTAATTCATCGTCATCCAATTATTTCAATTTCTTTGAGTCATATAAAAATCCAAATACACTTGCAAATGTTTTTAGTTGTTCAAATCTATCATGTAATGATCTAATTGCCATATCTACAACAATCAAAAAGTAATCAACTCTAAAGGACTCTTCTTGCGATTGGATCCGATCTTCGTTATTAGTTTCATCAAAATGTTTCTTTCTAATAACATGACATCGTACCGAAAATGTAGGTTCGATATCCATATCACAAGCAATTGTGTTAGCAATATTCATGCTAGAGATAAACCCGTCATTTCTATATTTTTCAAAATATGTTATCATACTTTCTATGTGATTAACGGTATCATCAATGCATATAGATTTAGATTGTAATTTTTTACTCACTGAATTAATAGCAAATAAATAATCATACCAAATAACCATACCAAGTAAAAATTCAAAATTGTTTAAAGCACTAAGTAAACTTTCTCCTTCACTGTTTGATTTTGCATCATCACATGATTTACATAATTCTAACAAAGCCAACTTTATTTGTGGGGTTTCAAATCTAATGGCTTGAACACTATTTATTCTACTTTCCCAACGAGTATTAGACAAAGATTTCACAATTAATTTTGGAACATTATCTATCAAAATTTTCCATCTTTTAGGTGAACTAGAAAATAACACATATATACGTTGAATAATTCCAAAAAATGAAATAGCTTTAACACAAGAATGTGCCATGTCACTAAGAGTAAGATTAAGACTATGACAAACACATGGCATATATAAAGCTTTTGGATTTTATCTAACAAACGTTTTTGAACACCTTGATGTTTCCCTTTCATATTTGAACCATTATCATAACCTTGACCTCTGTTGGTACACCCTGTGTGACGATAGCAGTCTAATCGATCTGCATTATGGTTTAAGTAATATTCTGAGTATTAACAAGTGTTTTGATATATATGTTTATATATGGTTGATATTTATTAGTGTTTGTATGTTTGATCTTGATGTAACGTATTACAAGAAGTTCAAACATAAAGTACAAAGATAAATTCAATCATATGTAATATCGTAAGGTTCAACACTTAGTTGTTTATGTAAAAGGCTAGATTCGAATTATATATGGGTTGACATTCGAATCTGTGATAGATTCGAATGTAACCATAGATTCGAAAATAGGCTAGATTCGAGACTGTCAGATGGACAGATTCGAATGGGCCTTGGGCCAGATTCGAGGTTGGCCCACA